>CM039316.1:27550876-28001010 GCA_022316695.1 Camellia oleifera | reverse complement strand
TCTCATCAACACACATACTCTCTACTGCCTTACACTCTCTGGTTTTCCTCTCCCACTCTCACAGAGATATACACTCACTTGTATATCACTTGTGTTCTTTCCTTCCTTATATATCTTTCCTCTTGCAAGTTAACACAAATATATAGAGGGAGTTGAAGACAAACAACCCATACCTCTCCCACGTGAAGGTATAGCTGGCCATCTCCCTATGACGGCTTGTCTCCCAAGCTACTCTCTCACCATTGTCAACAATCGATGGCTTTTCTACATTTGTGCTAACCAATGTCAATAATGGTGGCTACTTCTATCCACATGGGTGAACTCAACAATATAAACATGTGGTATTAAGGGAGTACCTAATAATTTTCCCGCAATTGCACTTCTAAAGAGGTGACAAACAATAACAATCAATCAACTCTCTTCAAACTCTTTTCTCTTCTTTCAAAATTTTGTCACCTTATTAGAGGTGTAATTGAGAGTGATGAAATAGAGGATGACATATTTCTCCAAAATAAAGAGTTTCTAAATTTTTAATTTTATCACGTTAAGTAAAATTGACGAAAATAATAATATTTTAATCATTAAATTTAATAGAAAATTATATTTTGAATATTTTCCATACTCGTAGATTGAATTCACTAAAAATTAACGTAAATATATTTAAAAATATTTTTTGAAAAATCAAATCAAACATAGCCTCATTTTTTTTAAGTGTTATTTTTTTTTTTTTTTTTTCCATATACTCAATCACTCTCCGGCGACCCTTCATTGCAACCACCCACTACCGTGACTCCATAGCTGGTGCTCTCCAACATCCTCTCCCCCACCCCAACCCCACCAACGTCATCGCTGTGAGCTCCCTTCTCTCTCGAGCAATGATGGCTAAACACTAACCTCATCGATTTCAGAGGCTTCGGCAACAATGGTGACGTAAGAGTTTTCTGATGAGGTTGGGAGGCTGACTGCGTATATTGGCGACCAGCGAGACCCAAATCCTCGAGGCGAGACTAGAACGAATTTGAATATGAATCTATAACTCTATTTCTTTTATTTTCGTATACTAAGTATTTTACAAACACAAATCTCACTTTCAATCCAAAACCTTACTCTTTCCCACCCCACTTTCATAGAATTTAACCATTATTGACTCCAGAAATCTTTTGCAAATTTCAATTCTTCAACCCTCAAATTATTTTTCCTAATTATATTTCAAGCCTTGAATAATCAAGTGCACAATAAATATAAGCTGGACTCTTTATTTTGTGGGGGTGTTGAATCTGGGTTCAGTTTTTGAATCTTCTTCTCTTCTTTTATTTATTTATTTTATTATTTTTATGGTAGCATGAGAGTTTTCCCAAATTGTGTTGTCCCCCTTTCCAATGGTGATCGAAGTTGCCGGAAGTGGTGTTGGTGACAACCGGAGCGATAGAAGAGAGAAAGGGGAAGAGGATGAGTGGGCGGTTGCAAAAAACGAAGTTGTCAGTGGAAGAATGGATGACTCTGTTCATTCTTCTCTCAATTGCTCAGCTTTTTTTCTTGTTATGGTTGAAATATGCAATGCTACATAACCTTAAATTTTTTATCCAAAAAGGTCAATGTGTTGTCCAGATTCATTCAAGATGTATGTCAAGGTGACAAGACCAAGTCAATATTCCAAAATTATTAGGTTACCATTAGTGATGGAATATTTAGTGTAACTTAATGAATTGTTTATAATTTTTTTTTTAAAAATTTTAAAATTTTGTATTAGAGCGTTTGATGAAACTTTGACTTACAACCATAATCATAAAAATCAAATCAAATACTATAATCAATACAAAAAAACTTCAAAATGAGAGAAAAAGTCCTAGTAAACAGACACACGGAGAATAAAACCTATATATAAGTAGAAATATTAAAACCACTGACTCTTAATGAGGTGCAAGAATTTTAATTAAACAAGTTAATCCCATTAAGTAGTATATTTTTGCATCTTCAGATGTCACTTAAAAAAAAAAAAAAAAAAAAAAGGAAAAAACTTGTTATTCCCAGCATAAATAGATCAATAAGATAAAATATTATATCAAAATCATAATCATTTTATTTTTTCTCTCATAGTCATCAAATCAACTACAAAAAAAAAAAAAAAAAGGCCAACTACCATCTCAAAATATAATTTTTTTAGTTAGGCTAACATAGTAAAAAAAATCAACTAAAATAGCCAAGTTTTCAAACGAGCCAAATTTGACTTTTGCATCATTTTGTTCCTTGTAATTTTGATCAGTTTAATTTTGATCTTGAATTTATAATTTTATGTAATTTTAGTCTAATTGATTATAATTATTATGTGTCATGCTTTTATAAGAAAAAAATTGTAAATTTATTCAACTCAAATAATTAATCTTAATCAATTCAACGATCAATTTTCTTTAAAAACTGTAATAAAAGTTATTAATTGAACCAAATTAATATAAAATTTAAAACTAAGAGCCAAAATCAAATGGGTTGGCTTTTTGGCTTTCTTGACGATTTTAGCCTGGGACTAAAAAGCTTGATTTAGGAAGAACTTTTGACTTTTTAAAAGAGTATTAATAATGTAAAAAGTAATAAAAAAAATTTAAAGTCAAAACATCACATCATATAAGACCAACACACCAATTAAAATTATTATAGCTCTTAATTTAGAGCTCTCAATCTTTTTTTCATTAAAATTTTGGTCTAACTATAAAAATGAAAATTTTAATTTATCTTATATTGGTCCTGTTTGAGAATAAGATTTTGGACTAAAATAGTTAACATAAATAAAATATATTAATCTAATTAATAAGATAAAATATCATGTTTAAATCATAATGATTTTATTTTATCTCTCACAACTATTAAATTAACTATTAAAAAAAAAGTCAATTATCTTCCCAAACATAACTTTTTTAATCAGATTAAAATAGTCAAAAAAACTAAAAATCAACTAAAAATAATCAAATTTCCAAACGAGCTCATTATAATATCATATATTTGGAGTAATAAAATGATTTTAAAAAATGGCCATATATTTCAAAAGTGTGATGTTATCAAAAATTTATATATCATCTTTCACTTCAAAACAAAATACTATTAAAGAAGAATTTATTTATAATAATAATATCACATTATTTTTGTCAAGTTTTTTTTTATGAATTTTATATATAAATAGAATTTTTTTTCGAAGTTAGATTATTAACTTGCTAATTTATGAATATTACTACGATATTTATTTATAATATCAAATCTGAAGATTTGATATTTTTAACGAAATAAATTTTTAATTTTGTCAATTTAAATTATAGTCTTTTAATTTGTTTTCAATCTAAATTATTTACCTATTTTCACTAAGTAAAAATTAACCCAAAAAAATGATATTTTAATTGTTAAACTCAACGAAAATTAGTATTTTAGGTATTTTGTTTTATACATTTACATTGAATTTAATGATTAAAATATCTTTTTTTTTTATCAATATTACTCAACGAAAATAAATCAATGGTTCATATTGAAAATAAAAAAATTAATTATAGTTTAAATTAACAAAATTCAAAATTAATTTTGTTACAACGATCAAAATCTGAGGTTTTTTTTTTGTTTTGTAATTTTTCAAAAAAATTTTTATTCACCTTTTAATTCATGACAATACGCTAATTTTATGACTTTCAATTATTTTACATTTTATGTAACAACATAAATATATTAATAGATATTTTTAAGAGCATTTACACACAAGTCCTAATTTATAAACTTATACTCCATTAAATCCTAACTAAGATTTTTTTGTCCTTCAAGGTCTATTAAATTTTTAATATTCGAAATTATCCTTCAAACAATGATTGTTCATCATTTATGATTATCTATAAAATAATATGATGATTTGAAATTTATTTTGATTTTCAAAACTTTAAAATATCAATTTTTAAATTGAAAAAACTAAAAAAAAAATTATATATATGTGCAAAAAAAAAAAAAACTAATATATTTTTTTGAAAATTTTGAAAAAATTGAATTATTTTTTTGAGTACTTACGTATAGGTTTTAATAAGTGGACTTATTGTCTAATAGGTCCTATGAGAAAAATTTGTCATAAAAAAATTCACTAATTGTAAGTTTTAGCGACAATTTATAAAATTCATGACAAAAAAAGTCACTAATTATCAATTTTTAGCGACATATAAAAAATTGTCACAAGAAAATTATTTTTAGCAACAATTTTACCAAAACTTATTTTCAATAGGATTTGATGGGAATTAAGTCAAACTATTAAGACCTATTCGTAGTTTATCTTTATTTTTTTGTGCAAAACTAACAATTTTGTGTCTATAAAGAAGCATAATGATGAAACATTAATGTGCAACACTGGAAAAAAAATTAAAAATAAAAAAAATTGTTAATATTCTCAGTTTTAAAACTAAAAAAATAATAATAATATTCTCGGTTTTGTTGGAGAGTTGAATCAAACCAATAAGTAGAAAGGCAAAAAGGTTTAATCTCATGCCCTATTTTTTTTTTTCTCCAGTTACTGAAATAATTATCTAGAACATTACTTTTTAAAATTGATAATGTTCTTAATTTTAAAAATTAAAAAAAATTGATAATATTCTTAGTTATACTAAATAGAACTTATTTGTTCAAAAAATATTAGATAAAACCTGAACTACCATAACATTTGTAAATAATACTTTTACATAATTAACTCTTTTTTTTTTAATTATATAAATTATGTAAATTAATGAAATATTTTAAAATCACAATTTAATATCTTAATTCTATAGTTCAAAAATTGCATGAAAATTGATATAGAACCCACCAATACGAAAGGTTCATATATGAGACCATCTATGAAAGGTCCGTGCATATAAGGCTATAAACAAGTCGAGCTAAGTCGAGTCGAGTCGAGTTTTGCTAAACTCAAGTTCGGTTCGTTTACTTATCGAGCTCTTTTATTAAGCTCGTGCTTGAGCTTAGCTCGATAAGAAACTGGACTCGAGCTCCACTCGGCTCGTTAATATTAATGAAATTCGAGTTCGGCTCGACTCGGTTCGATAATTTTTTTAAATATTATTTATATTATTTAAATGAAAATATATTATTTATATTATTTAATATATATGTATTTATACTATTATTTATATATATTTATATATTATTTAATATATAAATAATATATTTATTATATAATTTAAATAAAGATAAACGAGCTGAGTTTGACGAGCCGAGCTTATGCGAACTCGAACTCAGCTCGTTTACTAAACAAGCCTAATATTTGAGCTCGAGCTCAACCGAGCCGAGCCGACCTTATTCATGAACAACTTGATTCATTTGCAACCCTAAGTGCACATATGATAGGGTAAGCAATATTCAAAATACTAAATCTATCTTTTTAATATCATTTTTACATTTAGAGGGTGTCTTGAGATTATATAAATAAGTATAATTTTTAACTTTTTTTATAAAGAAGATGTGCAAAAAAATAGAGAGATGAGTTGATCCAAAAAAGATAAAAACATAAAAAAAGGTACACTTTTGTAAGTGATGTCAAATAGTGCCTTATTATTCTATTCCAAGTTGGCTAACTTAATTATCGGAGAGGTTTTCGATTGACACCACACTCGTGTACACCCAAGCATGGATCATTGGAGGGGCCATAGGCAAATAATATATATATATATTTTTACCATATATAAAAACCAGCATGTATGTATAATATGATAATACATATACACAAAAAAAAATTCAAATACTATAAAAGTAATCTCTAATAGGAATAGTAAATTTTTTGGATGGAAAATAAAAAAAGAATGTAAGATGGTAGAAGAATATAATACATATCTTTTATACTAAGGGACTATTTTATTTATAAAATAAGATCTATATTTTAACAGTATTAATAGTAAATAAAATTTTTCACAAAAAATAAGGACACCATGGCAACCATAGTGTTCGCTTAATTCTATCCCTCCACCCAAGGCTCTTCTCTTCTCATGTAGGTCATGTGGGTATCAAGGGCGAGCCACAAAAAAATCATCTTGATAAGAAATAATTGAGATAAATATTAAGAAAAATCACTGATATAAATATATAACAGAGAGAGAACTTATTGCCAGCTAGTTTTCTTGCTGATGTTATTGGTTGGAGTATGATGAACATCAACATTATGAACCAGAAGAAGAAGAAGAAGAAGATGCTATAAAATTTTGAAGAAGAGGCTTTGCTCAGCATTTTGAGAGAGAGAGAGAGAGAGAGAGAGAGAGAGAGAAGCGCCCAATGACTATGGGTGTAAAGTGAACTTTATATAGAATCATTTACTATACATACTAAAGAAATAGATATAAATACGTATATATCTATTTTCAGAAGTAGGAGAACTACAAGACGAAGACTTGGAGAAGTCTCAAGAGCTTCACAAATTCTGTAACGTGAAAAATACTTGCAGAGCGTTTACGGGAAAGAAAAGTCTATTTAAAACCAAAAAGGGAAGAAAAGAAAAAATATATATATATATATAATCATAAAAAAAACCTCATAATTTAATTCTTATAACAAAATAAATTTTAATTTTATTAATTTAAATCTTAATCTTTTAATTAATTTTTAATTTAATTTATTTACATATTTCTATTGAGTAAAATAGATATACATATATATATATATGTATATTTTAATTGTTAAGCTCAATATTGAGCAAGATTCGATTTTATATACAACACATACTACACATACTGCATGGGACTTACCTCTACTAAAAAAGACATAGAATAATCTTCTAAGGCTTGGTTTGACAAGTAAATTAAAAATTAATTTTTTTATTTTTTTAAAAATATAAAAAAAAATGATCTAAAATAAGTTAAAAATCAAAAAATAATTTTTAACAAAGTCTCCAGAATAGGCCTAAATATCTATCGAAGTTTATTCTACTCCGAATCAATTTATGCAAGCATCATAGAGTCTATTGACCCAAGAATTAAAAGTTATGGAAACCGAAGTACCGTAGAAGTTTGGTCAAGGTGATATGATATGACGACGTCAATATTCTCAAATTATTAGGCCATCTTTACATGAAAAATTTTACTTCTTTCGTCTCAAAATATTAATTTTTTATTTTATTCTTTTATTATCCTAAAATATTCATTCTTTTAAAAAAAATCAAGAACTAAAATAAAAAATTTTATCCATAAATCCTAATTTCTGAAAAGTTAAATCATTTAATTCTAAAATTTTTCTTATACTCCATTTAGTTCCATTTATACATCATCATGATGTTCATGATGTAAATAAATCTGATGTTTCATTCTATAATTTCAAAATTTATTGGAATCTAATAAACATAGATGTTTGAAATCTAATGTTTGAAACATTCATCTTATAATTTCAAACATTATTGAAATCTGATAAACATTAGATATTTGAAATCTAATGTTTGAAACATTAATCTGATGTTTGAAACATTATAATGGGACCTTTCAGTCTATAAGAAAACTTTTAAGACTAAACAGTGTATAAGTTATTAATTTGGAATTTATTGGTGCATTCCCCCTAAAATAATATAAATTTCTTATTTTGGTTTTCTTTTAAATTCATTAACAATACCAAAAATATAATGATGACAATTGATATTTCTCAAAAAAATATACTATTAAATGATAATTTTGAATTTAATTTTTTTAAATTGTAATAATTGTACTATCAAAAAAAATTAAAATTTCCAAAAAAACTATTGTTTTGGGACGGAAAAAGTATAATACACCCTGTTTTAGAGTACTTATTATATGTTTTAATTATAACATTGATATTTAATTATGACTTATTATAATATTAATTAAGACTTATTTATTTTAACTTAATTACCACCTTCCTTTGTAAAGGCGAAGTTTTGAATTTCTAAAGTTCCGTTTTTTATTTTGGTCCAGAAAAGATATGAATTTTCTCACTTTGCTTCTCAGATCAAAAGGCAAACCCAAACCCAATTTAATCCCCACTATACCATAACTCATTCCCAAATCTCCAACCTCAAAATAAACTTTCATGACAAATGAAAATGAAAAATTACCATGATTATGTGTCATTAGCTAAACAAAAAGGTTACAAATTGAAGTTCGAGGGTTAGAGGAGGAGATAATGGGTGTATTTGGTTTGGTTTTGGGAGACAAATTTTCAAAAAAAAAATCTTGGGGAAATAATTTAGAATTTTTTTAGTTTGTTTGGTTGTATATTTCGGAAATAGTTTTGGAGTATGGAAGTTTAAGATAATTTGATATTTTGTTGTAGTTAAGTGGATGTGTGTAAAAGAAAAAAGTGATTGATTGATGTGCAAAAGAGATAAAGTGATTTTAGAAAAAAAAAAAAAAATTCAAAAGGTTTCTAACCAAACAAAATCTTGATTTTTATTTTCAAAAATTGTGTTTTGAGAGTTAAACTTGAAAAATCTAAAAATTCCCTAGATATTAATTTGTGATTATGTATCAATTTTAATGAGTAAATAGCAATACCAATCAAACAATTAAAGACTAATCAACACAACGATTTAATGTGGAAAAACCACAATTGGAGTGTCTCCAATTGTGATAAAAAAATCACGGGTAAAAGCCACAAAACAATCTACTAAAAAGACATAAAGGAATTACACAAGTGTACTCTTAATTACCTAGCGAATCCACGGCCGAATCAAACCGACCTCTATGTGTCTCTTCTAGCCTCGTCTTCACCTCGGAATTGTCATGTACAATGTTGAATCCACAATGCCGATGTCTAATCGACGATGATGAGCCACTCTATAATTCACCAAAGCTTCAGGCTCAAATTCCCTAGAACTCACCAAGGAACAACTCTCTTTTTTGTATTGAATGAAACAAACAATCCTTTGATGTATATTCAAACCATAAGTTAAACTCAAACAAACATCAAAGAAAACTAACAGAAAAGCTCCAGATATAAACCCTAATATTAAAGAAGAAGATCTGGAAGCCGTAACCCTAAAATTTGACTAAAACATGTAATTATAGAAAATCGGGCCGCGAAGGTCGCTTGAGCAAATGATCACTCGCTCGAGCGAGGAGACTAAAACACGTGTTTTTCTAAGAGTCTTCGCTCGAGCCACCAAAGTGTGCTCGAGCGAGAAATGTAACTTTTCAGTATTTTTACAGTCAATAAAAACTTCTAGGACCAAGGATTCTCTGCTTGAGCACACACTCCTTCGCTCGAGTGACCAAACAATTTCGATTGTAATTTTACTTTTGGCTTCAGGGGCGCTGCCCCTCGACCTTACCAGGGTGCTGTCCCCTGGACCCCTGCGAGCTGATCGAGTAGCACGATCCTTGACATACTCAGTGAAGTGGCAAACATGATAGTATTAACATCACAAACTCCTCTACATAGGCATAATTCGGGTTGGATTCGCATCTAAATACTCATAGCCTTACTGAAATAAAAGAGTGAATAAAATTACAACTGAAAGGAGTTTTGTCAAACGGGATTGCTAAGAATAAAAACCTAACAATCTCCCCCTTTGGCAATGCCGTGACAAAACACACCTAACAAATAAAATCCTAAGACATATGCACCCTCAAACTTTCTCCCCTTTTTTTGTCATGAATTAACAATGAAAGCTCAATCAACTATAGTAAAAGCATAAATCACACAAGCAAGGATATGATGATGTTATTAGCAGTAGCATGCAAGAAGGAAACAATAAAAAAACAGTGCATAGTAACATGCAAAACAACTGAAGCCAATCTCTTTTACCAAACAAATCAAACTGTTCATGCTAACAAACTCTTGCAATGATAAACCGAACTCCTCCTCATTGAAAACAACCACAAACACTGAAAACATCGAACAAGAAAAAATGACAAAAATAATATCGTAAAGCAAGTAAGGAATTTCAGATTTGTACCTTAAAACACATAAGATTATCCAAGAAACACAATTACTTAAAAACACAATGTGCACAGCCTTTAGAAGATTCCTCATAAATGAAAGTGATGCATTATGTGAAAAGCATAGATCCCATGATAAAAGTGTGTCTGTGACTCTTGGAGCTCGACAAACACTAGATTCAAATCCTAGTAGTAATCTGATAGGTGGACCTCAGGCAAGAGAATCTAAGCACAATTAAGGAAAGTCAAACCACTAAGAATTAAGGGGTATTTGTTGAGTAAACGCGGAGGCTCTCCCTCAATCAATGAATCTTTTTTTTTTTTTTTTTTTTTCTTGTGCACACTCATTGGCGGTTTGCACGCTCAAGAGTATGGAAATTGAACCAGAGAAGCATGGATACAATTAGGATAGCCTGGTTGGTGACTCTAAGGTAGCCTTTTGCTCATGGCTGGACTGCAAAGAACTAAGAGAAAAGCCGTGGAGATGCAAAAAGATGGAAGGTGGTTAAGAGACTCAACATCACCCAAGATGTGCTAGTATAGGTCAATTCCTCTAGAAGAGCAAAAGATACAATGGCAGAAGTCCATAGAGAAAAAAGAACACTAAGGTGAAAGACTTCAATATTTGCTAATCCAAGAGTGTGTACAAAATGAGACATACTAATCAAAGAACACATACTACAAAATGAGTAATAACCACAGAAAGCACACACATATTAACATGTAATGGATATTCTCATCAATTCCAATATGCACCAAGGACTTCTCAAAAATTTCAAACTTACAAAACCATACTAAGAAATTTTTTTTGGATTTTTTTTTAAAAACAAAGCAAGACAGAAAACGAACAGGCACACATTAAATGACCCAAAAAGAAAAAACACACAGAAATCCAAAAAAAAAATGAATAAACAACTTAACACAAGTCAAGTTTTCTTGCCCAAACCGTTTTAGTACGAATAAAGTTGTGAGAATTGCAGTTCTTGGGTGGTGTCTTGATGTTGTGGTTCCTTTCCCTTTCAATAGGAACCCGTCTCGACGTGGTTTCCAACTTCCTATTCCTAGATCTAGGCAAATGCAAACTTGCTCCATGTTTGGTCTCAAGCAAGTCAAAATAACAAGGTCTAATATGACTTTTAACCTCATTACCACCCATGAAATTACTTCTACCCCATGAGATATTGGAATTTTTTCCATCTTTATGAGACATTCTCCTATGCAACTCATAATAATAAGGGTGAATATGATCATACATACCACAATGATGACAAATAAAAATAGGGTGTACCTTCTTTTCTTTGACCTTACCAACTCGAGGAAGATTGAGAAGTCTTTTCTCTTTTTGAATCTTTTGCTCCCCCTGCCCTTGAGTTCTTGTATTATGAGATGTGGATGCACTCTGGTTTTGCTTTTTATTATCACCAAAGCCAATGCCACTCTTGTCATAACACATTTGTTAAGACCCAATTATATTATCCAAAGTCTTTGATTCTTTGTTCCAAAGACCAATGGTAACTATAGCACACTTGAGCTCTTCCTCTTTCTTGATCATTAGTTCTTCCAAAGCAACTTGAGACATCTCGAGAGATTCAATCTTTTCTTCATATGTTGCATAGATTTGCTGTAGCTCATTCCTCTCTGTCTCACAAGTTAAGAGTTTTGCACAAAGAGCTTGTCAAGCATTAGATATCTTGACAGCATCATTCCTAGCCTCGGAAATCTCCTCATTTAGTTTGACATTCTCACTTTCACATGCTTTGAGTTTCATAGTGAGTTTGTCATTCAATTTGGATAAGTTAAGAGATTTCTCATACAACTTTTCATAATCTTACTGAAGCTCTTCATCATCAATGTCATTCTCAACTGGCCTCTTCGAATACTCTGTTCGTCCTTCAGTTTCAGAAGCCGCCATGAAAGCAAGGAATTGTTCATGCCTTCGAATACTCTGTTCGTCCTTTAGTTTCGGAAGCCGCCATGAAAGCAAGGAATTGTTCATGCCCCTCTTCGCCTTGTACTTCGTTGTCACTTACATCTTTATCAAACTCTGATTCATCATCCCAAGTGATAGCAAAGGCTTTCTTCTTCCTCAAACGAGTAGGGAATTCTTGAGCAAAGTGGCCAAATCCTTGGTATTCATAGCATTGGACTCTTTCAGAGTTCCTTTGTATCTTTTCTTTCTCTTTGTTGGTTATAGAATTAATTTTGAATTTATCTTTGCCTTTGGATTTATGAGTTAATTCCAAAAGATTAGGATTCTTTTTCAAAAAAGACTTTTTAAATTGTTTTATGAAAGCATCCGTAATCTTGGAATCAATCTCACCATCTTCATCAGAATCCTTTCCAACTCTATGAGCGCTACCAAAAGCAATATCATCTTTTTGTTTCTTTTTGAAATTCCTATGTGTCTCGTAAGTTTGGGCATTTCCAACCAAATGATCCAGCTTGAGATTGTCAACATCTTGAGCCTCCTCAATAGCCATAACTTTTGGTTGGAACCGATCAGGCAAGGATCTCAAAATTTTTCCCACAATCTTGGATTCCGGTATTTTTTCACCTAAATTGAAGCTGGAATTTACAATGTCACTCAATTTTGCATAAAATTCATCAAAGGTCTCACTATTTTTCAATGAAAGGTTTTCGAAACTAGACGTGAGCCTTTGAAGTTTTGAGCGTTTAACAGAAGGAGTGCTCTCATGAATGGTTTGTAAGATATCCGAAGCCTCTTTTGCAACTTTACAATTGCAAATACGACTAAACTTTTCAGGTGTGACAGTGCGAAAGAGAGAATTGATAGCTTTACTATTCTAGCTACTATTTTGGTAATCAATTGTGTCCTACTTATCAATTGGCTTGGGGAAAGTTACTCCATCAATGGTAATCATCAGTTTGGTGGTTCGGTCCACCCATACATGACAGATTGCCAAACTTTTTCATCAATAGATTTTAAAAATGATCTCATCTGAGCTTTCCAAAAAGAATAATTGGATCCATCAAGCAGGGGTGGTCAAACCATAGAATTTCCCTCACGAATTGAATCAATTATCACAAATCAAACAAGATCTCGTTCTAATAGATTTTTTTTTTAATAAAAAAAATAGAGAGACTCGCTCTGATACTAATTGAAAATCTAGAAATTCCCTGGATATTGATTTGTGATTATGTATCAGTTTTAATGAGTAAATAGCAATCACAATCAAACAATCAAAGACAAATCAACACAAAGATTTAACGTGAAAAAACCACAATTAGAGCACCACTAATTGTGATAAAAAAAAAAAAAAAACTATGGGCAAAAGCCACAAATAATCTACTAAGAAGACATAACGGAATTACACAAGTGTACTGTCAATTAACTAGCTGTAGACACCCCATTTTTGACCGTCCTCAAGACTTAGACGTCATCGCTCGTGCACTCAATGATTGTGTGTTTGTGTTCGTTTTGAGAGCCCAAAGTCCTCGGCAGAATGCCCTGTCTTTGAGCCTTTGAACCTTGTTATTTCTATGTCTTGTTTTGGACCAAAACTTGGTGTCTGGACCTCTTGGTGACCTGTCGGCCACCACTCATTTCTGTCGGCCATGGGTGTGG
This sequence comes from Camellia oleifera, assembly GCA_022316695.1. Taxonomy (NCBI): domain Eukaryota; kingdom Viridiplantae; phylum Streptophyta; class Magnoliopsida; order Ericales; family Theaceae; genus Camellia; species Camellia oleifera. Next base: position 27,987,546 of record CM039316.1, on the reverse strand, counting down.
CCGGCTGGCCACCAATGGTGGCTGGTCGGCTATCAGTGGTGGCTAACGGCCACCAGTGCCTTTTTCTAGATAGTTATTGACAGTTGTGCCAGCTATTGTACACTAAGCTGCATCTCCATACACGTGTATGGTGAGATGTTTCTAAGCTCAAGGGGTGGTTTTTCTATAAATAGGTGGTTCCTCCCCCATTTTGGAGGGTTAGAAAAATTTGAGCAAAAATATCTCTTTCTCTCTCTAGAATTTTCTCCCTCTCTTGATATTTTGTACACATTTGCTCACAAGTCCTTAGCTTTTGCATATCAACCCTTAACCAAATACTCTCACCTTTAGGCTGAGATTACTTGGAGTCTTGTTTGAGCTCTAGATGGTGGTTTGAGCTTGGATTATTGTTGAAGTCCAAAATTGGAGGGGTTAGCCTTCCCTCCTTGTGTCTTGTTTGCATGCCTACTTAGTCTCACATGTTAGCTTATTATTTTAGCTTTTTGTGGCTTAAGTCTAGCATGTTTTAAGCTCTATTTTGACCTGTTTTGGCTCTATTTTGGGCTGGTTAATTCATTTGAGCCTTGTATTGCATAGTTGTAGTGTAATCTCCTTCACTAGCTTGATGTTTTAATACTTTAATCATCATTGTTTTGAGTTAATAGCATGTTTTAGTGTTGTTTTGCACTTCATTTCAGCACTATAATCTCTGCAATCTCCCTCCATTCTTCACTCTTTCATTTTCTTTGAAAGTGGCTTTAAACCTCTTGTTTGCCTAAGTGTGAGATGGAGGTGTTGCACCTAATGGTTTAATCCCTTAGGGGGTTCAGTACCAACAGTGTAATGCCTTTTTCATGCCCAAAGCAACTTGTTGTTTGAGTCATCTTTCCATTAGAGGATACTCACTAATGGACTTAATGGATTAAAGAATGGCTTTGGTAATTAAAATAAGTAAACAAAATTGGACAAGTAATAGAGGCAAGATAAGCATTTTTTGTGTTGCATTGCATGTGTTCAAATCGGACGTTAGTTTGAACACAGGGGAAATGAGATATTTCATACTCAAAAGTGATGAAATATGCCATTTTCCTTGGTCTCCATTGCCCTTGATCATGTATGATAGGGTGATGGTCCTTTGGTCTCATTTTGCATTTATTGAACTTGCACAATTGGTTTCACAAACCATCATGCAATGAAATTGCTTGGTTGATGGTTTGTAAACCCAAATTTTGTTCCTCCTTTGATTTCCCCATGAAAAGGAGAGGCAAAATGTGCAAATAATTTGTGAGAATACACTGTTTTGCTCTGTTTGCTCTCTGTTGCAGCAAAAAGAGAAGTTTATGTCATCAGTGGCCGACCGGCCACCATTGGTAGCCGACAAGCCCCCTGTCGGCCACCAATGAAATTTGCACAGTGTATTCCTGAGGTAGAGCAGAGGTGTTCTGGAAGTTGGCAAAATTTTTGGTGTTCAAATATGCAAACAGAGGCTCACAGCCACAAAACGGTGGCTTTTTGGGTGGAGGAACCAAGCATGCATGCATCCCTCGTTTCCCGAGGCCGTTTAGTTAACTTGTCTAGTTAATTAGTTGATTAATTTGTGTTGTAATTAATTAGTTTAGTTGTTTTGTAATTAATTAGTTAAGTACCTAGCTAGTTGGTTTATTTGTAATATTTAATTAGCTTAGAGTAGTTAGTTAAATATTGTGTTGTAATAATTAGCTTAGCTTTGTAATAAGTGTGCGTGCGTGTGTGTATGTCTTCCAATCCCACGTCTTTTTCTCTTTTATTTAATCGCTTTTGATGGTTAGATTAAAGACATTTTCAATTAGCATACCTTATGCTTGTATGGTTGCATCCATTCATTTGTCTTACATGCACCGACGCTCGGTGCATCATTCAAACTACATTGCAATTTCCAATACATCTTTGAAAACGTGTTTAATTGCATGTTGTTCAAATCAATTCATATGCCATTTTAGTAGCTGAGCCTATTAATTGCATTCTTTGTATGTGTTACATTAGGCATCTTGTATAGTTAGGATCATGCATTTTTCTAACTAGTTTTTGTTTTGGGTTGGAGTATTCGGTGAGTTTTATGCTTTAGCATACTTGTATGAGTGTGATTGCCATGATGCCATGATTAGCATGCTTGCCATGAGGCTATGTGCTTAAATGTTAAATTGTTTGAATGCCTGTGGATGAGGGCTTGTTGTTTGAATTGGAACAATTCAACAAATGTAAGTTTTAAGCCCACTTTGTTGAGGGGCAAATAATGTTTTAAGCCCACTATGTTTGGTGGAAAATTCAAACCATTTTTGAAAACAAACATGAGTTGAATTGTTCCAAGTCTTGCAATTTTAGTCTACACTTGCTTGTGTGCGTCACATAGTAAAGTTAGCTAATAATCAGAATAAGAATACATAATGTTTATAAAAGAACATATCATGATTAGTAGACGCTGATCTTTGATCGGGCGAGCAAGGATACTCATTTCATGACCTTCCCCCTTCGTACCCAAGTTCCAGAGCCAAGGCAACTTTGGTGATGACGGACACATGGCCTTTGGCACGAGTCAGGGTTTCCTAAATTTTCCCCCCTCCCAAAAAAAAAAAAAATTTAGGTGGCGACTCTGTATCTGGCAAAACAGTCAAATTTTGGCATTATTTGATTTAAAATCGATTTTCCAAAATGGTTTGCTGGATTTGGACTTTTTGATGTTTATCAGTTTCACATTGCACTTGTGAGACTAGATTTAGAATCGCGAGAGTCCGAACTGTGAGGCCTTCTTTTCAAACCTTTCCGAAAGGCGGGCGCGCGGAAAAAGACGAGTCCACACTAGTGAATCCATGCCCGAATCGAACCGACCCCTATGTGCCTCTTCCTGCCCCGTCTTCACCTCGGAATTGTCTTATACAATGTTAAATCCACAACGTCGATGTTGAAACCACGACGATGAGCCACTCCAGAATCCACCAAAGCTTCAGGCTCAAATTCCCCGAAACTCACCGAAGAACAGCTCTCTCTTTTATATTGAATGAAACAAACAATCCTTTGATGTATACTTTTCAAACCACGAGTTAAACTCAAACAAACATCAAAGAAAACTAGCAAAGAAGCTCCAGATATAAACCCTAATATTAAAGAAGAAGATTTGGAAGCCGTAACTCTAAAATCTGACTGAAACATGTATTTATAGAAAATCGGGCTGCGAAAGTCGCTCGAGCAAAGGATTTCTAGCTCGAGTGAGGAGACTAAAACGCGTGTTTTTCCAAGAGTCTTCGTTCGAGCCACCAAAGTGTCGCTCGAGCGAGAAATGCAACTTCTCAGTATTTTTACAATCAATGAAATTTCTGGGACCAAGGATTCTTCGCTCGAGTGCATACTCCTTCGCTCAAGCGACCAAACAACTTTGACTACAATTTTGCTTTTGGCTTCGGGAGCGCTACCCCTCGACCCTGCCAGGGCGCTGCCCCGGACCAGCTAAGGGGCATTGTCCCCTCGACCCCCGCGAGCTGACCGGGCAGCTCGATTCCTAACATACTCAGCGAAGTGGCATACATGATAGTATTAACATCACAAACTCCTCTGTATAGGCACAATTCGGGTTGGATTCACATCTAAATACTCATAGCCTCACTGAAATAAAAGAGCGAATAAAATTACAACTGAAAGGAGTTTTGTCAAACGGGATTGCCAAGAATAAAAACCTAACAAAACCAAACAAGGTCAATGTGATGAGTTTGCACCACTGGTACATAACAAAAAAGCAGCTAATGATTACTAGATTGTATTGCAATAAAATTAAACATTTTGCTCTTTGTTGGATCCAATAAGTCATTGTTCTTCAAGAACCCCGAACCCAAACCCATACCCGAACCCGAACCCGAACCCGAACCCGAACCCGAACCTGAACTCGAAAGCTTTGCAAATACTTATCATCTATATATATATACAAGAACTACTGGTTAAACCATGCAAGCATCTGTCAACTTCTCCCGACAACCATGTTACTAGCGGCCTGTCCTGAGGTTAACACAGTAAGGCCTCTATCGTACATCCACTAGATTTCTTCCCTGTACTCTGTTAATGACTTGTCAAGTATCACCAGAGTGAGCTCCACCACATCTCCCATTTTTATTTTGCAGGTAGGATCGCTCACCAGCTCGTGATTCAACCTCGGCCTCAATTATTCCTTCACAGGAAACCCATAAGAGGTCCATCTAAAGCTTCCTTGACTAGCTCTTTCCATCAAATCCAGGATGGTTAAGTTTGCCGAAAACACCTACACCAACATCTACAAAACCAAAATATCAAAATCATTTGTTTACTCACAAAAGAAAGTCACGATGTGTTTCTGCCAAGAGTATTAGTTACTTGCACTCTATTTGTTTTGTTAGAAAATAATTTCCTAACGGAACTTTTCTATGAAAAGCATTTTCGACCTTGATATAAATGTGTTAGTGGGGAAATTATGAATATTTGTAGCATGTGTTATGCTATTTTGTGATGAAATTATGACTACTGAATTTATTATGTACATCATAAAGTTACGAATGACAAATTTATGACGATTTGTATTTGGTATTTGCTTCTGTTTTGATCATTTTGTCATCTCTCTCTGTTACATGCCTGGAGTTGAACTTGCTTAAAAAAATGCTTTACATATTGAAAGTAGTGAGGATTTTATTGTTCCTTGAAGTAGTTGATTAGATAATTGTGGAACCTTGCCTTATATAGGTGAAAGGGGCAGCCAAACAAATGGCAGATGGTGATGCAAACATGCCAAGGGATGCAAAGATTTGTAAAAACACTGTTAAAATCAATAGGAGTCGACGAGTATAAACCTTGTGTTGTGCACCAATTCCTGAAACTGTGGTATCATTACGTTCTTTCTGTGATGTGCTAATCCATTTACTTTGTTTCAAGATACTTCATTTTGTTTCAAGATTCTACTCCAATTATTGAAGAGTTGTTTCCCATAAATTTGTATATCATTGTGGACTTTTCACTTGCAATTTTAGTGTGGACTTAATTTTGGTGAGGATTGGGAAGTTTGGGGAAAGTTACCAAATTCCATTTCATGGCTCGTCATTGATAGAGAATTCAGATAACCAATTTTGCACCCACAACTCTAATTTTTCTTATTATGGTTGAAATATGCAATTCTACATACTCTGAAATTTTTACTTAACAAAATCAATGTGTAATGACCCAGAATTTTTTTTTTAATAGCCAATGCATAATTTAATTGAGCAAATTTTCAAATTTGATTGCTGTGTAAATTCTGTGTGAAAACAGTTCGGTTTTGTATTTTTTAAAAATAGTTTCAGATCTTAGAAAATTATGAAATTTTTATATGTTGTTCCCATATGAGTCTAGCACGTTGGATAAAAATTTCAGAATTAAATAATAAGTATTTATTTTATGAAAATTCACGGACTGAATGGTGTTCAGTTTAATTTATAACAAAAATTTGTTATTTAATTTTAAATGTTTAGACCATGACTTGAGATAAATTAGTTCGGTCTATTTTGGTATATAATTGGGCCATGTTTGGCTTATGAGTAGGAATTTAATTCAAGACCCATGGCTTAGATTTAATTTAATTTGAATTTGTTTAATGACTCATGTTTAACTATTTGGTCCTTTTTAATTATGTGATTAGTAATAACCACCTTGGGAGTTGTTATTATTTACTATATAGGATTATAATAAATATTTGATAGTTGATTTTATGGTGTGTCCCATATGGTGAAAAATTATATGTTTTTGTAGTGAATAAATTGAGTATATATTTTGTGGTATACAAAAATATTATATTTTGTGGTGAGAAAAATTATATCATTTTATAATTTATATTATAAAATTTGAAGGCATTATTACAAAAAATTATATTTTGGGAACCATTTTTTTTTTCCTTTTGGGAAGACAAACCCACATGGGGTTGTCCCCTACCCCATGCCCCTTGCTTTTCTTTTTTACTTTTCTTTTTGCTGAACACTATCAACATGTCTCTCTACATCTCTCACTCTCTCCCTGTACGTCTCTCTTCCTTTCTCTTTCTCCTTTTTTGCTCAAGCTTCAAGCTTGAAATGAGAGTCTTTAGAGTGAGATTTTGTAAAAATGTTGTAAATGAAAGTTGGAGAGCTCGTCGTGATCTTCGCAATGGTAGTCTCGGATTCATGATTGGACAAGATTTGCCTTCCGAATATGCTCTTTTTCATTATTTGAGGTAAGAACTTTCTTCATATTTTTACATTAAAGCTATGTTAGGGTTATTTTGAGAAAATATATCATTATCACTACTAGAAAAAGGAGCATTTGACACGAAATAATTTGCGACGGTTTAAGTGTTGTTGCAAAAGCTTGCTTTTTGCGACGGTTTAAGTGCCGTCACGGAATTTATAGTTTTTGCGACTGAAAAAGTTAGACCGTGGCAAAAAATAAGGTTATATGCAACGGTAAGTTAAACGTGGCAAAAATTTTCTGGTTTTAATTTTTTTTTCCTGTTTTGCGACACTCTTTTGCCAATCCGTCGCAAAATTTTTCTTTTTTCTCTTTCATTTGCGACGGCCTTAATATGTCGCAAATAATAATTCTTAATTTCGTGCCAAAGCCCCCTCTCCCACTCTCCCTCTTTCCCGATATTTCCAAATTCTCTGTTTTCTCTTCAGATCAAAAAAAAAAAAAAAAAAAAAACCCCTAATCTCATTACTCTCTCCCTCCCTCTCACCCAGTCGTCACTTTATCTCTCTTGCACTGGCAACAGCAGCGTCTAGGTAACCAACCCTCTTCTTTCCTCTCGCTCTTACTCACGCATACCCTCCCTCTCACCCAGTCGTCGTTCTGTCTCTCTTGACGGGATACTAGAGATATCGAGAGGGGAAAAAATACACCTTCTTTTGTGTAGAAAGCTAGGGTTTACAAAATCGTTTTAGGCATATTACCTACACTAGAAAGCTCTCTCTCTCTCTCTCTCTCTCTCTCTCTCTCTCTCTCTCTCTTTGTTTCCATCGCTGTCGGGAACAGGAGCACCACCGTTATCGCACACAAGCACCACCGTCAATCCACCATTACAGCATTACCCAGGTATGTCCTTTCTATTTCGCCCTCTCTGTCTCCTTATCTCTGTCTCTCTCTGTCTTCTTCCATTCGCATGGCTTCACACAAACCCAGCCCCAAATCGACCCACCCACCGCCATTGAGTTTAATATAGATTCCTTCTCCACCGGGAACAACCACCATCAGCTCTCTTTTCCCTTTTACTCATTCTTTTCCCCCCTCTCTCTCTCTCTCTCTCTCTCTCTCTATCTATCTATCTATATATATACACTATATAATTCTTATATGAATTTGGCTATGGTGAGAGTATGTGGATGACCTGTTCGATGAAATTCCAAAATGGGTTTTGAATTAGAGAAATTATGATAGTCTGTTAAATGAACTGGGTTTGGACTGATTGTCTTTTGATCATATTAAATGATGTTGGAAATAAGAAGAATACAAGGAATGTTACTCTATATAAGCGGTATGAATTTATTGCTTTATAGTTCTGTTTAGCTTGGAGTGGACAAGTTAGGTGAATATAAATTATTGTTATATTGCTAGTCATTTTTTGGGTTTTCTTTGAGCTTCTATTAGTTGTTAGAAAAAGAGTAAGAGACCAGCCAATGCTCTAACAGCACTTAACATGGGAAAATGTGGTTCTACACATTTGACCTGCTGTGATGTTAATGGTTGATCTTTGTTTCTCAAGTGATCTATTCATCAATCTTGTTAATGGTATCGAAGCTGAAGTTTTGTTTATATGTGGTTATTTCAAGTTACATTTCTTTGTTGCTTTGAAGCTGTAATGGTATTGAAGCTGTAATTATTGCCCTGGTGATCAGGTGATTCCATTTTAATTGATTAGTTTTTCTTCTCATATCTAAATAATGTTTTTTTTTTATTCTCCATATTTTAAAACTTGAGCTTTTGTGTGGTTTTTTTTTTTTTTTTTTTTTTTTTTTTTTTTTTTTTTTTTTTAAATCTTTATGAAGCAAAATTGTCATCTGGTACCGAAACTGTGAGCTATTTTTAATTATGGTTCTTAATATGAACATACAGGGGCTTATGTTGGTGAAACTACTTGTCAACAAGTATCATACATACGGTTGTCTTAAAAAAAAAATGTTGGTGATGCGATTGTATCTTAATTTTGTGTCCTTGGGCGCCCTTGGTTTGAGTCCCTGTACATATGAGGTTTGTATCATTGTCATAAAAATATCCTAATTTTGTTAGGAAATTTGTTGTCTTTGCCTTAGACATTGTAAAATTTAAATTGCATGGTTCACTAAATATCTACCCATATATTATGTATATAACACACAGATTGAGGACTGAGTCATTGGAAACATGACTTTTATAATGATTTATTTAGAAGATACAATGGTTGTTCCTTTAAGTTTTAGCATAAAGTTTTACAGTAGATGTAGGATAGTAATTGGTTGTTTCTGTTTATATCAATAGGATTCAAATGACAATTTCCTTGTCAGGGACTTCAAATGATGGATTGGAAACTCAAAATTATTTTCCGCTGTACATATTATCTATGAAGCATGGACACGGCAGATTTCATGCAGTGGCAGTGTCTGACACGGGGACACGCCGGGGACACGTACGAGATACGCTGGGTGGCGTGTCCCTTTAATTTTATTTTTTTTTTTTTTTGCAGGGGACACGGTGGAGACACGGCGGAGACATGCGTGTCCACCAAATCTGGACACAAAGAGCAAAAAGGAAGAGTAAAGGAGAAGAGTAAAGGTCTTGAAACAAACCTGGACTTCGATCCAGTCGATTCGCCGGCGACCTCCATGACTTCGACCATCGTAAGCCGTCGACCTCGACCTCCATCCCCTTCGACTTTGACGACCCAGTCGCCCTTCGACTTCGACGAGCTCTCTCTCTCACCTTCTCTCTCTCCCTCGCGATTAGGATAGTAATTGATCGCTTCTTCCTCTCTCTCTCTCTCTGTCGTGACTTTATCTTCTTTCATCTTCTGGATTCATATATATATATATAATATATAACTATTATTATTATATAATAATAATACTAATAACTGCAAGTATTATTATTATAATAGTTATAAAGGATGACATCAGTTATTATTATATAACTATTATATTATATATTCTTATACATATTAATAAAAATAAATAAACACATGTATATAAAATAAAATAAAAAAATTAATTAGAACACATTACTTAAAAAATATAATAAATAAATAAAACAATTAATATGTTTTAAAATAAAAATATTTATAAAAAAATTAAAAAATTTGCCGTGTCCCCTGCCGTGTCCGTGTCCGTGTCCGTGTCCCAATTTTTTAAAAATTGCCATGTCCTGTGTCCGTGTCCGTATGCGTGTCCGTGTCCATGCTTCATAGCATATTATTGGCAAGATCAGTTTTTAATTTTGTAGTTGCAGAAGTAGTAGTGTTTCTAATTAGTCTTTAGTTAAATAAGTCCTTTCCTATCCTTTTTACTTCAGTATTTGTTCTTCTTTTCCTGATGTCATTTGGGGACAGTATTCTGCGGGCATGTATCTTGACTATTTCTACTTGACCTGAGGGAAAGAATCAAGCTGAAGCAAATTTTATTCTTCCTAAGTTTAACAAGCTAGCAGCGGAGGTCAAATTGACTGTATGATCATAGTCTGGGTGAGTGTAATTTCTGCGTGCTACTCCAGAATTTGGTCATAATCCTATAGCTTACCTCCAACTCGAGAATCAAATGAAACATGCTTGTAAAGGTTTTGACTAAATTTTTCTAATTTTTAAAATTGTATGGTCGAAAAATGGACCTAAAAAGTACATAGATATTTTTTTTTTTTTGACTAAAAAAGAAAAAGAATATTTTGGTGTTATTAGAAAAGAATTAAATTCATGCCAAGCAAACATTCATTACTTTTTTTGATTTCTATACTAGTAGAAGTAGTTGGCTTCATTTAATACATTCTAACTAGTGCCACTTGTCAACAAAACCCCTCTAAAAAATTAGTAAAATGGTAAAAGCTTGGGCACTAAGAGTGAGAACAAGGGTTTGAGTACAAGTGCAACTGGGTAGGCACTCTGCAAATAATGCTAAAGGATAGGTTTATGATTAGTTCACCTAGAACTAGGAATGGCCTGTTGTATGGATCATCTTGAGTGGCCTAACTGTTATTATTATGAGCTAGTAACAGGGCCGGCCCTGGCCTAAGGCCAGTAAGGCCTGGGCTTTAGGCCCCAAAATTTTGGCCCAAAAATAGGGCTCTCAAATTTGACAAAATATTATAGGCTCAATGTTTTTTTCTTTTTTTTTTTTTTTTTTTTTGGATCAATTTAAAGGGCCCCAAAATATTTTATTGGGTCCATATATGGTTTAGTCCATGTTTATTTATTAGTGTAGTTTGGTCCATATTTATTTATAAGTGTAGTTTGGCCCATATTTATTAAAATGAAAAAATATATATATATATAAAAAAAAGTGTTTGGGCCCAAGAAAAATAATACATACAATATATGGGCCCTAATTTTTTTTTTTTTATCTATTAGATTTTAGTGGAATAAATAATTTTGCACAAATTTTTTTACCTAGGTCTTTATCAATTTTAATTGAATAATTTTTTCCTAATTTTTTTGTCCTAATTTTGTTTCATTAAATTGTTTCGTTTATAATTTTAATGATTATATGTACAAGTAAATTTTTTTGTGACTACAAACAAATAAAAAGGTTATAACTTATCGTTTTATCCATGAATTTATTTATTTATTTTTAAATGTAAGAAGGTTCCCCATTTCCAAATTTCGCTTAGGCCTCCTAAATCTCAGGGCCGGCCTTGGCTAGTAAAACCTGCTTCATGGTTAAAAATTCTTCTGCATGGTTTTTAATTCTTGAATGTTATGGAAGTGTAAGCCTACATTGTTGTTTTATCAGATGTGCAAATTGTTCATGTAAATTTCATTTTACTGATGTGTATTCTTTTTTGTAAGATTGCTAATCTGAAAAGTAACCAAATGCAGCTATGACGAATCCAAAGTTAATAGATAATGGAAATCGGATAATGGATGAGACTGATCAAGCCATTGAGAGGTCAAAAAAGGTTAGTATATCTATTCTGCTCCAGTCAACTCAACAAGCTTTATGCCAATTGCCTTTGGTTGCTGCGTATGTCTATCTTCTCCAGCTAACTCTATGTAAAGCTATATATTGATTAAAGACTTAAAAAGTCCAAACATGGCCTGACCCACATGTAATTGTTTTGGCCCCTTCAATTTGATTCGAGTCACTCTTTCATGCCTATGCATTAGTTAACCTACAATGCACAAGGGCAAAGCCATCTCAAATGGCATTCCCCCACTTTATCTTCAATCTGTGTCACTACTAACATAATTTGATTTTAAGTTTTATGTTGGCTTTTTGCTTACCACAACCCACTTCCCCCTCTCCGGTCTTGGGATGGGTTTTTTTGAAACCCCTCTTGTATCACTAATGGCACCTGTTGTTGTTACTACTACTACAGCTTGGTGCTTTCCTTCAGAAACAATCATTTGATCTTTTGCTGGTTTGCTTGTATCAATTTTGGCTAACTCAGTGAGGTTCAGTTATCTGTCTTAGAGTGGTATAGGAATTATTGGGCATTTAGTTTTATCTTTTTTATTTACTTAGGGAGACTGTTATTCTGCAGTCAAAATATTGCATTGGTAGCCCCCTCTTTGGATTAGCCCCCGCCTTTCTTTATTATTGATATAATTAGCCTTTTCCTTTTTTACTTTTGATGATAGGTTGGCAAGTTAACCAGAGTTAGTTAACTTTTGCTACATATTGTTGAAACACCTACATTTGGCAATGCCCAGAAAGCTAGCACATATCTAAAAGTATGCATTTGTTATCCCTGTCTTGGTATTCTAAGTTGCAATAAAAAATGATAAAAAAGAAAGTGATGTTGCGAATAATTGTAGCTGACCTATCTGAAGACTAAAATTTTCTCAACTTGTGTGATGAACTTGTCTGTGGTTAGAGGTGCTAAAGGATAACAATTGTTCTAGTTTACATTTTTTTTTTCTATGCTACATTGTATACCTGCTAATGGACCTCCAGTTTTTAAATTTGTTTGTCTCTCTTGCAGCGGCAACAACAGCGTCTGTAGCTGCGGCAATAACAGCGTCTGCAGCACCGTCTCTCTTGCAGCGGCAACAACAACGTCTCTCTGGTTCTCCCTCTTGCATTTCTGTTATGGTTGTCCATTGGATATAATATTTTAAGAGGGTGATTGTGGGATCAGTATTGCTGGTTGTTATTACTATTTTCTAAATTCCCATTCTCTCTGTCTCTCTCATGGTTGTCAATCTTATAAGTATAACGTTCTTATTGTCCAGTGGCACTCTCATGAAATGCATATGACATGATGTGATGAATTATAGTGTCATATTATGAGTATTTGATTATAGGGCATGCTCATAGCAGGAGCATGATTTCCACTAGAAATGTTGTTATAAAGGGTTTAATTCTTGATGCATATAAAATATAGGAATCTAATTTTATTTGCATTACAAAACTTGTTTGTTGCTGTTAAAGTTTTGCTTCCTCGAACTGATTGGACTGGAAATTTTGATTCCTCCTCCCCCCCCCCCTTTTTAGGTGAAGGTGGTTGATGATTCAAGATCAGTATTCCATAGGGTGGGGGAATCCTTCCTGAATAAATTTTTTCCTTCAGGCTATCCATATAGGTGAGCTGAGATGATTTATTCTGTTTTGGATTACAATCCTTGTGGTAGCATACCAATGTGTCGAATTTAGCTGTTGCGTGTTGCTTATGCAGTGTGAATGAGGGGTATCTTAGATACACACAATTCCAGGCACTGCAACACTTCTCCAGTGCAGCATTATCTGTGCTATCAACTCAGGTCTTTTTTTTGATTCCTACAAAACATCTCTCATAATGAAATTCATTTCATAATATTTTGAAATTTCTAGAGAGGTTGTTCTGTATGTTCAGCAGAATGTAATATTTTTTATTCATGGATGAGTTTCTGACATATCTTGTTCATTTGTGTGTTTGCGTTTATTTATCATGGTCTTAGCGAGATTCTTTAATCTTCTTTTTAGCAACAGTTAGATTTAAATTGATCCTCTCTCTCTCTCTCTCTCTCTAAATGTCACCCCCTACCATATTTGTATTTCTTAATATTCTTACTCCTCTACAGTCACTGCTATTTGCTGCAGGCTTGAGGCCTACCCCTGCACAGGCGGCCGCAGTAAGTTGGGTAAGATATTTTTAATTGGACAGTCTACAGATATCAACTCCTGAAAGCCTTTTGTTTAAGAATTCCTATTTTATTTTATTTTTTAATTGTGTTGATGATATGCAGATTTTAAGGGATGGCATGCAGCATGCAAGAAAGCTCATATGCAGCAATTTGGGTGCAAGGATGGATTCAGAGCCCAAGCGTTGGAGAATTCTGGGTTAGTGTCTTGGTTCTAGAAACATTAGTTTATTCTTCTTAAAATTTCTGATGCGTGTTTTCTTTGGATGCTAGTTTTGTCTAGTAATTGAAGATGCATAATTTGTCTTACGGCCTGCTTCTGTCTATCAGTTCTGCAAGATCTTTTAATGAATGAGCTTTCCCAATTGCAGCTGGTGTGCTCTACGACTTGGGCACTGGGTTAGAAGTTCTTTCCCTCTTATGTCCACATTTATTTCTTGAAGTGGCGGGGCTTGGAAATTTTGCAAAGGTAAGAGACACAAGTTAATGCCCTCCTACAGTATAATTTATTTTGCTCTATCCAAAATATATTCTCGTTTAGGTGTTTAATAACCATTTCCACTGAACGAGAAAAATCAAAAAAATCTGGTGGTTACCTTTTGTTGTTTTTTTGTAATTCCTTATCCATTGAAACCTTCTGTCTTATCAATCTTTTGTTTATTTATATTTCTATTTGTACATCTGATCTGAACATCATTTTGGTGATGGTTTGGTTTGACAGGGAATGGCACTTGTTGCAGCAAGAGCAACAAGGTTGCCAATATATTCCTCATTTGCCAAAGAAGGCAATCTGAGTGATCTGTTTGCAAAAGGGGAGGCCATTTCAACTGTTTTTAATGTCATTGGAATGGGAGCATGGATTCAGTTAGCATCTACTATTTGTTCATCAATTGAAGGAAAGGTACAATTACAAGTGCTTGTGTCATATTCATACTCTGGTTTTTGACTGATTGTTTTGCTTTTTTCTCTTTAATAGTAGCAAAGGTGCACGTGGTCATTTCTGAGGCTTTTCATATTTAGAAAATCATTTAAAGAAAAATGATATTGACCTAGTTTTATGGTTAATTTCCGTTTATGAAAACTTGTTACTTAATATATCTTTTTCAAACCGGTTGACACACTAAAATGCTCAAATGGGTTCGGATGTCAACGAAACTTGACATGCACAACTTACTAGGCACACATGACTTGTAGGAGAAGACGGAACTCGAAACCGATTCCCGGTTTTGAATCTAGAGCCTAATTTCCGTTTATGAAAACTTGTTACTTAATATTTCTTTTTCAAATCGGTTGACACACTAAAATGCTCAAACGGGTTCGGATGTCAACGAAACTTGACACGCACAACATACTAGGCACACATGACTTGTAGGAGAAGACGGAACTCGAAATTGATTTCCAGTTTTGAACCTAGAGCCTAATTTCCGTTTATGAAAACTTATTACTTAATAACTCTTTTTCAAGCCGGTCGATACACTAAAATGCTCAAACGGGCTCAAATGTCAACGAAACTTGACACGCACAATATACTAGGCACACATGACTTGTAGGAGAGGACAAGACTTGAAACCGTTTCCCGGTTTTGAATCTGGGGTCTAAACCAGGATGTATGTTTGTCCAAAAACAACGAGCAAGGAAATGCGCGTTTCGGCGAGGGCGACTCGATCGCGGCTTCCGGTTCACCTCCCTGGAGAGGTTACAACATGTTCAAAAGGATATATCTCACTTTCGATGAGTAATGATGAGACACGCATCGGAAGTTGAAGCTGAGGTTCCGGCTGAGCGATTTCGCGACAGAAAGTGCACTTCTCTTGTACTTTTTCAGGTCCCGGGGACTCCAATCCTCCTCAAAATTTGCAGGGACCTTGGGGGGCATGTGGGGAACACCACCGGCCATCTTTATTGGGAGAGGGAGGCCACCGGCCAGTTTTTGAAAAGGGAATTGTAATACCCCTATCCCGTAATGTGCTAATTGGTCCTTAATTTGTTTATGGTTATGTGTTTAGCATGATTTTGTGTGCCATTATGTGATAATATGTGATTTTGAATTCATATCTGTTCGCCGTAGGAATATCTGTTTGAATAGTCCCCTTCGGGAATTAAATTGAGGGCCTTATCGGCTACAGAAACCGAAGTTAATTACGCCGTTGCAATTGGCATAGTTTTTAGAGCCTACGGTGAAATTTAATTGGAAATTGATTCTGGTCAAGTTAAATCGATTAAATGGATGAATTAGAGCCTAATTATTTTATTATTATTATTTTGATTTAGTGGGGCTTGTTGTGCATTAACACTCACTTCCCTCTTGCTCTACTCAACTCAAAACATCTGAGATATACACTTGAGGGAGAAGAGAGGGTCGGCTAGAGAGAGGGGGAGTGAGGGAAATTGGGATTTTGGCCTCAAAGCTTGATCATTTGAAGATCAACTCAAGAATTAACCATAGATTGGGCTTCTAGGTAAACATTGATTCTTGAATCCATGAGTTTAATGTGTAATTTTGTGTGTTCAAAGTCAATTAATGGTCAAGAGCATGTTTTGAATTGGTTTTGTTGAGTTGGAAGACCATATATGCATGCATGTATGTAATTGTTTAGAATTGGCATATTTGAGCTTGAATCACATGACTTATGTTGCATTTTGGTTGAAAGCCATGTACTTGACCATCTTTTCATCATATGAACTAAGGATGAAAGTGATATACCACATGCATGTACAATTTATGAATGATAGAAGTGAGTTGGTGTCAATTTGAAGCATGCAAGTGTTTGATCCTTGAAATTGAGCTTCCTAATGGTGTAATCTTGTAAGGGAACCATGTTAGCATGATTATATTTGAGATTTGGGCCTTGCATGCAAGAATGGCAGCTGGGAAATTGGTTTGAAGCTCAAGAACACATTCTGGATTTTCCAGAAATTTGAGCCCCGCTCGAGCGGGGAAAACGGGCTCCCAGCATTTTCCGGCAGACATGGCTTCCGCTCGAGCAGGGAAGTTGACGCTCGAGCGGGGAGCTATGTAGGCAGGAGGTCCAGATTTCACGCTCGAGCGGGGAATTGAGGCAACCAGCACTTTTGCAGACTTAAGGGTCTGCTCGAGCAGGGGATCCCATGCTCGAGCGGGGACCCTGTTTCCAGAAAATCTGTTCTTGCATCTTGTGTTCGGTTTTCCGTTCTCTTTCACTTGCAAGCACTCTTAGGCATATGTTAAGCATTACAAATGAGTTAATGGGATATGAATAAAGCCTAAGGAGGAATATGTGAATTAAAGAAACGAATTGAACTGTTAATGACCCTTTTGTGTTTATGAAATGTGTAGGGTCAAGCTCCAGGGCAAATCCACGAGCCGATCACTGTGAGTAATATCGACATTTGAATGTTTGTGAATGTCCAATTGGTTATTCCCTTATAAGCTTGATTAATTGCTAATCGGGATTGTGGACGTAAGTCTGACATGAATAAATGAATGGACTAGAGGTCGTTTTGATAAGTACAGTGGACCCAAGGTCGTTTTGATACAAATGAATGGGCCAAAGGCCGTTTTGAAATGAATGAAGGGGCCAAAGGCCGTTGTGACAAATGAATGGGCCAAAGGCCGTTGTGACAAATGAATGGGCCAAAGGCCGTTTTGAAATAAATGAATGGGCCGAAGGCCGTTTTGACATTGAGGAATGGGCCGAAGGCCGTTTTGATACAAGTAAATGGGCCGAAGGCTGTTTTGACAAGAATGGAAGTCTGAATGGGCCAAGGGCCCGAATGTTTGGAATCATGACTACTTGATTGTATTTCGTACATTTATATATATACATGTCTATCTGTTAAATGGAATTACGAATTGGGCCCAAGGCCGTTCGGAATATGTTGTGCTACAATGTTGTATAAATTCTGCATTTGATATTATTCACTGGGCATTCGCTCACGCTCATTCATGTAATTGTAGGTGAGCCAAGTGAGGTCCAACCCCCGCCCCAGTGAAGTCAGCCAGGAACAGCAGGAGTTTTGGGAGAGTCAGCCTTGGGTCTCACGCACGAGACCAAACCTTGCCCCTTTTTGTTACTCGTTTATATCCTGTCTTGTCGACAAGGATCTTGTGTATATTGTATATAGTTGCTATGGGTTGACTCAGTTTAGATGATCCTGTCTGTAAAGAAGTTTATGCTACTGTACTTTTGATGTGGGTTATTAATGTATATGCGCATGGTTTGTTTTGAAGTGCATATAAGCACGGCTCTATGGACAAAGTTTTTAATTATTGCTTCCGTTTGGCCCCTTTACTCTGTTGAGTTATGCCTGATTTGTATGGAGGCCGTAGGTAATCTCAGGATTACTGGCCGGTTATGTCCTTAACCCTTAGGGGCGGGTTCGGGTTATGACAGAGTGGTATCAGAGCACGAGTTAATAACTCACACACTTGTCCAAAAGAGCAATAGGCGTCTAGATAAGATCTAGGATGCATTCATATGATAGATATGAAATTGGAAGCATTGACGGTATGCTTAAATGCTTTGATATGAACTTTGAAGACGTCGTGGACATGCTTAATTATTTTGATTTGTGTAATTGTGTGCTATAAGTTATGACCTACTTGCATTGAAAATTATCTGGATAGGTATACTCCTTGTACGTGCATACTTGTGTATATCCTGTATGAAATATAATGCAAGCTTAATCAGATGGTGAGAACAAGAGGTGATGAGCTAGAGGAGTCTTCTACTGCCAGGATGGACTGAATGGAAAGATTGATCCAAGAAATGGCAGAGACACTGAGGCAGCAACAGGAGTGGCAACAACAGTGGCAACAACAGTGGCAGCAACCACCCCCGCCACCTCCACCTCAACCTCAAGCACCACCCGTGCCCGATAATCAGAATGATGACCGGATTATAGCTCTCACCAAGGAATTTAGGAAGATGAAGCCACCGCAGTTCCATGGGGGATTGGATCCGTTGAAGGCCGAAGCATGGGTCCTCGGCATAGAGAAATTATTTGAAGTGTTCCCCTGTTCAGAGACTCAGAAAGTGCTTCTAGCCACTTTTATGCTAGAAGACGAAGCGAGGAGATGGTGGATGTTAATGCGAGAAAATCATAAGGATGTTGACTGGGTAAAGTTTCTGGAAATCTTTTATGATAAGTACTTCCCGCAGTGTGTCCGGGATAGGAAAGTGGCAGAGTTCATGGAACTTAAGCAAAATAGCATGACTGTGGCTGAGTATGAGGCCAAGTTCACTGAGTTGGCCAGGTTTGCACCGCATGTAATTGACACAGACTATAAGAAAGCAAGACATTTCGAAGGTGGACTCCGCAGTGACATCCTAGAGAGAGTGAATGTCCTAAAGCTGGAAACCTATATTGGGGTGCTTGACAGGGCCATCATATCCGAGGCTAATATAGCTAGACAGGCTAAACCAACGTCAGAATGGAAGGGTAACAAAAGGCAAGGCTTCTTTTCGAAGAAGAAATTTCTAAAAAAGCAAAACACGGGCTCCTCCACTACTTCAAATTCTTCCCGAGACATAGCTCCCATGTGCAATATCTGTAGCAAAAGGCATCGTGGAGTTTGTTACCGTGCATCAGGAGGCTGTTTCAAGTGTGGGAAACAAGGGCATGTAGCTCGAGAGTGTAATCAGAATGGTGGGAAGATTGCAGCTAGTTCTACTGCATCGATCCCGAAGCCGGGAAATACTGTGAGAACCGCTATCACTGGGGATACAGTGAGACAGGGGAGAGTTTTTGCGCTTGTCCCGGGTGATACACGAAATGCCAATGCCGTTGTCTCAGGTACTATCTCAATATGTAGTCAGGATGCTTTTGTATTAATTGATTCTGGGTCAACGCACTCATTTGTGACATATGCATTCGCATCTAGACTGAAAAGACCCCTAGAATTGTTGCCATATTTGTTATGTGTGTCTGCTCCATCGGGGGAATCTGTGTTGTGTGATTATGTATACCGGTTTTGTGACATGCATATTGAGGATGCTACCCTATATGTAGACTTATTGCCCTTAAACTTTAGACACTTCGATGTAATTTTGGGCATGGATTGGTTGACCAAGTATTGTGCCACCATAGATTGTGTGACAAAGAGAGTTGTGTTTAAACCACCAGAACAGAAAGAGATTGTGTTTGTGGGAAATGGGGTAGTGCCTCCACCATATTTGATATCCGCAATGAAAGCATGCAAATTGATCAGGAAAGGGTGCCAGGGTTATTTATGCTATGTATTGACTGAACAATCTGTAAATGTTGAATTGAATGATATTCCCATTGTTAGAGAATTCCCAGATGTATTCCCAAATGAATTACCAGGGGAAGTGGTAGATAGGGAGATAGAATTTACTATTGAGACTGTGCCAGGCACCCAGCCTATTTCTAAAACTCCCTACAGGATGGCTACCGCCGAAATGAAAGAATTAAAGGAACAATTGCAAGATCTTCTTAATAAAGGGTTTATCCGACCTAGCACTTCGCCTTGGGGTGCACCGGTGTTATTTGTGAAAAAGAAGGATGGCACTTTGCGCCTGTGCATCGATTATCGGGAATTGAACAAGGTAACGATAAAGAATAAGTATCCCTTACCCCATATCGATGATTTATTCGATCAGTTGCAGGGATCACAGGTGTTTTCTAAGATTGATTTGAGATCTGGGTATCATCAATTGAAGGTTAAGGCAGAGGATGTTGAGAAAACAGCATTCAGAACCAGGTACGGTCATTTTGAGTTTCTTGTTATGCCATTTGGGGTGACTAATGCTCCGGCAGCATTTATGGACTTAATGAATCGAATCTTTAAGACCCACCTTGATGAGTTTGTTGTAGTTTTCATTGATGATATTTTGATATACTCTAAAGACAAACTTGAGCATGAACATCACTTGAGGACTGTTCTACAAATACTTCGGGAAAGGAAATTGTTTGCTAAACTAAAGAAATGTGAGTTTTGGTTGGATGAAATTGTTTTCTTAGGGCATGTGATCAACAAGGAAGGAATTTCTGTAGACCCGCAGAAAATCGAGGCAATTGTGAATTGCCTACACCAACTAATGTGACAGAAGTCCGTAGCTTCATGGGTTTAGCTGGGTACTACAGGAGGTTTGTGAAGGATTTTTCAAAGATAGCTGTGCCTCTTACCCAACTGACACGCAAGGGGCAATCGTTTGAGTGGAACGATGAAAGAGAATCAGCTTTTCGTGAATTGAAAACAAGATTGACCACGGCACCAATTTTAACATTACCTTCAGGTACAGAAAATTTTGTGATTTTCAGTGATGCATCTTATAAGGGTCTGGGTTGTGTGTTAATGCAGAGTGGAAGAGTTATTGCTTATGCCTCCCGACAGTTGAGGCCACATGAGAAGAATTATCCAACGCACGACCTAGAGTTGGCCGCAGTTGTTTTTGCCTTGAAAATTTGGCGGCATTATTTGTATGGGGCAAAGTGTGAAGTCTACACGGATCATAAGAGCCTAAAATACTTCTTCACACAAAAAGAGTTAAATATGCGTCAGAGAAGATGGTTGGAATTGATAAAAGATTACGATCTAGAAATTCAGTATCACCCCGGGAAGGCTAACACGGTCGCTGATGCCTTGAGCAGAAAATCAACAGGGGGTATAGCTTGTTTGCTTACTGAACAAAGGGAGATTTTGCAAGACTTTGAAAAGTCTGAAATTGAAGTGATGATATGTGAACAGGGCGGATTGATAACCGCCATTACAGCCGAACCGGCGATCATTGATGAAATCAAGCAGAAACAGAAAGAGGATGAGTTCCTTAGAAAGGTAATTGATGAATTTGAGACGAGTCCAAAAGCGGAATTCAGCATTGAGAATGAACTGTTGAGATTCCAAAACAGAATGTGTGTCCCCGATATCCCGGAACTAAAGAAGAGAGTTTTAGATGAAGCCCACAGATCTGTATTTGCTATGCACCCAGGTAACAATAAAATGTACCGGGATTTGAAACAAACCTATTGGTGGCCTAAGATGAAGAAAGAGATTGCAGAATATGTGTCCAAGTGTCTTCAGTGCCAGCAAGTTAAGGCCGAACATCAGAAACCAGGCGGTCTACTTCAACCTCTCCCTATTCCCGAGTGGAAGTGGGAACATGTGACCATGGATTTCGTCGTCGGCTTACCTCGGACTTCACGAGGTATGGATTCTGTTTGGGTTGTGGTCGATAGACTAACTAAATCCGCACATTTTCTGCCTGTCAAGACTACATTTACTGCTTATAGATTGGCTACTATTTATGTTGATGAAATCGTCCGTTTACACGGAGTTCCAGTGTCTATTGTATCGGATAGAGATCCGAAATTTGTATCTAGATTGTGGAAGAGTTTGCAGGAAGCTATGGGAACAGAACTAAGATTCAGTACTGCATTCCACCCACAGACAGATGGGCAGTCAGAAAGAACGATACAAACTTTGGAAGATATGCTTCGCATGTGTGCCTTGGATTTCCAGGGGAGTTGGGAAGATTATTTGCCGCTTGCAGAATTTGCCTATAATAACAGCTTCCACTCCAGTATTGGTATGGCACCATACGAGGCTTTATATGGTAGGAGGTGTAGATCACCTATCTGTTGGACAGAGGTCGGGGATAGAGCTTTGCTTGGGCCAGAAATTGTGCAAGACACTTCTGAGAAAATCAAGACTATCCGTCAAAGGCTTAAAACGGCTCAGGACCGACAAAAGAATTATGCAGACGTTCGGAGAAGACCTCTTGAGTATGAGGTTGGTGACCATGTGTTCATCCGTGTTTCTCCGATGAAAGGCCAAGTCCGATTTGGGAAGAAGGGCAAACTGTCGCCCCGTTACATTGGGCCGTTCCAGATTCTGGAGAGGCTTGGTCCAGTTGCTTATAGAGTTGCCTTGCCACCGGGATTCGAGCAAATCCATAATGTGTTTCATGTGTCGATGTTGAGGGGCTACCTCCGAGACCCGTTTCATGTGATTGATTATCACCGGGTTGGTATTGATGAAAATATGGAATACGCTGAATGGCCGGAAAGAATTGTTGACCGACAAGTGAAAGAATTGAGAAACAAGTCCATCCAAATGGTGAAAGTAGAATGGAAAGAGCACTATGGGACGGATGCCACGTGGGAAAAAGAGGAGAAAATGCGACTACACTACCCACATTTATTTTCCGACGAAGGTAACTTAAGTTTGGAGGACCAAACTTCCTAAAGGGGGGAAGACTGTAATACCCCTATCCCGTAATGTGCTAATTGGTCCTTAATTTGTTTATGGTTATGTGTTTAGCATGATTTTGTGTGCCATTATGTGATAATATGTGATTTTGAATTCATATCTGTTCGCCGTAGGAATATCTGTTTGAATAGTCCCCTTCGGGAATTAAATTGAGGGCCTTATCGGCTACAGAAACCGAAGTTAATTACGCCGTTGCAATTGGCATAGTTTTTAGAGCCTACGATGAAATTTAATTGGAAATTGATTCTGGTCAAGTTAAACCGATTAAATGGATGAATTAGAGCCCAATTATTTTATTATTATTATTTTGATTTAGTGGGGCTTGTTGTGCATTAACACTCACTTCCCTCTTGCTCTACTCAACTCAAAACATCTGAGATATACACTTGAGGGAGAAGAGAGGGTTGGCTAGAGAGAGGGGGAGTGAGGGAAATTGGGATTTTGGCCTCAAAGCTTGATCATTTGAAGATCAACTCAAGAATTAACCATAGATTGGGCTTCTAGGTAAACATTGATTCTTGAATCCATGAGTTTAATGTGTAATTTTGTGTGTTCAAAGTCAATTAATGGTCAAGAGCATGTTTTGAATTGGTTTTGTTGAGTTGGAAGACCATATATGCATGCATGTATGTAATTGTTTAGAATTGGCATATTTGAGCTTGAATCACATGACTTATGTTGCATTTTGGTTGAAAGCCATGTACTTGACCATCTTTTCATCATATGAACTAAGGATGAAAGTGATATACCACATGCATGTACAATTTATGAATGATAGAAGTGAGTTGGTGTCAATTTGAAGCATGCAAGTGTTTGATCCTTGAAATTGAGCTTCCTAATGGTGTAATCTTGTAAGGGAACCATGTTAGCATGATTATATTTGAGATTTGGGCCTTGCATGCAAGAATGGCAGCTGGGAAATTGGTTTGAAGCTCAAGAACACATTCTGGATTTTCCAGAAATTTGAGCCCCACTCGAGCGGGGAAAACGGGCTCCCAGCATTTTCCGGCAGACATGGCTTCCGCTCGAGCAGGGAAGTTGACGCTCGAGCGGGGAGCTATGTAGGCAGGAGGTCCAGATTTCACGCTCGAGCGGGGAATTGAGGCAACCAGCACTTTTGCAGACTTAAGGGTCTGCTCGAGCAGGGGATCCCATGCTCGAGCGGGGACCCTGTTTCCAGAAAATCTGTTCTTGCATCTTGTGTTCGGTTTTCCGTTCTCTTTCACTTGCAAGCACTCTTAGGCATATGTTAAGCATTACAAATGAGTTAATGGGATATGAATAAAGCCTAAGGAGGAATATGTGAATTAAAGAAACGAATTGAACTGTTAATGACCCTTTTGTGTTTATGAAATGTGTAGGGTCAAGCTCCAGGGCAAATCCACGAGCCGATCACTGTGAGTAATATCGACATTTGAATGTTTGTGAATGTCCAATTGGTTATTCCCTTATAAGCTTGATTAATTGCTAATCGGGATTGTGGACGTAAGTCTGACATGAATAAATGAATGGACTAGAGGTCGTTTTGATAAGTACAGTGGACCCAAGGTCGTTTTGATACAAATGAATGGGCCAAAGGCCGTTTTGAAATGAATGAAGGGGCCAAAGGCCGTTGTGACAAATGAATGGGCCAAAGGCCGTTGTGACAAATGAATGGGCCAAAGGCCGTTTTGAAATAAATGAATGGGCCGAAGGCCGTTTTGACATTGAGGAATGGGCCGAAGGCCGTTTTGATACAAGTAAATGGGCCGAAGGCTGTTTTGACAAGAATGGAAGTCTGAATGGGCCAAGGGCCCGAATGTTTGGAATCATGACTACTTGATTGTATTTCGTACATTTATATATATACATGTCTATCTGTTAAATGGAATTACGAATTGGGCCCAAGGCCGTTCGGAATATGTTGTGCTACAATGTTGTATAAATTCTGCATTTGATATTATTCACTGGGCATTCGCTCACGCTCATTCATGTAATTGTAGGTGAGCCAAGTGAGGTCCAACCCCCGCCCCAGTGAAGTCAGCCAGGAACAGCAGGAGTTTTGGGAGAGTCAGCCTTGGGTCTCACGCACGAGACCAAACCTTGCCCCTTTTTGTTACTCGTTTATATCCTGTCTTGTCGGCAAGGATCTTGTGTATATTGTATATAGTTGCTATGGGTTGACTCAGTTTAGATGATCCTGTCTGTAAAGAAGTTTATGCTACTGTACTTTTGATGTGGGTTATTAATGTATATGCGCATGGTTTGTTTTGAAGTGCATATAAGCACGGCTCTATGGACAAACTTTTTAATTATTGCTTCCGTTTGGCCCCTTTACCCTGTTGAGTTATGCCTGATTTGTATGGAGGCCGTAGGTAATCTCAGGATTACTGGCCGGTTATGTCCTTAACCCTTAGGGGCGGGTTCGGGTCATGACAGGAATGGCCGGCCTGCCAAAAAAAGTGGCCGGCCGGCCACTTTGCCAAATTCGGGGCAATTTTGTACTTTCACCCTCT
Organism: Camellia oleifera; assembly: GCA_022316695.1. Taxonomy (NCBI): domain Eukaryota; kingdom Viridiplantae; phylum Streptophyta; class Magnoliopsida; order Ericales; family Theaceae; genus Camellia; species Camellia oleifera. The sequence goes on along the minus strand of CM039316.1, from coordinate 27,962,570 downwards.
TTTCTTTAAATCCACTCATCCAAACACTTTGTGCTCACAAGTGCAACTCCGAAATCATCTCCTCTAGCTTCCGAAACCATTTTCTCCCTTAGATCTGTGCTCTATACACGTTTTCCAACGTCCCACGCAAGTTGTTTTTGCGAAATCTTTAAGTTTTAAGCACTTTGAACCGATTAAATTTTGATTTCGGGGTTTCTTTTCTCATTTTCGCCACTTGAGGTGAGTTTGTCTCAATATTTGGAAGATTTTCTCGAGAGTTGACTTTTGTTGACTTTTTCATTTCCTGAGAGTTGACTTTTGTTGACTTTTTCCCATTTTGGCTCATTTTTGCTCATTTTTGCCCCTTTTGCAGATTTTCTGAAATGGCTGGTCATTTTCCCCACGGTGGAGGTCCTCCGGACGCCGGAGGTGATCCCGATATCATGGCTCTGCCTCCAAGGGTTCGACCCTTCATACCCGAGAGGTATGACCCACCGGCACATATTCTTCTGCCGGCTGTTTTCTATCACTTCACCGATTTCGACGAGCGAGCACCCGGGGATCTCCTTCTGCGGGAGCCAGAGTATCACCTCTCCCATGAGGCACGAGAGGTATTTACTTTGTTCTTACCTTTTCTGCAACATATTATGAATTTTTCATGCATTCTGTTTGCATTTTGAACACACGATTCAATCACTTGAATTTCTGAACACTCATCCCATAAATTGATTGTGAACACACGGCACACACTGGTTGAGAATTGAACACACGGCCTAAGCACTGATTTTCTGAGCACACAGCCCAAACTAGAGGTGAACACGCAGCACACACTGATTTAGAGTTGAACACGCCGCCCAAACATTGATTCCCTGAACACACAGCCCGAATTGAAGGTAAACACGCAACACACACTGATTGAGAGTTGAATACGCAGCCTAAACACTGATTTTCTGAACACACAGTCCGAATTGAAGATGAACACACAGCACACACTGATTGAGAGTTGAACACGCAGCCCAAACACTGATTAAGAGTTGAACACGCAGCCCAAATTGAAGGTGAACACGCTGCACACACTGATTGAGGGTTGAACACGCAGCCCAAACACTGATTTTCTGAACACACAGCTTGAATTGAAGGTGAACACGCAGCACACACTGATTGAGAGTTGAACACGCAGCCCAAACACTGATTTACTGAACACACAGTCCGAATTGAAGGTGAACATGCAGCACACACTGATTGAGAGTTGAACACGCAGCCCAAACACTGATTTTCTGAGCACACAGTCTGAATTGAAGGTGAACACGCAGCACACACTGATTGAGGGTTGAACAAGCAGCCCAAACACTGATTTTCTGAACACACAGCTCGAATTGAAGGTGAACACGCAGCACACACTGATTCTGAACACGCGGCTCACTTACTTTACTTTGCACGCAGCCTATTCATTTTATGCTGAAGCATGTATTCATTCTGAATGCAGGTGACTTTTTGCACTGTGCGGGGATATGGCTCTACCGCGGTGAGAGATTGGTATGCCGAGCTCCCGGAGGCTGTCTGGGATTTAGTTGACTTGGCGGGGTTCGGGCCCTTCTGCACTGAGCTATCTCGTTGTTCTACCAGGAGGACACTGATGGCTGCCTTGGTGGAGAGATGGTGGGACACCACCAACTCCTTCCATTTTTCTGCCACGTGGGACTTGACTATGACCCCGCTTGACTTTGCCGTATTGACTGGCCTTGATGTGGGAGGTTGGCCCATCCCTTACGACGAGGACATGGGCCAGTGGGAGGCCGCTTGGATATATTTACTGGGGGCTCGCCTGCTTGTTGATAGATCTTCGGGCAGAGTCCGATACACCTGGTTCTCTTCCCATTTTCGGAGGGTGGAGATGGAGCCCGGACTCCTGAGGAGGCAGCACAGTATGCCCGTGGTTTTCTGATGTTCCTCTTCGGGACTACTTTGTTTGCCGATAGGGGGAACACTGTTGGGCTATATCTGTTGAGTGCTTTGGTGGACCTATCACAGGTCAGACGGTATGATTGGGGTGGCGCCGACTTGGCTACTCTTTACTGCTACATGAGTGCGACCTCCCGTGGACGGGGGGACTTACTTGGCGGCTATTGGAGAGCCTGGGAGGTACTTTCTGCCCTCTTGATTTACATTTCTGCTCCTCATTACTTGTACATTGCACACACGGCGCACTCTACACTCTGTATTTTGCCCTCAGCACTTTGCATTTACATTCTGCACTGTTTTCCACAGTTATGGGTCTATGTGTACTTCCCGACATTAGCCCCAGAGTTGGTGGTAGAGGGGCCCCTCGTGACCCCGTATTCACTTGTATTCGAGGGCCAGCACCGGCTGAGACCACGGGAGTCTCTCCTTTATCTACGGCAGTACTTCGACATGGTGCGGTCGACGGAGGTATTTCAGAACTCTCAGTCCTTTCTATTTTCATCTTTGATTTGTCTTGTACTTTCCCGATTTCTGATTGGTTTATGCATCGGTTATCCGCAGATCACATGGCAGCCCTGGGCGCCCTTAGGTGAAGGTCTCTGATTCCAGTTTGCTAGAGGGCGGGGTGCCTCCCAGTATAGGATCTTATTCGAAGGGCCAGTTGGTAGGGCCTGGTTTCTAGGGGAGTGCTTCTTGCGTCAGGTATGGGGCTATACTTCTCAGGACCCTCCCTCAGCACCCTCAGTTGGTATGCGGATTGCTGATAGGCTCTCTTCCCGGGATGTTGTTAGTGCTATACTGGGTACTGATGCTTTACTACATCTTGATGAGGGGGATTACGCTACTTACCGTCACATATATCTGATGCCTCAATTGACGGGAGTTCGTACTCCGACAATGAGGCCTACTGGCATGCCATCTTCGAGCCAGACCCAGGCTCGGGCTGCAGACGCCCCTTTCACCAGCAGGGCTGGTACATCTAGAGGTGGGGGTGGATTGGTTCCCCCGATTCCTCCGACTCATCCTCATCCTGGATAGTAGGATATGCCGACTGAGCTGATGGGGTGGCAATATGGGACTACCTCTCCGATTCCGATCCCGATAGAGCCTCCAATGCCTGGCCACCGATATGTCAGAGACCCCGACTCACCACCGGTATGTTTTACAGCATTGATTCATTACTCAGATACTTGGACGTTCATTCCTTTACTGATACCCTTGCCTTTGCATCTGCAGCCCCCTGTTGAGTACATGGATCAGGTGCTTGAGATGGTAGCCTCACTTGAGGGGATGGTCCTGCGGAGGGAGGCGCACTTAGGGGTGTGCGCGGTGCGGGTCGGTGCGGTTTGAGAGAAAAATAGAAATCGTATGGCGGGTGACGGATTGATAAAAGTGTCAGTAGAATTTGCCATTTTCCTTATCAAAAACCGACGGTTGGTTGGCAAATAATGGCGGATTTGCCTTGGCGTTTTCGGCGGATTGGCGGTTTATAAAAAATATAATTCAAATTACAAAACTTAAATCAAAGAGTAAAAAAAAGACGAGAGATACCGTGATTTTAAGCATATTATGAAGCTTTCTTTTGATGCAGCAAGTGTAGCAACAACATAATAATATCAACGACTATGCCATCAGTTCATTACAAGCATCTGTGGAAGTTACAATGATCAAATACAATACATAAAATTAATATCATTTAGGGTTTACAAAATATTGAAAATGTTTACTGTTGAAAAGTATTTAGATTGAAAAGTGAGTTGATGTAAGTTTGCAACATGGCCAGAAAAAAAAAAAAAAAAAAGATTGAAAAGTGAATTGGAATCCAACTTTATTTTGGATTACTGACATCTTGATTTCCCCTCGAGCAGTAATGTAATACTATATTCTAAGGTATAGAACAACAAGCAAACTAAAGTAAAAAAGAATTTTTAGAATCTTATAAAACATGATTTAATAACGGTGCGGATCGGTGCGGTTTGGAAGAAAAATAGAAACCGGCGGATTGATAAAAGTGTCACTAGAATTTGCCATTTTTCTTACCAAAAACTAGCGGTTCAATTGGCAAATAATAATGAATTTGCCTTGGCGGTGCGGTTCGGTGCAGTTTTGGCGGTTTCGGCGGTATTATGCACACCCCTAGGCGCAGTTGTCCATCATGGGCTTCCAGGTACCCTTTAGTTTTCTGGCATTTATCATACTTCTGATGATATGCTGATTTTGAACATTCTACTGCATTGATAGGCTACTTGTGTAGAGCACATCTGACACACACCCCACTTACACACTGTATTTACGTGCACCTACTTCATGTAGTTTTCTTGTATCTGCATCTGATGTACGTATTCGAACTGATGTATTCAAATTGAACTCTTTATTCTCAGATGCCCCCGATATATGCTCAGCTGCAGGCCGGGCCACCCGGGCCTTCTCGGGGAGCTGGGCCATCTAGGCCCTTTCGAGGAGCTGGGCCATCCAGGCCTTTTCGAGGAGCCCGAGGAGGGGGGTCATCTCGCAGATGCAGAGCACACATTGTAGAGGAGGAGCCCGGTGAGAATGAGGAGGAGGAGGCTGCAGATCGTCAGTCGGAGACATCCGCTGACAGAGAGGAGGGCCCTGGTCCTGGTTCCGGGAGTGGAGATGAGGCTGAGGGGGATCCCGAGGATGACAGCTCCGATTCGGATGATGGTGATGATGGTACAGGGTCCGTTCCACAGAAGAGAACGAAGAGGGCCTCTTATTCCTTTTCTTGAGAGCGTAGATGCGGCTGTTCCCTGCTTTGTTTACCTTTTTGCTAGTAGTTGTAGCACATTGTATGTTGTTAGGCAGTTTTATTTTTTGTAAAACTTGTGCCCTTGTTTGTAAAATGTTGTAACAAACGAAGCATGATGGAATGAAACAGCTTTTGAAAAAGTGTTGTATTTTAAACTCTTAGCATCATATCGCATCATTTTGCATCATAATGAGATTGAATGGAAATGTGCATTGTGCATTTGCCTAGTCAGGTAGTGAACCGACGTAACAACTTAATCTTACTAAGATATAACAAAGCCTTAGCAAGTTTGCAACTCGATAAGCAAAACACAACAGTGTTGACAACTTAATAAACAAGACTCAACAAAAATTGCTTAAACAAAGAGTAACAACTCCAAAAACACGAAACACGACAGTTCGACAAACAACTCGATAAGCAAAACGACAACTCGATAAGCAAAACAACAACTTGATAAACAAAATTTAACAAAACAAAGTGTACTTTGGACGATCTGGGCAACGGAACGCATCCGAAATAGAGGGAAATGGAGGCCTTCAACACACCCGTTGCATAGAAATGCTTGAAACTTCCTCCTGGAGGGTAAAACAGGGCTAAAGACACACATTCGAGCATGGCCGGCCACTTTTGGGAGCCGGCCGGCCAGCTTTATTGCAAAGGGGAGGCCACCGGCTAGTTTTTGAAAAGGAAATGGCCGGCCTGCCAGAAAAGGTGGCCGGCCGGCCACTTAGCTCAGCAACCGTCAAATTTTTGACACGTGTCCCCTGAATAGTGTCTTCTCCTCTTTAAAAGCCTTAGCTCCGTGGTTCATTCATTCCATCTCAGTTTTGCACAAAAATGGAGGCGTTTCTTGTCGAAAATCTCACATCTTGGATTGCTTCTCTAGATGGCTCGGAAAAATTGAACTTCCAGGGTTTCGGGTTGAATGCACTATTCATGCTGAGCCGCACTCCGCTGCACCTTTCTTTCCTCCATGCCTCGGCGAGGTTTTGGAACCCGGTGACGCATGTCTTTAGCTTTGGCGGGCAAGAGGTATGTCCAACTTTTGAAAATTTTCAAGTTTTGATGGAATCTGAATGTCATAAAGAGATCTTGCCCCAGTTCCACTTTGGCCACGCCCAAGCTTTAGGGTAGATGTGTGGGCTCACTGCGCATGACGCTTGGTTTCTGATCTGTAATGGGGAACTGGATATCCTCGGTTTGATTCATCATTTTTCTGACGCTGGTGACCGCAGCAACCATTATTGGCAAGGTTTTCGGCAACACGCCCTTTGCTTGTGTATGCTATCCCACTTTTTGCTTGCCCCAGGCTTTAGTGGACCTAGCATTCGTCTGATTGAAGTTGCTCAAGGCTTGAAAGAAGGAAAGAGCTACGTCGCCATGACATTGGCTGAGACGCTGATGGGCTTGGATGCTATCTATCGCCGGGAGACGAACAGATTTACTAGGAGTCCACTGTTGCTGCAGGTAATGTTTCCCACCCAATCTCACATATGTATTTGCTCACATCACTCGGTCCTCAGGCTCGGTTTTTCTCACAAAAACCCTTTTCTCACTTTTCTCTCACCGTACATCTCTCTATTCTTTATTCTCTCATTTTTCATCCCTCCCCAGGTATGGTTGATGGACAAATTGCAGGTTGTGGACTCTTGTCTAGCCTACTCAGCTCGAGGCTATTTCTTTCGACAGTGCCTAGTCGATGCCCCTGATGAAAGGTGGTGGTTTGACTGGATGTGCAATTTGTCTGTAGATCGCATTGCTTGGCGTTGTCCTTGGCTCAATCTCCCGGCAATGAGCTATAGCATGTTCCGGCTGATCGGGATCTAGTTGATTGGTCTGACCCACTGTGTGTTCTACTTTCCGTTCCGGTTCTTGCGCCAGTTCGGTCATGATCAGACTTGCCCGCCAGAGGAGATTGAGTACCCGGCTACTTTCCCGGTCCGAGGTGCACAGCTTGCCCGATATGCCACAGCTTTGAGGACTCCCCGCTCCTACTTTCAATTGCACCTTGTCTGACGAGTGCTGGGACTGGCTCAATGAGGAGGCACAGGTCGGGCCCAGCTTGGCATCAGAGGCTTCGACCAGCTCTGGGAGGAGGCGCAGGGACACCTGACTTATCTATGCCCCGAATTTATTGCTTTACCAGTACTTTCAAGTTTTCTTTATGAATGTAATAAAAAACAACTTCAATTTGTATGCAAGAGCAGGAGAACTCTGTTTTGAAATCAATGAAATTGAAGGTTGTGGGTACTGAAAATTTTCCGCTTTGGTCCAAAAATGGTCTTAGTTGTAAAAAGATTAATTTGAACAAAGTCGACTTTTATTAAAACTTTTCAAAACTATTTTCGATATGGATCAGAACTGGACACGCCTGAGATCTGTTACTGAGATGCACAATCCCGGATTCCTGCAACTAGAAAGTTGCCCCTAGTCTGAATAGTACCGCGGCACTGTGTGGCAACGGAAAGTTGCCCCTAGTCTGAATAGCACTATACCGGAGATCGCGATAAATGCTGGTGGACAAAGATGACTGAGATGATCAAAATGGACAAAGTTGATCGGGGAAAAGTTTATGGGTAAACTTTAGGATGAAGTTGCCTACGTATCCCAAAGGTGGGAATCAAGCCTTACATAGTTCAGGCTTAGGTTCACTCGGGTATTTTCACTCTCCTTTTACGCTCTAACTTTTGCCAAGGCCGCCCTTTGCGGGTTTTCAACCTTGCGAACTCAGTTTTTGTGATTTCAAGTTTTTCGTGCTCCAAGTTTTGCCTAGGTCGCCCTTTCGGGTTTTCGGCCTAGCGAGCCTCTCAAGGGTAATATTTCTTCAACTTGTCCATATTGATCGGTTGTGAGAACTCCAAGCCATCTAGATCCATCAGAACCATAGCTCCACCTGACCAGATAGACTTAATGATGTAGGGACCAGTCCAATTGGGTCTGAACTTGCCCCTTGGGTCGTGGATGGGAGCTCGGTTGTCCTTGAGTACCAAATCTCCTTCCTTTAGATTCCTGGACTTAACTTTCTTGTTGAAAGCCCAGGCAATTCTGCGTTGATAACCCTGAACATGGTATAGTGCTTTCAGTCTTCTCTCATCAAAGAGCATGAGTTCCTTAAACCTGCTCTGCTGCCAATCTGCCTCGGCTATTTGACACTCTGCCAATACTCGTAATGACAGGACCTCAATCTCAATAGGTAGAACGGCCACCATCCCATAAACCAATGAATACGGAGTCGCCCCAGTAGAAGTTCTGATTGAAGTCCGGTAGCCCTACAGAGCGAATGGCAACTTATCTGGCCAGTCCCGGTAGGTTTCCACCATCTTCTGCAATATGTGTTTGATGTTCTTGTTGGCGGCCTCAACTGCTCCATTGGTCTGCGGCCGGTATGTAGACGACTTATGAAAAGCCACATTGTATTTCTCCAATAAATCAATCACCTCCTTCTTGAAGTGGGAACCATTGTCTGAAATAATCTCGTTTGGGACTCCATAACGACAGATGATGTTGTTTCTGAGAAACTTTGCGACATGCGAAGCCTTCAACACCGCATAAGATTGGGCCTCGACCCACTTCATGAAATAATCTATCGCTACCAAGATGAACTCATGCCCATTCGACCCTTTTGGAGTGACAGCCCCGATCACATCGATTCCTCAGACTAAAAATGGCCATGGCGAAGTCATGTTGTACAGCTTTGATAGTGGAATGTTCATGCGATTTGCATGAATTTGACATTTGTGGCATCGCCGAACAAAGCCGATACAGTCCTCCTCCATGGTGGACCAGTAGTAACCCTGTCTGAGGATCTTCCGTGCCAACATTACTCCATTCATGTGCGCACCACATTCTCCCCCGTGGATGGCTTCCATTAGACGCTTTGATTCTTCGGCATCGACACACAGCTTATGCATTCCCAGATGACCCCTTTTATACAGCTTACCCCCACAGATGATGAACTAAATGGCCATTCTTCTGATTGCCCTCTTATCCTTGGCATTTACCCCTGGCGGGTATGCTTCATTCTCCAAGAAATTCCAAATGTCGTAATACCAGGGGTTTTCATCTTGAACTTCATCTATAGCAGCAATTGACTCGTAGGCAGGTGCAAATTTCTGGTCAATGATGACTGGACGCATCCGGACTCCGAACGGGATGTCTATCATGGAAGATAGAGTTGCTAAAGAGTCTGTGAACCTGTTGTTCTCTCTTAGTAGATGAGCAAAGTTTAGCTTTTCGAACCGAGGAATTAACAAATCCAAGGTCTGGTGATACATCATCATCTTTTCTTCCTTGACTTTCCAATCTCCTTTTGCTTGAGACACAACAAGGTTCGAGTCCCCGATGACGTCCAACCGTCTTGCCCCTAGTTCCAGGGCTGCTTCTAGACCAGCAATACATGCTTCATATTCTGCTTTGTTGTTCGAGACTTTGAATCGGAGTTTGAAGGCTAGAGGGATACGGGAATTGTCGGGTGCTATCAGCAACACTCCTATCCCATACCCGTGCTGATTTGACGCTCCGTCAAAGTACATCGTCCAAGTTTCACCGTCGATATGCAAAATGGCCTTATCTGGGAACAAATACTCAACTGCTTCACCCCCTTCCACTGGATGGTCGGCAAGGAACTCTGCTACTGCTCTTCCCTTGACTGAATTGCGTGTCACATACTTTAGATCAAATTCGGAGAGCAACAGCAACCAACGAGCTAGCCTACCCGTAAGTGCTGGTTTCTCGAAAAGATATTTGATGGGATCGAGTCGCGAAACCAACATTACAGAGTGAGCAAACAGGTAGTGCCGCAGCTTCCTGGTAGCCCATACCAAAGCTAAGCAAGCCTTCTCCAACGGTGTATAGCGAGTCTCATATCCTGGCATCTTCTTGCTCAGATAGTAGATGGCTTTCTCCACCTTGTCCTCCGATTCTTGTGCGAGCATGCAGCCCATTGTATTCTCAGTTACTAAAAGGTACAATATCAACGGCCTCCCTGGTTCTGGTGGTGACAACACGGGCGGGTTCTGTAAGTATTCCTTGATCTGTTCAAAAGCAACTTGGCATCGGCCGTCCCATTGGAATTTCTTTCCTTTCTTCAGGAGACCAAAAAGTGGTTCACAAGTCAAGGTTAATTTTGAGATAAACCGTCTTATGAATTGCACTTTACCCAGAAAGCCTCGCACCTCCTTTTCAGTCCTTGGTGGGGGCATTTCTAGGATGGCCTTGATTTTGGAAGGGTCGACTTCGATATCTCTCTGTGTAATCAGAAACCCCATCATTTTTCCCGCTGTAACACCGAATATACATTTCTGAGGATTTAGTCGCAACCGAAATTCTCTAATCCTTTGGAAGAACTTTTGCAAGGTGGTGTAGTGGCCCTCTCTTTCTTTGGACTTGACAATCATGTCGTCCACGTACACCTCAACCTCTTTGTGGATCATGTCGTGTAATATTGTGGTCGCGGCCCGTTGATAAGTAGCTCTAGCATTCTTCAACCCAAACGACATTACTCTGTAGCAGTATGTCCCCCACGGGGTGGTGAATGCAGTCTTTTCCCGGTCTTCAGGTGCCATTACTATCTGATTGTACCCTGAGAAGCCATCCATGAATGAGAGTAAAGCATGCCCTGCTGTGAAATCCACTAACTCATCAATATGCGGTAAGGGAAAGTCGTCCTTCGGACTAGCTCTGTTCAAATCCCTGAAATCCACACATACCCGGATCCTGCCATCCTTCTTCGGTACTGGAACAATGTTGGCCAACCAAGTCGGGTATTCGGATACCAACAGGAAGCCTGCATCGATTTGCTTGGTGACCTCTTCCTTAATCTTGAGAGCCTAGTCCGGGCGGATCCTTCTGAGTTTCTGTTTGACAGGTTGGGCCTCGGGGTCAAGGGGGATCCGGTGCTGTACAATCTCAGGATCGATCCCAGGCATGTCTTCGTAGGACCACACGAAAACATCTTTGAAATCTTTTAATAATGCTACTAAACGCTCGTGTTCCTCCGAAGACAATGTGGACTCGATCTGGACCAGCCGCGGGTCCTCCTCAGTACCAATATTCACGGTAGTGATTTCATATATTTGGAGTTATAAAAGATTTTAAAAAATGGCCTGTAACAAGTCTGCGGGGGACCTCGCTACAGCTCGGACTCGAATTTTGTCACGGTTCTTAATCTGAACCAAAGAGTCCAAATCCGGCAAATCGTTTTGAGAAAACAGATTTTTGAAAGAAGTGCCAAACATGGACTGCTTTGCCAGATACAGAGTCGCCACCTAAATATTTTATTTTTGGGAAATTTAGGAAACCCTGACTCGTGCCTAAGGCCACGTGTCCGTCATCACCAAAGTTGCCTCGGCTCGGGAACTTGGGTACAATTGGGGAAGGTCACTTCGTGAGCACCCCCGCTCGCCCGATCAAAGATCGGCCTCTACTAACCATGATATCTAGTTTTGAAAACATTGTGTGCTCTTATTCCGGTTATTAGCCTAGATTTACTATGTGATGCGCACAGCATACAAATATAGACTGGGTCGCCTGAATTGGAACAAAACATTTCATGTTTGTTTATTTGAAAGATAGTTTGATGGTGCTACTCGCAAGTAGGCTAAGACGTGGATTTGCCACCCTCGGGTGGGCTTAGAAAACATGATTTTGCCACTATCTAGTGGGCTTAAAACACACATTTGATGAATTGTTCCAATTCAAATAACCCAACCTTCACCCACAGGCATTTAGGCAGTTATATCACATAAACAAATAGCCTCATGGTAAGCATGCTATTCATGGCAGCACTCACACGCATGCAAGGATGCTAAAGCATAAAACTCATCGAGTACTCCAAGCCAAAACAGAAACTAATTAGAAATCCATGCATGATCCTAATCATACGGAAATGCCTAATGCAACACATGCAAAAATGCAACTATAGCAGGCTCGGCTATTCTAAACGTGGCATATGAGATGCAACAGCTATCATGTATTCAACTTGGAATTGAAATACAAATGCAGTTAGTATGATGCTCCGAGCCTGGTGCATGCAAAACAGATGAATGAATGCAACATGTTATCATACTGTATGCTAATTGAAACATGCCCTAATCTAACCATCATAAGCGGGTAAATAAAAGGGAAGAAAGACGTGGGGTTGGAAGACATACATCACACACACGCACACTTATTACAATTATGCCCTCGCACAGAGGGTCCGAATAAATAATATACAGTCCCGAATAGTACAGTCCAAATAAATAATACAGTCCAAAATATGTACAAATTCCTAATTAATTAACAAAATTAACTAGGAAAACTTTAAATTGGCATGCAAGCCAGGGACTGCCTTAACTCTTCTCCAGATGATGAATGATGCATGTCCGGGTTGCCCTTGCGCGGAAATCCATGGCGATGCCCCAGTTAGCCTCTGTTTGCACTTATTCTTGGAATGCGTGCCAAGCTCCGGAAGGCTGCTGATTCTTGTTTTGCTGTAACAGAGAGCAGGAAAGGGGCATGGCAATCTATTTTCACAAATGTATGCATGCCTTGATCCTCATGCCACCAATCACGCATCTCGATGCATGATGGCCGAGGAGTCGAATTGCACAACTCAATATAGAATGAATGCATATGAAAACACAACAAAGCCTAACTCCATCATGGGTAATCCGGAGTGTCGACGACTGGGGGATTGAGACACGTTCCGTCACTTGGAGTGCGAAACGCCCCTCGTTTCCCATGTTTGGGCTAACTCCTATCCCAAACACAATGCAATATGCATGACATGCATGAATGCAACTAAGATACAACCTAATATGCACAATGCTATGAAATGGCATACACGATGCACGAGGTAACATGGCATACACAATGCGCTAACATGCAACCTAGCATACACAATGTTATGAAATGGAATGGCATACACAATGCATAATGGGCTTACACTAAAATGAGTGGACCTCAGCCACACTCACGCAAGAGGCCATTAGATGAAAATGAGACACTCGAGATCCGTGCACACGTGCACGCAAACCGAGGACCGATCCTAAGGCACGAATGCCACTCTACCAAAGCATGGCAAGGCATGGAATATGGCATACTAGCATGAAAATTTCAGCGCTAAAATATGATGCAAAACAGCCCCGAAACATGGAAACATGGCACCCGATGCATGAAATGAGACTCGAAACTCGAAACTAGGCGCATGGAATGACTTATAGCTATACAAAGCATGTATTATTTGAACATGAAGTATGAAGAAAGAATCAAGAAAGTCCCAAAACAAGCATATTTCCAGTTTTAAGCAAGGCCAAAAGGTGAATACAAATAGGACTAAGCTAGCATGCAAAAATGGCCCCGTAAGAGAGATAATGAAGCAAGTAGCCGCTGCTGACCCTAAATGGTCAAGAGTCCTTCAACAAAGTTTAAGAGAGGCTCAAAATGAAGCACTTTACAGTTTACAATAAGCCACGAAAACATAAGCCACGAAAACATACACAAGTATGGATAAACTATTATGCAAGAAATGGGCCAAAAGGGAGACAAAGAAGCAAGCGATAGTTTCTGACCTCAAATAAAGGAGGGTCCTTCAACAAAGTTGAAGAGGGGCCCAAAAAATGGTATTTTACAGTTAGTGACCAAACCCAAGACAGTGCACATGCAAGCTTAAAATACTATGCAAAATAAGGCCTAAAAAGAGGTTTAAACACAAAGAGCAAAAAGGGAGCTTCAAACAGAAAAAGTCCCTTGATCAAACATGAAGAGGGGGTCAAAATAAGGCTATTTACAGTTCGGACCAGAGCCAAAAAATACAAGCACAAGGAGCTAACAAAACATGCAAAAATAAGGCCAAAAGAGGGATAAAGAAGCAAGTGGCAAAAGGAAGCCTCAAACTGTGAAGAGCCCTTCAAAAATGTTGAATAAGGGCTCAAAATAAGCCACTTTTCAGTTTATGACCAAGCTCAAAACAGTTTAAAAAAAGGCCTAAAATACTATGTAAGAAAGAGACATAAATGAGAGCTAAAGAGGCAAGTGGTAGTATGAAGCCTCAAATAGGGAAGAACCCTTAATCAAACATGAAAAGGAGATTAAAATAAGACTATTTTCAATTAGGGCCGGAGCCCAAAAATATAAGCACAAGGAGCTAAGATATAGGCCAAAAAAATGCGCAAAAGAGGAAAAATGGGACTCACCCTTGTAGCCTATGTCTTCAACAACTCTTGGTCCAAGGAATGATGCTCCTAGCCTCTGGAAATGGCCCTCAAGCTGCTGGAATGGAGTAAGGAGGAGTGGTGCTATGAGGTGGTGTAGAAATGGCCCAAGGACAAAGGGTTTTGAAGCTTTGAAAGAGAGAGATGGAGGATGTATGTATATAAAGCTCTAAGAGGATTTTCTAACCCTTTAAAATGCAGCTGGAGTGTTGGTTATATAGGCAAAAGAGGGGGGAGAAAAGGGGGGGAAATGGATTTCAAATTTCCCCCCAAAAGTGCAGCCCCCAGGATACACAATTTGGGGGGGAAACAAAATACAGATTTGTAATGTACTAGAGGAGGAGAGCAAGGCCGGCCTGGTATTTAAGTTGCAGGTGGCCGGCCGGCCAAGGGTCAAAAGGTTCAAGCAGTATTAGTGGCCGGCCATGCCAAAAAGAGGGCCTCCCATGTGTGCACAACACAACCATGTGGTCAAAAATTGGAGAAAGTGAACTAGGAGAGAGAAAAGGCCACTTTTAGAAGGGGTTCAAAAGGGTCACGCACAATTACTGGCCGGCCATGTGATATTGGTGGCCTCCCAGGTGTGTACAACACAAATATGTGGTTTAGGGCTAGAAAAAGTGGCCTTAGGGTGGTCAACATTGGCTTTCAAGTGAGAAAAACGGGCGACGAAGGGCGATGGAGGAATAAAACTGGTTGTCAGAACAATTACTGGCCTCCCACCCTTCTACGACCTTCCTAATAGTGAAACAGAGGTCCCTGCCAAAAATGAGCCCAAACCGATGCAAAATGAAGGTTTCGGGGGTCGAAATGCGCAGCCTGGGGCCCCGAAAACTGACTGTTAGGCACCGGAAGTGGTGTTCGACCACGAAGTTGGTCTCTTGGACCACAGTGTCCCTCAAAAGGGAGTAAATAAGATGGATGCCAAAAACCAGAGCAAATGGGGGTGGTTAAGCGGTCCCGAACCGAGGCACACGGCCAACGGCTCCGAAAAATCGAAAACCGGACTCCAAACGGGCAAAATGGCCTATGACCACGAAACGTAGCCTACGGCCACTGAGAGATGATCTACGAGACCTCTCCCTCCCTTCTGGAAGAGAAACAGAGAAAATCGAGCCTGGTTCGCAAACCGAGGCAAAGTATGAAAGAGTCTGGAAGTCCGGAGGCAAGGCTTGCAGCCGAGACTCTGAAACCTCTGAACGAGCACGATATGCAACATCACCAAGCGCTCAATCGGTGACGTCTGAGTCTTAAGGTCGGTCAAAAATGGGGTGTCTACATGGCCATATATTTCAGAAGAGTGATGTTATCAAAAATTTTATACATGGATTTTTCACTTCAAAACAAAATATTATTGAAGAAGAATTTATTTTGGACTTGTAATTTAATAAGTCCCATATTTTGGACTTATAATCCATATATAGTCCCATATTTTTTCTTGTAATCCATTTAGTCTTTTTGGATGTGTAATGACTCATTTGCCCGCCACATTGGACTGTCATATTTGAAAAAAGTACACTAAAGAGTTTTTTTTTGTGTTACATTATACCCGCTATGTTAGAGTGTCACATTTTGAAAAAGTACATTAAAGAGTTTTTAATTTTTTTAGAGTGTCATATCATGCCCGCTACGTTGGAGTGTCACATGTCACGTTTGGGAAAAGTATACTAAGGAGTTTTTAAATTTTTTCAGAGTGTCACATCATACCCGCCATGTTGTCATATTTGGGAAAAATACACTAAAGAGTTTTTAATTTTTTTTAGAGTTCCACATCATACCCGTCACGTTGCCACATTTAAGAAAAGTACACTAAGTAGTTATTATTTTTTTTTGAAGTGTTATGGCGATTCTAGTTTTGACTCGACTCTTGTTGTATTCCGGGCTCAGGCTTATGGTTTTTGAATGTTGTTCATTGTCGTTTTCGCCTTATTCTTACTTGAGTTTGGCTATTTGGTTGTATTGAGCATGTTTGGAACAGGTCGGTTGCTTGGTTTTCAAACCTTATGTTGCCCAGACTTTGGTCCTCCGCTCGAGCGGCACTTCTTACGCTCGAGTGGGCTTTGCGAACTCTCAGTACTTTATAGGTCTACAAAACTACTGGGAGAGTGTTTTCTACACTCGAGCGGGTGGGCACTCGAGCAGCCTTTATTGCGCTTGAGTGTTGGTCTGTTGTCTGCAAAATTACTAGATGTGTGTATTCTGCGCTCGAGTGGCACTTTTTACGCTCGTGCGGTAATGCCCTTTTGATTGTGTCTTGGTGCTCGAGCGTCACTTCTTGCACTCGAGCAAAACAACTTATTGTGTTTCACACTCGAGCATTAACTCTCATGCTTGAGCGGACTATGCGTATATCAGTTTGTAAAAAGGTCATTTTACATCACTTTTTCATATCTCATTCTCTCTCTACTTTTCAAAAACTCTAGTTCTAGAGTCTCTCTCTCTAAAACTCATATTCTTTCCACATTTTCACCTAGATCTAGTGATCTTTATACCCTAATCCCTTTAATAAAAAGGTAGAACATCTCAAGATCTTCATTTTGATCCGAATAGAGTTGGGTTTGAGCACCTTTGAAGTTTCACCCTTGCTTGGCTCGTCTTCTCTCTTTGAGGTAGGGATCTTTTACACTTTCATATAGTTTTTAACTTAGTTATTGGTAGTTGTGTAACAATGGTGGGATTTGGGAGTATGTTGAGCAAATCTAGGATTTGGTTTTAAAATCAAAAGAGGGGTTTCTGAGGGAATGTGATATAAAGGGTTATGGGATTTGGAAATGAGGTTGTATTGTGACAAATAATTGATTTGGCATTTGGATTGATGTTTGGAAAGAGGGAATTTTGCCCTAAAATGTTTCAAATATTTATTTTGAATAAATAAATGAATTTTGTATTGAAAATGTGAAATTGGGTGGATGTTAATGTAAATGGTGGGATTGTATATGTATTACCTCACACCTATGGAATTTGAATAAATTATCTGTCTTGAGATTGAATATCTGTTTAGAAATATATGTATTGGGCTATTGGTGGAGGATAGCTATGATTGTTGTAGAAATTGCATGAGGATTAGGTGAATTGAAACTAACCTCTTGTTGATTGTCATTGAATATGACTACGTTTTAAATACATTATATATGTATGATGTTTGGGAGGAGAAATGAGATGTACTCCATGTTTGAGAGGAGATAGGGGATGGACTTCATTGAATTAAGTTGGGCTGTGTATCTAGAGTGAAAGTCCCGAGACTACGCATATACATGGGTGCCGATCCCACGGACGAAATTTTTATAAAATAGCAGATTGAAGCGTTTATGTGATAATTGTACTGATTTGAGAACCACTGAGTTGTAGCCTCAGTTGGGTTTTCTGAAAGATAATGAAATTGGCTTATGAATTAAGATGAAATGAATTAATTTGAAAGGAATTGAAGGAAAATGGATTAAGATATGAAATGTGGTAATTTATCATTATCTTGAATATGAATGTTTCATCACAGGCATTGTATATGCACATTGTACTTATATCTTTGTTAAGATCCATATATTATGTTAGATTGTTCCTACTGGGCTTTGGCTTACCCTATTTGGAAAAAACCATTCTCAGGTATTTGTGATATGCCTTCGCCAAGTCAATAGCTTAGAGGGACTTTTGGAGCAAGAGCTTCTTTCTTTTTGTTGTATTCTTTTTATAGCCAAGGGCTTTAATTGTATTGAGCTAGGCTCACTTTTTTTTGTAATCAAGTAATGACTTAGAAAGATGTAAGCCTTTAAGGCATATGAATATTTGTTTAGTTTTCAGTTCTTTTATCATTGCAACACATGTTGTAAATTCAGGATGAACAGTTGTGAATTTATATTGCATGTATTATCTTTTCTATACGAACTCTGATGAATGAGAGTATATTGCTTATATTATTCTTCTGCTTATGAGTTAGATTTAATATATTATTTTAGGGGCATATTACATGTTACATCATACCCGCTACGTTGTCACATTTGGAAAAAGTACACTAAGGAGTTTTTAATTTTTTTTAGAGTGTCACATCATATCCATTATGTTGTCACATTTGAAAAAAGTACACTACGAAGTTTTTATTTTTTTTTTGGACTAAAAGTTTAAAGTGTCGCATTATACCTGTCACGTTGTCACATTTAGGAAAAATACACTAAGGGGTTTTTAATTTTTTTGGAGTGTCACATTGTTAGAGTGTCACATTATTACCTGACACATTGGAGTATCACATCAAATCTGTCACATTAATAAAAGGATATTGTTGTCCCCCAAAATACTACCAAAATAAAAATAGGACCACACGGACAAAAACTCTCTAATAATATGATTTAATAGATCAATAAAAAAACTTAGGACTAATTGGAGTACTTGTTTGTGAGATGGGATTTATTAGTAAATATCCCAAAATAAATTTGAAGATTTGAAATTTTTAACAAAATAAAATTTTAATTTTGTCAATTTCAAGTATTGTCTTTTGATTTGTTTTCAATCTAAATTATTTACCTATTTTTATTAAATAAAAATTGACACAAAAAAATTATATGTTAATTGTAAAACTCAACGAAAAATAGTATTATATATATATATATATATTTATACACTTACAATGAATTTAATAATTAAAATATTATTTTTTTTATCAATTTTACTTAACGAAAATAAATCAATGGTTCATATTGAAAATAAATTTAAAAAAAATTAAATTTAAATTAACAAAATTAAAAAAATTATTTAATTAAATTTCCCAGTGGTGATCGAAGTTACCGGAAGTGGTGTTGGTGACAACTTGGGCAACAAGAGAGAGGAAAGGGAAGAGGATGAGTGGGTGGCTACAAAAAACGAAGCTGTCAGAGGAAGAATGGGTGACCCTGTTCATTCTTCTCTCAACTGCTCAGCTTTTTTTCGTGTTATGGTCGAAATATGCAATGCTACATAACCTTAAATTTTTTATCCAAAAAGGTCAATGTGTTGTCCAAGTTCATTCTAGATGTATGTCAAGGTGGCAAGACCAAGTCAATATTCCAAAATTATTAGGCTACCATTAGTGATGGAATATTTAGTGTAACTTAATGAATTGTTTTTAAATTTTTTAAAAAATTTTAAATTTTGTATTAGAGCGTTTGATTAAATTTTGACTTTTCGTTTGATTAAAATTCATTTTAAATTTTTGTATTAGAGCGTTTGACTAAACTTTGACTTACAACCATAATCATAAAAATGAAATCAAATATTATAATCAATACATAAAAGTTCCAAAATGAGAGAAAAAGTCATAGTAAATAGACACATGGAGAATAAGACCTATATGTAAGTAGAAGTATTCAAACCACTGACTCCTAATGAGGTGCAAGAATTTTAACTAAATGAGTTAATCCCATTAATTAGTGTATTTTTGCATCCTCGCATGTCACTTAAATTAAAAATAAAATAAAATGAAAAATAAAAAGGAAAAACTTGTTATTCCCAGCATCTTATAATCTAGATATTGGGTTGGGCTAAAAGAGTAATAAAAGACAAATAGATCAATAAGACAAAATATTACATCCAAACTATAATTATTTTATTTTTTGCTCTCCCAGTCATCAAATCAACTACAAAAAAAAAAAAGAAAAGAGCCAACTACCATCTCAAAATATAATTTTTTTAGTTAGGCTAAAATAGACAAAAAACTAACTAAAATAGCCAAGTTTTCAAACGAGCCAAATTTGAATTCTGCATCATTTTGTTCCTTGTAATTTTAATTGGTTCAATTTTGTTCCTGAATTTATAATTTTATGTAAATTTAGTCTAATTGATTGTAATTATTAATGTTTTTTTGATAGAAAATGCGCACATTAGCAGTGTGTCATGCTTTTATAGAAAAAATTGTAAATTTATTCAACTCAATGAATGAATGTGTCATGCTTTTATAAAAAAAAAAAAATTGTAAATTTATTCAACTCAAAAAATTAATCTTAACCAATTCAGTGATCAATTTTCTTTAAAAACCATAATAGGTGTTATTAATTGAATCAAATTAATAAAAAATTTAAAATTAAAAGTCAAAATCAAACTAATTAAAATGATATAAACTAAAATAACACACAAAATAAAAAATAAATGAAACAAAATACAGAAATTAACGATGTAATTTGGCCGTGATTCAATGCCTCTATGGTTTTGACTGACAACGGTTGTAAGTGGTGCAAGAACGTGAAGCATTATCATGGAGTGTTTTGGAAAGTTGGTAAAAAACTAATTTTTAAATTTTTTTGACTTTTTTGGTTGCTTTTTTGGCAAAAAATTAGGTTATTTTGGATTAAAAAAATGATTTTTTTTATTAAAAAAAGCTAAAAAATCAAAAAATTAACTTTTTTTACTTGTTACCAAAATGCCCCTATGTCCCGTACAGGGTCTTGTTGCAAACAATAGGTTTTTTAAATGCACTATATGTTATTGTAGCAGAACTGTGGCCGTCGCCACCGCCGCCACCCCCGCCGCTTATTTCTGAATGTGCCTGAGTTGTGGGGCTTGGATGCACGCCAATCTTATTGCCTGGCCCACCTATCACAAACCATATGATTGATTGACTGATTGAAATTGGACTAACTTAGATGGAAAAGACAAAATTAATATTTTTTTTTAAACATGAGACAAAATTAAAATTTGAGTCCAATTATAAAAATGAAAATTTTAATTTATCTTACATTGGTCCTGTTTGAAAATAAGATTTTGGACTAAAATAATTAACATAAATAAAATATATTAAAATAGTTAATAAGATAAAATGTTTCATTTAAATTACAATTATTTTTTTTCCCACAACTATCAAATTAACTATAAAAAAAAAATAATTAGTTATATCCAAATACAACTTTTTTGACCAGATTAAAATAGTCAAAAAAACTAAAAATCAACTAAAATAATGAACTTTCCAAACGAGCTCATTATAATATCATATATTTGGAGTCATAAAATGATTTAAAAAAACGGCCATATACTTCAAAAGAGTGATGTTATCAAAAATTTTATATATGGATCTTTCACTTCAAAACAAAATATTAGTGAAGAAGAATTTATTTATAATAATAATAGTATCACATTATTTTTGTCAAGCTTTTGTATGAATTTTATATATAAATAGATTTTTTTTTCCCGAAGTTATATTATTGATTTGCTAATTTATGAATATTACTACCATATTTATTTATAATATCAAATCTGAAGATTTGATATGTAGTACTCTGTGCTTTCTATTATAATGGAACTATATTTGAACCTTTGATTACCTTGATTGAGAACCTTCTTAGTTATTATTTGAGCCTTGGTTAAGGTGTTGCCATAGTGGTTGGGTGAGATTGAATCAGAAACTCCAAATTTGAATAATTGTTATTGAGTAATTTTCACTCTTTCATCATTTTCTCTCTCCATACTATGAATCTTGATATGAGGCTAGAACCATTGGAAATCTTACTTCTGGGGCTTCAATTTGGACACAAGAACGACCTAAAACAGAGTCCGAATGAGAGAGTTACACCTGTTTGAATTTTGAGTTTCTGTGCTGGAAGCATGCTCGCTCGAGCGAGATTTTGCTTCGCTCGAGCGACCACATCACTAACAGACATTATAAAGTGATTTTTTGGCCCTAAAACTCTATTTTTTCTTCCTCTCTTCTCCTCCCATCCTCCAAAACGAAACCCTAACCTTCCAAACTCTTGATTTCTCTTGTATTTATCCAAGATTCACCCCAAATCTTTCAAGAATGTTGAAGAGCAAGCATAGATCAAGACTTCTACCGATTGTTTTGCGATTTCATTGGAATTTCAAGTTGGGTCTTCATCTTTAGCTTCAAATCTTGAGTTTTGAATCTTGAGGTAGGGATTTCTTTGCTCCTTTACAATACCTCATCTATAGATATTTATGTGGTAGATTTTATTGCATAAAAGTCATATCCATTATGGATTTGTTTGAAAATCATGAAAGGGGATCTAGGGTTTGTCATTTGGGAATGATATTGTTAAATTGATTGTTCTTTGGGTTAATTGGAGAGTAATCTAGCATGTTTATGTTGAAAGAAGAAAAATTCTTAATTTAATATTTTGACTTGGTGAATTAAAAGGGATAAAGTTGAATAATGTTTATAAATTATTATTATGGTTTATGTAAATGGGTTAATAGTTAAAAGGGAGAATTAACTATAACTTTGGAATTATTTTGGATTGATTATATTAAATTGAGTTAGGTTGTGGCTTTGATATCCATGGATTTAATTTTAGGAAATAAAAAGAATGGATTGGGATAAAGGGTGGAGTATGTTAACTTGGAAAATAAGATAATTGATTTTTGAAAAGAAAGAATGAAATCATATGTGAATTTCATAAATTAGCTTGAGGTTGGATTATGAATATTTTATTTTACTATTGTTGTTGTTGGATTTAAAATCTCATGAGAGTTGAATTATTATAATATGTGTGTTGAATATATACATTTAGAGGTTTTGTCCTTGGTCATCGGTGGAGGATGACATTGTTGTGTTGAATAGTTGTGTGTATGCGTTACACTTGTGTTGGTTGTACTTTGTTGAATAGTTTGTGTATGCATTACAATTGTGTTGGTTGTACTTTGTCATGTTGTGATGAGTAGTAACGTATACTGTGCTGAGAATGAGAGATACCATTACCTTCCAGCTAGCGCCTCCAGAATTGGCTGTGCTTAGAATGAGAGGTACTAGAACCTTCCAGCTAGCACCTGGAGAACTTGACAGAGATACCATTACCTTCTAGTTGGTGTCTGGTAAATTGGCATTTCATTGTGGAAAGTTGTATCCTTGGCTTACCGTGCTTAAGGTAGGTAGAGCAGAATTTATTCATCATTATTGTCTCAGTGTATCTGGGTATATCATGGGTTATGATGGTTATTGTTTTGGAAGGCCATATTGCCTCAATTGTTGAAGCAGATAGCTATTGATTGCTTGTTGCTTTCCTTTTGTATTAAAGGCATACTTGTATAGTTGTGAGTGTGTTGGAAACAGACGTAAGTATTATGTTGAGATTGTGAAAAAAAAAAATGTGAAAGACTGTGAACACTTGTGAACATGTTTTGAAAAGGCAAACCCGATATAAGTCTGGAAAGTGAGAGAAAACATAATGGGCATGGTGAAATTGTTTTTCTTCATAAATTTGTTATAGTCATATGAATTTTGAAAAAAGGTATCAAGAAGAAAGAAAAGTGAATTACTTATGTTATTGAATGAAATGAATGACATTGAGAAAATTTCTTATATATGTATATTTCTATATAGAGCGTCACATTATTTATACAGTATGAGACTAAGCATTCATGATCATAGCTATCTGTAAGTTGCTATTGTTTAGGATCATGTTGAGATCCCTATTGGACTTTATGCTCATCCCACGTTGCTAATCCTTTTTCAGGTGAACATCGAGAAGTGTTTCAAGGTCTTGGATCTTCTTTACCTATTGGCCACGGGGCCTTATATTTGTGGGTGGAATGCCATTGATGTAAAAGGGTTAAACTCTTTCTTTTACTTTTAAAGATGTAAGCCTACGGGCAATTTATTTAGTTATGCTCATGTTGCATTTAATTTGCATTCGGATGAGAGAATCTTTATTTATTCTTACTTGTTGATTGAAAGAGTTTTCCGTATGTTATCTCTAAAATTGAATTAAATTAATGAATCTGGTAATGGTTTCGAGTAATAAAAAGTGGGGCGTTACAACTTGGTATCAGAGCGAGCTGAGTTGAAGGGCTCTTTGCCATTTAGGGCCAGCAACTGTTACTTGTTTCTTTATCTCTCTTTCGAGGCCATTTTTGCATGTTAGCTTAGCCCTACTTGTGTTCACCTTTTGGCCTTACTTAAAACTGGAAATATGCTTTTTTTGGGACTGTTTTGATTCTGTCTTCATACTTCATGTTCAAATAATGCATGCTTTGTATAGCTATAAGTCATTCCATCCGCCTAGTTTTGAGTTTCGAGTCTCATTTCAGGCATCAGGTGCCATGTTTCCATGTTTCGGGGCTGTTTTGCATCATATTTTAGCGCTGAAATTTGCATGCTAGTATACCATATTCCATGCCTTGCCATGCTTTGGTAGAGTTGCATTCGTGCCTTAGGGTCGGTCCTCAGTTTGCGTGCACGTGTGCACGCATCTCGAGTGTCTCATTTTCATCTAATGGCCTCCTATGTGAGTGTGGCTGAGGTCCACTTGTGTTAGTGTAAGTCCATTTATGCATTGTGCATGCCATTTCATTTCATAGCATTTGGTATGCTAGGTTGTATGTTAGCGCATTGTGTATGCCATGTTACCTTGTGCATCGTGTATGCCATTTCATAGCATTGTGCATGTTAGGTTGTATCTTAGTTGCATTCATGCATGTCATGCATATTGCATTGTGTTTGGGATAGGAGTTAGCCCGAGCACGGGAAACGAGGTACATTTCGTACTCCGAGTGACGGAACGTGTCTCAATTCCCCAGTCGCCGACATTCCGAATTACCCATGATGGAGTTTAGGTTTTGTTGTGTTTTCACGTGCATTCATTCCATATTGAGTTGTGCAATTCGACTCCTCGGCCATCATGCATCGTTATGCATGATTGGTGGCACGAGGATCGAGGCATGCATACATATGTGAAAATACATTGCTATGCCCCTTTCCTGCTCTCTGTTGTAGCAAATCAAGAATTAGCAACCTTTCAAAGTTTGGCGCGCTTTCCAAGAATAAATGCAAAACAGAGGCTAATTGGGGCATCCCAGTGGATTTCCGCGCAAGGCAGCCCAAACATACATCATTCATCAGAGTTGAGGCAGTCCCTGGCTTGCATGCCAATTTAATGCTTTCCTAGTTAAATTTATTTATTTGGACTGTACTATTTATTTGGGACTGTATATTATTTTATTCGGACCTTCTGTGCGAGGGCATAATTGTAATAAGTGTGCGTGTGTGTGATGTATGTCTTCCAACCCCACGTCTTCCTTCCCTTTTATTTACCTGCTTATGATGGTTAGATTAGGGCATGTTTCAATTAGCATACAGTATGATAGCATGTTTGCATTCATTCATCTGTTTTGCATGCACCAGGCTCGGCGCATCATACTAACTGCATTTGTATTTCAATTCCAAGTTGAATACGTGTTAGCTATAGCATTCCATATGCCATGTTTAGGATAGCCGAGCGTGCTATAGTTACATTTTTACATGTATTGCATTAGGCATTTCTGTATACTTTAGCAACTATTTTGGATGCATCTATCGCACCCTCTCTCACTTGGCAATACGAGGAGGGATTTTTGTCCAGTAGCACCGGATCAGGTAGTGAGCCGGAATCTGATTCCACCGAATCTTGTGAGTCGGAATCAGGTTCCAGCTCGACTGAGTCTGAGTCTGGTACTCCTGGGGATGATAACCCGAATGCCACAGTCTTGTCCAGGTCGTCTTTTTCCTTTTCATTTGAGTCTGTTGTAAATGAATCGGACGATTTGGATGTGCCTAATGAGAATAAAGTAATTGTGGTTTCTGAGTACTTTTCTGTGCCTTTGATTTATTGCATTAATTCAGACTTTCAAAACTTTGATGAAAATGACGAGGACGAAATTCCTCCGGTTTTGCAACGCCTAATTGAACAAGAGTAGGAAAGGTTTGTCAAACCCTTAATGGATGAAATCATTACCGTGAATATTGGTACTGAGGAGGACCCGCGGCTGGTCCAGATCGGGTCCACGTTGTCTTCGGAGGAACGCGAACGCTTAGTCGCTTTATTAAAAGATTTCAAAGATGTTTTCGCGTGGTCTTACGAAGACATGCTTGGGATCGATCCTGAGATTGTATAGCACCGGATCCCCTTTGACCCCGAGGCCCGACCTGTCAAACAGAAACTCAGAAGGATCCGCCTGGACTAGGCTCTCAAGATTAAGGAAGAGGTCACCAAGCAAATCGACGCAGGCTTCCTGATGGTATCCGAATACCCGACTTGGTTGGCCAACATTGTTCTAGTGCCGAAGAAGGATGGCAGGATCTGGATATGTGTGGATTTCAGGGATTTGAACAAAGCCAGTCCGAAGGACGACTTTCCCTTACCGCATATCGATGAGTTGGTAGATTTCACAGCAGGGCATGCTTTGCTCTCATTCATGGATGGCTTCTCAGGGTACAATCAGATAGTAATGGCACCTGAAGACCGGGAAAAGACTGCATTCACTACCCCGTGGGGGACATACTACTACAAAGTAATGCCGTTTGGGTTGAAGAATGCTAGAGCTACTTATCAATGGGCCGCGACCACAATATTGCACGACATGATCCACAAAGAGGTTGAGGTGTACGTGGATGACATGATTGTCAAGTCCAAGAAAGAGAGGGCCACTACACCGCCTTGCAAAAGTTCTTCCAAAGGATCAGAGAATTCCGGTTGCGGCTAAATCCTCAAAAATGTACATTCGGTGTTACAGCGGGAAAAATGCTGGGGTTTCTGATTACACAGAGAGGTATCGAAGTCGACCCTTCCAAAATCAAGGCCATCCTAGAAATGCCCCCACCAAGGACTGAAAAGGAGGTGCGAGGCTTTCTGGGTAAAGTGCAATTCATAAGACGGTTTATCTCAAAATTAACCTTGACTTGTGAACCACTTTTTGGTCTTCTGAAGAAAGGAAAGAAATTCCAATGGGACGACCGATGCCAAGCTGCTTTTGAACAGATCAAGAAATATTTACAGAACCTGCCCGTGTTGTCACCACTAGAGCCGGGGAAACCGTTGATATTGTACCTTTCAGTGACTGAGACTACAATGGGCTGCATGCTCGCACAAGAATCGGAGGATAAGGTGGAAAGGGCCATCTACTATTTGAGCAAGAAGATGTTGGATTACGAGACCCGCTACACTCCGCTGGAGAAGGCTTGCTTAGCTTTGGTATGGGCTACCAGGAAGCTGCGGCACTACCTGTTAGCTCACTCCGTAATGTTGGTTTCGCGACTCGATCCCATCAAATATCTTTTCGAGAAACCAACACTTACGGGTAGGTTAGCTCGTTGGTTGCTGTTGCTCTCCGAATTTGATCTGAAGTATGTAACGCGCAAGTCAGTCAAGGGAAGAGCAGTAGCAAAATTCTTAGCTGACCATCCAGTGGAAGGGGGTGAAGCAGTTGAGTATTTATTCCCAGATGAGGCAATTTTGCATATCGACGACGAAACTTGGACGATGTACTTCGACGGAACATCAAATCAGCACGGGTATGGGATAGGAGTGTTGCTGATAGCACCCGACAATTCCCGTATCCCTCTAGCCTTCAAACTCTGATTCAAAGTCTCGAATAACGAAGCAGAATATGAAGCATGCATTGCTGGTCTAGAAGCAGCCCTGGAACTAGGGCCAAGACGGTTGGACGTCATCGGGGACTCGAACCTTGTTGTGTCTCAAGCAAAAGGAGATTGGAAAGTCAAGGAAGAAAAGATGATGATGTATCACTAGACCTTGAATTTGTTAATTCCTCAGTTCGAAAAGCTAAACTTTGCTCACCTACTAAGAGAGAACAACAGGTTCGCAAATTCTTTAGCAACTCTATCTTCCATGATAGACATCCCATTCGGAGTCCGGATGCGTCTAGTCATCATTAACCAGAAATTTGCACCTGCCTACGAGTCGATTGCTACTATAGATGAAGTTCAGGATGAAAACCCATGGTATTACGACATTTGGAATTTCTTGGAGAAGGAAGCATACCCGCCAGGGGTAAATGCCAATGATAAGAGGGCAATCAGAAGAATGGTCGTTCAGTTCATCATCTGTGGGGGTAAGCTGTATAAAAGGGGTCATCTGAGAATGCATAAGCTGTGTGTCGATGCCGAAGAATCAAAGCGTCTAATGGAAGCCATCCACGGGAGAGAATGTGGTGCGCACATGAATGGAGTAATGTTGGCACGGAAGATCCTCAGACAGGGTTACTACTAGTCCACCATGGAGGAAGACTGTATCGGCTTTGTTCGACAATGCCACAAATGTCAAATTCATGCAAATCGCATGAACATTCCGCCGTCAAAGCTGTACAACATGACTTCGCCATGGCCATTTTCAGTCTGGGGAATTGATGTGATTGGAGCTGTCACTCCGAAGGACTCGAATGGGCATGAGTTCATCTTGGTAGCGATAGATTATTTCACGAAGTGGGTCGAAGCCCAATCTTATGCGGTGTTGAAGGCTTCGCATGTCGCAAAGTTTATCAGAAACAACATCATCTGTCGTTATGGAGTCCCAAACGAGATTATTTCAGACAATGGTTCCCACTTCAAGAAGGAGGTGATTGATTTGTTGGAGAAATACAATGTGGTTTTTCATAAGTCGTCTACATACCGGCCGCAGACCAATGGAGCAGTTGAGGCCGCCAACAAGAACATCAAACACATATTGCAGAAGATGGTGGAAACCTATCGGGACTGGCCAGATAAGCTACTGTTCGCTCTGTGGGGCTACCAGACTTCAATCAGAACTTCTACTGGGGTGACTCCGTATTCATTGGTTTATGGGATGGAGGCCGTTCTACCTATTGAGATTGAGGTCCCGTCATTACAAGTATTGGCTGAGTGTCAAATAGCCGAGGCAGATTGGCAGCAGAGCAGATTTGAGGAACTCATGCTCTTTGATGAGAGAAGACTGAAAGCACTATACCATGTTCAGGGTTATCAACGTAGAATTACCCAGGCTTTCAACAAGAAAGTTAAGTCCAAGAATCTAAAGGAAGGAGATTTGGTGCTCAAGGACAACCGAGCTCCCATCCACGACCCAAGGGGCAAGTTCAGACCCAATTGGACTGGTCCCTACATCATTAAGTCTATCTGGTCAGGTGGAGCTGTGGTTCTGATGGATCTAGATGGCCTAGAGTTCTCCCAACCGATCAACATGGACAAGTTGAAGAAATATCACCCTTGAGAGGCTCGCTAGGCCGAAAACCCGAAAGGGCGACCTAGGCAAAACTCAGAGCACATAAAATTTGAAATTAAAAAAAAATGAGCTCGCAAGGTTGAAAACCCGCAAAGGGCGGCCTTGGCAAAAGTTAGAGCGTAAAAGGAGAGTGAAAATACCCGAGCGAACTTGGGCCTGAACTACGTAAGGCTTGATTCCCATCTTTGGGATACGTAGGCAACTTCATCCTGGAGCTCAGCCATAAACTTTTCCCCAATCAACTCTGTCCATTTGATCATCTCGGTCATCTTTGTCCATCAGCATTTATCGCAATCTCCGGTACAATACTATTCAGACTAGGGGCAACTATCCGTTGCCACATAGTGCTGCGGTACTATTCAGACTAGGGGCAACTTTCCAGTTACTAGGATCCGGGGTTGTGCATCTCAGTGACAGATCTCAGGCGTGTCCAGTTCTGATCCATATCGAAAATAGTTTTGAAAAGTTTTAATAAAAGTTGACTTTGTTCAAATTAATCTTTTTACAACTAAGATCATTTTTGGACCAAAGCGGAAAATTTTTAGTACCACAACCTTCAATTTCATTGATTTCAAAACAGAGTTCTCCTGCTCTTGCATACAAATTGAAGTTGCTTTTTTTATTACATTCATAAAGAAAACTTGAAAGTACTGGTAAAGCAATAAATTCGGGGCATAGATAAGTCAGGTGTCCCTACGCCCCCTCCCAGAGCTGGTCGAAGCCTCTGATGCCAAGCTGGGCCCGACCTATGCCTCATCATTAAGCCAGTCCCAGCACTCGTCAGACAAAGTGCAACTGAAAGTAGGAGCGGGGGCCAGGAGCTCTCTAGTCCTCCAGGCTGTGGCATACCGGGCAAGCTGTGCACCTCGGACCGGGAAAGCAGCCGGGTACTCAATCCCCTCTGGCGGGCAAGTCTGATCATGACCGAACTGGCGCAGGAACCGGAACAGAAAGTAGAACACATAGTGGGTCAGACCAATCAACTGGATCCCGATCAGCCGGGACATGCTATAGCTCATTGTCGGGAGATTGAGCCAAGGACAACGCCAAGCAATACGATCTGCAGACAAATTGCACATCCAGTCAAACCAGCACCTTTCATCAAGGGCATCGACTAGGTGCTATCGAAAGAAATAGCCTCGAGCTGAGTAGGCTGGGCAAGAGTCCACAACCTGCAATTTGTCCATCAACCATACCTGGGGAGGGATGAAAAATGAGAGAATAAAGAATAGAGAGATGTACGGTGAGAGAAAAGTGAGAAAAGGGTTTTTGTGAGAAAAACCGAGCCTGAGGGCCGAGTGATGTGAGCAAATACATATGTGAGATTGGGTGGGAAACATTACTTGCAGCATCAGTGGACTCCCCGCAAATTTGGTCATTTCCCGACGATAGATAACATCCAAGCCCATCAATGTCTCAGCCAATGTCATGGCGACGCAGCTCTTTCCTTCTTTCAAGCCTTGAGCAACTTCAATCAGACGAATGCTAGGTCCACCAAAGCCTGGGGCACACAAAAAGTGGGATAGCATACACAAGCAAAGGGCGTGTTGTCGGAAACCTTGCCAATGATGGTCGCCGCGGTCACCAACACTAGAAAAGCGATGAATCAAACCGAGGATATCCAGCTCCCCATTACAGATCAGAGACCGAGCGTCATGAGTGGTAAGTCCGCACATCTGCCCTAAAGCTTGGGCGTGGCTAAAACGAAACTAAGGAAAAATCTCTTCATAACGTTCAGATTCCATCCAAACTTGAAAATCTTCTAAAGTTGGACATACCTCTTGCCCATCGAAGCTGAAAACATGTGTTACCGGGTTCCAGAACCTTGCCGCGGCATGAAGGAAGGGAAGGTGTAGCAGAGTGCGGCTCAGCGTGAATAGTGCATTCAAACCGAAACCCCGAAAGTTCAGCTTTTCCGAGCCATCTAGAGAAGTGATCCAAGCTGCGAGATTTTCGACAAGAAACGCCTCCATTTTGATGCAAAACTGAGATGGAATGAATGAACCACGGAGCTAAGGCTTTTAAAGAGGATAAGGCACTATTCGGCAGACACATGTCAAAAATTTGGCGGTTGCTGAGTTGAGTGGCCGGCTGGCCACCTTTTCTAGCAGGCCGGCCACCTCTCTCCCCTCAAATGCAAAAAGTTGGTCGGCCGACTCCCAAAAGTGGCCGGCCATGCTCCAATGTGTGTCTTTGGCCCTGTTTTACCCTATGGAAGGAAGTTCCTAGCATTTCCATGCATCGGGAGCGTCAAAAGCCTCCGTTTCCCTCAGTTTCGGATGTGCTCTGTCACCTAGATCGTCCGAAATACACTTTGTTTATCGAGTTGTTGTTTGCTTATCGAGTTGTCGTTTTGTTAGTCGTTTTGTTTATCAAATTTTGTTTATCGAGTTGTCAAGTTTTGTGTATTTGAGTTGTTACTCTTTGCTCATCAACATTGTTGTGTCTTGCTTATCGAGTTGTAAACTTGCTAAGATTCTGTTATGTCTTGGTGGGTTAAGTTGTTTAGATTGTTGTGTCTACTCACTACCTGACTTGGAAAATGCACAATGCACATATCCATTCAATCTCATTTTGGTGAAAATGATACGATGCGATGCTAAGAACATAAAATACAACACTTTTTCAAAAGCTGTTCCATTCCATCATGCTTCGTTTGTTACAACATTTTACAAACAAGGGCATGAGTTTTACAAAAAATAAAACTGCCTATAATGTACAATGTGCTACAACTACTAGCAAAAAGGTAAATAAAACAAGGAATAGCCGCATCTGTGCTCTCAAGAGAAGGAAGAAGAGGCCCTCTTTGTCCTCTTCTGTGGAATGGACCCTGCACCATCATCATCATCATCTAAATTGGAGCCGCCATCCTCGGAGCCCTCCTCAGCCTCATCTCCACTCCCGGAACCAGGACCGGAGCCCTCCTCTCTGTCAGCAGATGTCTCCGACTGACGATCTGTAGCCTCCTCCTCCTCATCCTCACCGGGCTCCTCCTCTACAATGTGTGCTCTGCGTCTGCGAGACGACCCCTCTCCTCGAAAAGGCTTGGATGGCCCAGCTCCTAGAAAAGGCCTAGATGGCCCAACTCCTCGAAAAGACCCAGATGGCCCAGCTCCTCGAAAAGGCCCAGGTGGTCCACCTCCCCGAGAAGGCCCGGGTGGCCCGGCCTGTGGCTGAACATATACAGGGGGCATTTGAGAATAAAGAGTTCAAATTGAATACATCAGTTTGAATATGTACATCAGATGTAGATACAAGAAAACTACATGAAGTGGGTACACGTAAATACAGTGTGTAAGTGGGATGTGTGTCAGATGTGCTCTACACAAGTAGCCTATCAATACAGTAGAATGTTCAAAATTAGCATATCATCAGAAGTATGATAAATGCAAGAAAACTGGACAATACCTGGACACCCATAATGGACAACTGTGCCTCTCTCCGCAGGACCATCCCCTCAAGTGAGGCTACCATCTCGAGCACCTGATCTATGTACTCAACAGGGGGCTGCAGATGCAAAGGCAAGAATATCAGTAAAGGAATAAACGTCCAAGTATCTGATAAATGAATCAAAGCTGTAAAGCATACGGGGGGTGAGTCGGGGTCTCTGACATATCGGTGGCCAGGCATCGGAGGCTCTATCCGGATCGAAACCGGAGAGGTAGTCCTATATTGCCACCCCATTAGCTTAGTCGGCATATCCGGCCATCCAGGATGAGGATGAGTCGGATGAATCGAGGGAACCAATCCACTCCCATCTCTAGATGTACCAGCCCTGCTGGTGGAAGGGGCGTCTACAGCCCGAGCCTGGGCCTGGCTCAAAGATGGCATACCAGCAGGCCTCATCGTCGAAGTACGGACTCCCGTTAATGGAGGCATCAGGTATATGTGACGGTAAGTAGCGTAATCCCCCTCCTCAAGATGTAGTAAGGCATCAGTACCCAGCATAGCACTAACAACATCCCGGGAAGAGAGCCTATCAGCAATCCGCATATCGACTGGGGGTACTGAGGGACGGTCCTGAAAAGTGTACCCCCAGACCTGACGCAAGAAGCGGTCCCCCAAAAACCAGGTCCTACCAACTGGCCATTCAAATAGGATCCTGTATCGGGAGGCACCCCACCCTCCGGCAAACTGGAATCGGAGACCTTCACCTAAGGGCGCCTAGGGCTTCCATGTGATCTGCAGATAACAGATGCATAAACCGAGCAGAAATCGAGAATGTACAAGACAAATCAAAGATGAAAACAAAAAGAACTAAGAGTTCTGAAATACCTCCGTCGACCGCACCGTGTCGAAGTACTGCCGCAGATAAAGGAGAGACTCCCGAGGTCTCGGCCGGTGCTAGCCCTCGAATACGAGTGAATACGGGGTCACGAGGGGCCCCTCCACCACCAACTCTGGGGCTAGTGCCGGGAAGTACACATAAACCCATAACTATGGAAAACGATGCAGAATACAAAGTGCTGAGGGCAAAGTGCATAATACAGAGTATAAAGTGCGCCGTGTGTGCAATGTACAAATAATGAGGAGCAGAAATATAAATCAAGGGGGGCAGAAAGTACCTCCCTGGCTCTCCAATAGCCGCCAAGTAAGTCCCCCCGTCCGCGGGAGGTCGCGCTCATGTAGCAATAAAGGGTAGCTAAGCCGGCGCCACCCTAGTCATACCATCTGACTTGTGATAGGTCCACCAAAGCACTCAACAGATAAAGCCCGACAGTGTTCCCCCTATCGGCAAACAAAGTGGTCCCGAAAAGGAACATCAGAAAACCGCGAGCATACTGTGCTGCCTCCTTAGGAGTCCCGGGCTCCATCTCCATCCTCCGAAAATGGGAAGAAAACCAGGTGTATCGGACCCTGCCCGAAGATCTATCAACAGGCGGGTGAGCCCCCAATAAATATATCCAAGCGGCCTCCCACTGGCCCATGTCCCCCATGTCCTCGTCGTAAGGGATGGGCCAACCTCCCATGTCAAGGCCAGTCAATATGGCAAAGTCAAATGGGGTCATAGTCAAGTCTCCCGTGGCAGAGAAATGGAAGGAGTTGGTGGTGTTCCACCATCTCTCCACCAAGGTGCCCATCAACGTCCTCTTGGCAGGACAGCGAGATAGCCCAGTGTAGAAGGGCCCAAACCCCGCCAAGTCAACCAAATGCCGGACAGCCTCCGGGAGCTCGGCATACCAATCTCTTGCCGCGGTAGAGCCAAATCCCCGTACAGTGTGAGAAGTCACCTGCATTTAGAATGAATACATGTTTCAGCATAAAATAGATAAGCTGCGTGCGAATGAAATGAATAAGCTATGTGTGCAAAGGAAATGAATGGGCTACGTGCAAAGTAAAGTGAATGAGCCGCGTGTTCAGATTTCAAAGTGTGTGCTGCGTGTTCACCTCAACAATGGGCTGTGTGTTCAACTCTCAATCAGTGTGTGCTACGTGTTCACCTCAACAATGGGCTGTGTGTTCAACTCTTAATCAGTGTGTGCTGCGTGTTCACCTCAACAATAGGCTGTGTGTTCAGAAAATCAGTGTTTGGGCTGTGTGTTCAACTCTCAATCAGTGTGTGCTGTGTGTTCACCTCAACAATGGGCTGTGTGTTCAGAAAATCAGTGTTTGGGCTGTGTGTTCAACTCTCAATTAGTGTGTGCTGCGTGTTCACCTCAACAATGGGCTGTGTGTTCAGAAAATCAGTGTTTGGGCTGTGTGTTCAACTCTCAACCAGTGTGTGCTGCGTGTTCACCTCAACAATGGGCTGTGTGTTCAGAAAATCAGTGTTTGGGCTGTGTGTTCAACTCTCAATCAGTGTGTGCTGCGTGTTCACCTCAACAATGGGCTGTGTGTTCAGAAAATCAGTGTTTGGGTTGTGTGTTCAACTCTCAATCAGTGTCTGCTGCATGTTCACTTCAACAATGGGCTGTGTGTTCAGAAAATCAGTGTTTGGGCTGCGTGTTCAATTCTCAATTAGTGTGTGCTGCGTGTTCACCTCAACAATGGGCTGTGTGTTCAGAAAATAAGTGTTTGGGCTGCGTGTTCAATTCTCAATCAGTGTGTGCTGCGTGTTCACCTCAACAATGGGCTGTGTGTTCAGAAAATCAGAGTTTGGGCTGCGTGTTCTACTCTCAACAAGTGTGTGCTGTGTGTTCACCTTCAATTTGGGCTATGTGTTCAGAGATTCAAGGTTCGGGCTGTGTGTTCTATTCTCAACAAGTACAGGCTGTGTGTCCACAATTAATTCATGGGCTGCGTGTTCAGAAATTCAAAATGATTGAACTGTATGTTCGAAATGTAAACAGAATGCCGTGTCATAGGCTAAAAAAAAAAAAAGAGCTGTGTACTCAAGATGAGCAGACAAACGTGGCAAAGGCAAGAAATGCACGAAAAATACAGAATACATTGCGGAAAATGTAAAAGCAAAGTAAATACCTCTCGCGCCTCATGGGAAAGGTGAGACTCTGGCTCCCACAGAAGCAGATCCCTAGGCGCTCGCCCGTCAAAATCAGTGAAGTGATAGAAAACAGCCCGCGGAAGAATATGTGCTGGTGGGTCGTACCTCTCGGGTATGAAAGGTCGAACCCTCGGGGGCAGAGCCATAATATCAGGATCATCCCCGGCACCCAGAGGACCTCCACCGTGAGGGAAATGACCAGCCATTTCAGAAAATCTGCAAAAGGAGCAAAAAACGAGTAAAATAAGCCAAAATCAGAAAAAAAGTCAACAAAAGTCAACCCTCGGGAAACAAAAAAGTCAACAAAAGTCAACTCCCGAGAAAATCTTCCAAATGTTGAGACAAACTTACCTCAAGTGGTGAAAATGAAAAAAGAAGCCCCGAAATCAAAATTTAATCGGTTCAAAGTGTAGAGAACTGAAAGTTTTCGCGAAAACAACTTGCGTGGGGCGTTGGAAAACGCGTATAGAGCTCAGATCTGAAGAGGAAAATGGTTTGGGAAGGTAGAGAAGATGTTTTCAGAGCTGATGTTGTGAGCACAAAGTGTTTGGCCGAATGGTTTTAAAGAAAAGAGGTTGAAAAGACAAAATTGCCCCGAATCTGGGCTAGGTGGCCGGCCGGCCACCTTTTCTGGCAGGCCGGCCACCTCTCTCCATCAAAACTGGCCGGTGGCCTCCCCTTGGAAAGGAAACTAGCCGGTGGTGTTCCCAAGGTGCCCACCAAGCTCTCTGCAAATTTTGAGGAGGATTGGAGTCCCCGGGACCTGAAAAAGTACAAGAGAAGTGCACTTTCCGACGCGAAATCGCTCCGCCGGAACTTCAACTTCAACTTTCAATGCCTGTCTCATCATTACTCATCAAAAGCAAGGTGTGTCTTTTTGAATATGTTGTGGCCCTTCCGAGGGGTGAACCGGGGGTCGCGATCGAGCCACCCTTGCCGAAACGCGCACTTCCTTGCTCGTTGTTCCTAGTCCTGCATTGTTATGCACATCACTTGCATTCTCATGCATATACTCGCATTGTTGTGCACGTTTCCTTGATACCATCATGCCTCTGTGCTTAAACTTACGTTGTCACGCGAGTTTCTTCTCGCATTGCGATGCACTCACCCATCGACACTGCGTTTGTCGGCATTTCGATATCACATTGAACATATGTTGTCAAGTATGTTGTGCTTGTTGAGTTTCTTTCTTTTGCAGGCACGATATTGTATGTACGGTTCATTTGAAGCTGGTGCGACCAGACGAATCGCGCAGGTATTGTATCTTCTCCGTGTGAGACGTGGCGAGAATTGAATAATTCTCCGTATTCTTAACTGCATGAAATGTAGTTGTTGCTTTGCATTCTTGCTTAAAACTGTTGCATCTATTTGCGAATACTTGCTTCATTACAGCTTATTGCATTTGCATGATCATTAAGTTACATATGGCCTTGTGCATACCGCTTTGAATTTTGCCCCTTGCCTGCGAGCATGCCTGCGGGCACATCTCTGTTTATCTCGCCTGTTTGTCTAAGTCTTCAGCCTTGTCAAAAATGGGTCATCTCTGGGCTTTGACATTCACTCCCGTCACTTGTGACTTTCGAGCTCTGTCAAAGAGGGGCAACTGATCCCTACTATATGTTCAGAATGTGAACGCTAATGAGGTGGACATTACTGTACTGTCGATATATGTTCCCTTTCTGTAGGAGAAACAGGACTCTGATCCCTACTATACTCAAGCGGGGTAGACAAAGCCCTCTGAACTGACTACTGAACTAATATCCTCTGCCTAACTTCCCTCCGTCTGGTAACTAGGGGTAGAGAATGAAACACTGGTTGTCCGTCTACCAGATCCTCAGATCGATAGAGTCGACGACCTCTAGTCCAGAGTGCTTGGGGGATATCTGTTTGGTCTGAAGCAATCGTGCTAAACTACCCCCTAGCAAAAAGATAAATAAAGCAATAATAAGGAAATAAACAACCAGCAAAGCGGACAGCATGACGGCTTAAATAAACACAACACACAGTTGGGTATAACAACACACAGTTGATAAGCTGAATACACTGTTCTCAGACACTGATCATCGTTCCCATATCACTGCCCCCAAAACTGAATCTGATACCCGCAGATAACTGATTCTCAAAATACTGAACTGGTGTCTGCAGGCTTGATACCCAAACTTGTAAACTGATACATGCATTCCCCTGTAGAGGCCAACTCTAAAGCACATAACAAACAAGTGAGAGCCAAAACACCCTTATGTTAAGGTAAGGTTTCCCTGTCCTATTTTGTCAGGAACTAGGGTTTCACTATGCACGCAACGCTTTCAAACAACCTATAATCGAGTAGCAACCTGTCCTAGCTTGGAATAGTCACTATGGATTCCGAACATGCACTAGGTCGAATGGTCAAAAGGGTGCCCCGGTAACAACCGGGGTTTGTGTTCCCATTGTGACAGAGCTCGTAATTGGTTAGCCTTATGGCATGCTTCTTGAAGCGAGCCTCCAGCAAATCGTTCAGGAATAGTAGACGGCAAACACTGTGACTTAGGCATACCAATGCACATGCAATGCAAAGAAACACATGAGTGTAATCAAAACAAGATATCATGAGTTCGAGTCAAGCTCTCTAAACTCCCCAGTAGAGTCGCCAGAAACTGTAGACGTCCCCGAATGTCCCGGGAGGAGATCCCGTTTTGTTCATTTGGGCTTACTACAGTTCAGGACTCAATGTCACGGTCTTGTATTTAATCTCGCAGAGTGCAATGCAAGACCGATGAATCATCAAAGAGTCTAAATCCAGCAAATCATTTTTGAAAACAGATGTTTTTTTTTGAAAGAAGTGCCAAACATGGATTGCTTTGCCAGATACAGAGTCGCCACCTAAATATTTATTTTGGGAGAATTTAGGAAACGCTGACTCATTGCCTAAGGCCACGTGTCCGTCATCACCGAAGTTGCCCTGGCTCGGGAACTTGGGTACGATTGGGGAAGGTCACTTCGTGAGTACCCCCGCTTGCCCGATCAAAGATCGGCCTCTACAAACCACGATATCGAGTTTTGAAAACATTATGTGCTCTTATTCTGGTTATTAGCCTAGATTTACTACGTGATGCACACAATATACAAGTATAGATTGGATCGCCTGAATTGGAACAAAACACCTCATGTTTGCTTTTGAAATGGTTTGCTACACGCAAGCAGGCTAAAATGCGAATTTGCCACCCTCAGGTGGGCTTAGAAAATAAGATGATTTGCCACTCTCAAGTGGGCTTAAAACTCACAGTCAATGCATTATTCCAATTCGGATAATCCAACCTTCACCCACAAGCATTTAGGCAGGTATATCACATAAGCAGTTAGCCTCATGGTAAACATGCTATCATGGTAGTCACTCACACGCATGCAAGGATGCTAAAGCATAAACACTTACCGAGTACTCCGAGCCAAAACAGAAACTAGTTAGTAATCAATGCATGATCCTAGTTCATGTTAAGATGGCTAATGCAACACATGCAAAATACAACTAGAAATAGGCTCGGCTATCCTAAGAATGGCATATGAGATGCTACAGCTAACACGTATTCAACTTGGAATTGGAATATAATGCAGTTAGTATGATGCGCTGAGCCCGGTGCATGTAATACAGATGAATGATGCAAACATGCAAGCATAAGTATGCTAATTGAAATGTGCCCTAAAACTAACCATTGTAAGCGGTTAAATAAAAGGGAAAAAGACGTGGGGTTGGAAGACATGCATCACACACACGCACGCTTATTACACAATTGCCCTCGCCCGGAGGGTCCGAATAAATAATACAAACTGAATAAATAATTAACTACCCTAGCTAATTAAATATTACAAAACCCTAATCAATTAATAAATTAATTACAAAAGGAGGTGGCCGCAGCCCCGACTCGGAATGCTAGAATGATGCGTGCTCGATCGCTTTGCTCGAAAACCCGTTGCCATGCCACTGTTGCCTCTGTTTGCACTGTTCTACACCTCTGAGGACTGTGAAAATCCTGAGGCACCTCTGAACTACTCCCTGATCATTTTGGGATGCCACCAGCCAAGGTAAAGATCTATCGGCCATTGATAAATGGTCATCAACCAGTTGTGAAGCCATCGGCCATATTTTTTGGCCAATCGGCACTGTATGTAGTCGGTCGGCCAAATCTTCCTGCAGAATCCTGTTTTGACAGCAGCAGAGGACAGTCAGCGCATGGCAAGGAAATTTCAAAGCAATGTGTGCATGAACACTCCCCCTATCATTCTATAGGCTCAAGGGAGTGTGGCCCTCGGCCCTCGGGCCACTAACCACGCATTTCGATGCATGATGGCCAAAGGCACCAAGCTTGCAAATAAATGTAAATGAATGCAACAAATGAGTGAATGCTTTACGCTCTATCATGTTGAGATCAAGGGTGTCGGCGACCGAGGATTGAGACATGTTTCGTCACTTTGAGTATGAACACACCTCATTCCTCATGTTTGGTTTGACACCCTAAACCAAACATAATGCAATGTATGTATGCAATATGGCTCAAGTGTACAAAATGGCATCAAGTATGCAATATGAGGCCAAGTTGGCAAAACATGCCAAATGCAATGCAACCTATACATTCAAATATGCAATATGCCAAGCATGCAAAATGCAATGTAGCAAACATAGAAAAATATGCAATGGAACTAGCATGTGCCAACACACAATAAACCAAATATGCAACAAACGTGCGACGAATATGCAATGGTGGACTTAAACCGCAAAGGGCAGACCTTAGCCTTGCCATAAATAGTGGCCAAAAGTGATGAAAATGATGGACAAATGCTCATGCAAACATGCACACCAATGGGCCTAAAACTAAGGCATAAAAGGGAGCATTCCACTACAACTATCATGACCACACATGGCATGGATTATGCAACGAAAAACAGAGTTTCAATGTGTCAAAATACACCCCAAAACCCATTGATATGGCAGCCCAAGGACTTAAACAAAAAGGCATACACCAAGGACTCAAACATGGAGCATAGGACCACAACTCTTCAAGGCATTGAAAGGGTAACAAATGCAAGCATGTAAGCATAAAATATGGACTGAAATGGCATGATAAGTGATTCCAAATCACTAAAATTGCCTAAGTAATGCATGCAAAAGACTCACACACCCGAAGTCATCAAGCTAGAATGCAAAGAGGCTATATAAAGCATGGCAAGTATGACCAAATTGACACCAAATAGAACTTAAACATGTTAAAACATGACTAAAAACTTCACAAAGCCAAGTCAAAACATGCAAGCATGGTGGTCTAAATGCACGATGCATTTCTAGGCAAAATAGAGGAATGCAAAGCAAGTGTATGGTGCATGCAAGGGGTCAACAAACCAACCTAAAACAGAGGTAAAGCATGACCAAATAACACCAAATACCCACTGAAATGGAGCCAAAATCGACTAAGCATGCATGCTACCCTTATGAGCCAAAAACACAAGCCAATGAGACGTAAGGGGAGAGGGGTGTCCCTCCCCTATACAAGACCTCAAAACCACTTCACCACCACTGAAAATCCTCTGGATTTTAGTGGTGAGAAGGCCAATACACGAAAGTTCCAAAGCTCAACAACGAAGGCACAAAAAGAGGCCAAACAAGGCCTAAGAGGGAGTGGGCCACCCCCAACACCAAAATGATCTTAAACAAAGATCAAGAGCATGCAAAATCAGAACTTTTATCAGTTATACACTAAGCTCAAAACAGCATGCAAGATAGGCTAAAAGCTTGTGCAAAAATGGGGAATAAAAGAGGGAAAAGGAGTTGCCCTTGTAGCTCAGCAAAAACCAGCAGATTTCTGGACCAAAACCCAACCTTTGAGCCCTCTCAAGACACTCCAAGAACCTTAGATGAGTGGTGGAGGTGTGTGCTTAGGAGTTGTGGTGTAAAGGGGTCAAGAACCAAGCACTTTGGAGCACAAAATAGTGAGATATAGAGAGATATATATCTTAGAGCCTTAGACAAAAATTTGGAACCTCTCTAAAGGAGAGGGAGGCCCTCTCTTATAGGAGAACAAAGGTCTAAGCTTCTCTTGGAAGCTTGGAGCAAAGGGTCAAGTTTCTTGAGGAAGCTAAAGCAAAAAGGGTCAAGCTTCTTGAGGAAGCTAGAGCAAAGAGGTCAACCTTCCTCAAGAAGCTAAGAAAGGTTCAAGCTTCTCTTAGAAGCTTGGAGCAAAGGGTCAAGCTTCTTCAAGAAGCTAAAAAAAGGTTCAAGGTTCTTGGAGAAGCTAAAAAAGGTCAAGCTTCTTGAAGAAGCTAGAGCAGAGGTTCAAAAGGTTCAAGCTTCCTCAAGAAGCTAAAAACCAAGGGTTCAAAAGGTTCAAGCTTCCTCAAGAAGCTAAAAACCAAGGGTTCAAAAGGTTTGAGCTTCCTCAAGAAGCTAAAACAAGGGTCTTGGCCAGAAAAAGTGACGGATCGACCAAAACAATGGCCGGCCGACCAAAAACATTGCCGACCGGCCAACACTTTTGGCCGGTAGCGATAAAATAGGGCCGGTGGCAACATGCCAAGGCCGATGGGGTGTGGAGGTGGCCAACAAGCCATTTCCTACCCTCAAAAGTAAAAAACGCAAGTGTTTGGTCCACAACCAAGAACAAAACAAATAAGTCGAGAGGTCTTGAAGCAGACGAACACGAACATGGATAATCATCGAGTGTTCAAACGATGACGTCCAAGTCTTGAGGACGGTCAAAAATGGGGTGTCTACATGTGGTCGGCTAGGAACTCCGCTACCGCTCTCCCTTTCACTGACTTGCTCATCATGTACTTCAGATCAAATTCGGAAAACCGAAGCAACCAACGAGCTAGCCTACCCGTAAGTGCCATTTTCTCAAAGAGATATTTGATGGGATCTAATCTCGAAACCAGTATTACAAAGTGAGCTAACAGGTAGTGCCTCAGCTTCCTGGTAGCCCATACCAAGGCCAAACAAGCCTTTTCCAGCAGAGTGTATTGGGTCTCGTAATCCATCATTTTCTTGTTCAAGTAGTAGATAGCCTTCTCCACTTTGTCCGCAGACTCCTGTGCAAGCATGCAGCCCATCGTAGTTTCAGTCACTAAAAGGTACAGAATCAACGGTTTCCCCGGCTCAAGCAGTGACAACACAAGTGGGTTCTGTAAATATTGTTTGATCTGCTCGAAAACGACTTGGCATTGGTCGTTCCATTGGTGCTTCTTTCCTTTCTTTAGGAGACCAAAGAGTAGTTCATAAGTCAAGGTTAATTTTGTAATAAACCGTTTTATGAATTGCACTTTACCCAAAAAGCCTTGCATCTCCTTTTCAGTCCTCGGTGGTGGCATTTCTAAGATGGCATTGATTTTGGAAGGATCGACCTCGATACCTCTCTGTGTGA
Source organism: Camellia oleifera (assembly GCA_022316695.1). NCBI lineage: Eukaryota > Viridiplantae > Streptophyta > Magnoliopsida > Ericales > Theaceae > Camellia > Camellia oleifera. The sequence continues at coordinate 27,919,899 of CM039316.1, read as the reverse complement.
TCAAGAACCCCAGCATTTTCCCTGCTGTAACACCAAATATACATTTCTGAGGATTCAACCGCAACCGATACTCCCTGATCCTTTGGAAGAATTTATGCAAGGCAGTATAGTGGCCCTCTCTTTCCTTGGACTTGACAATCATGTCGTCCACGTACACCTCAACCTCTTTATGGATCATATCATGCAATATTGTGGTCGCAGCCCATTGATACGTAGCCCCAACGTTCTTCAACCCAAACGACATCACCCTATAACAATAAGTTCCCCACGGGGTGGTGAAAGCAGTCTTCTTCCTGTCTTCGAGTGCCATCAAAATCTGATTGTAGCCTGAAAACCCATCCATGAACGATAATAGTGCATGCCCAGCAGTGAAGTCCACTAATTTGTCGATATGCGGCAGAGGAAAGTCGTCCTTCGGACTGGCTTTGTTCAAATCCCTGAAGTCCACACATACCCGAATTCTGCCGTCCTTCTTTGGCACCGAAACTATATTGGCCAACTAAGTTGGGTATTTGGATACCAGCAGGAACCCTGCGTCAATTCGCTTGGTGACCTCTTCTTTGATCTTCAGAGCCCAGTCCGGGCGGATCCTTCGAAGCTTCTGCTTAACAGGTCAGGCCTCTAGGTTAAGAGGGATCTGGTGCTGTACAATCTCAGGATCGATTCCAGGCATGTCTTCGTAGGACCACGCGAAAACATCTTTGAAATCTTTTAATAAAGCGACTAAGAGCTCGCGCTCCTCCGAAGACAACGTGGACCCAATCTGGACTAGCTGCGGGTCCTTCTCAGTACCAACATTAATTGTGGTGATTTCATCAACCAAGGGTTTTACAAACCTCTCATGTTCTTGATCAAGCAAATATTACAAAACCGGAGGAATTTCTTCCTCATCGTTTTCATCAAAAGTTTGAAAATCCTGATTAATTCAATAAATTAAGGGCACAGAAAAGTACTCAAAAACCACAGCCGTACCATTCTCATTAATAACATCCAGTCCATCTGATTCTTTTGTTACAACAGACTCAAAGGAAAAAGAAAAAGATGACCTGGACAGGACAGTGGCATCCAAGTTATCACCCCCAAGAATACTGGACTCAGACTTAGACGAGCTGGAACTTGATTCCGACTCCATAGACTCAGTGCAATCAGATTCCGGCTCAATACCTGACCCGGTGCTGCTCGATAAAAAGCCCTCCACATATTGCCAGATGAGGAAGGGTGCAATGGATACATCCAGAATGTTTGAAGATGGGCCCACAGCCGCTTCATTGCCGATCATGGACACCGAGAAGTTATCCCCCAAGCACTTTTGTACGATCTGAGGATCTGTGAGGAGACAAGCCAGCGCTACCCCCATTTCAGTTTCTGTGCTCTCAGAATCCTCCTTCTTGCACTGCTCAGCCTCAGCTGGCGGGTCTGTCTGCTCTTCGGCAACATCATCCTCGGACAATTGCAAGTCAAAGAAAATCTCAAATCCCGGTAAGTGTCGCCTCTCTGCATTTAGCCATGGCTCTGGGAAGCTGCAAAATGGGAAGTCTTTCCCCTACCAGACAAAGAGTCCGTTCAGGGTACCTTGAATAGGTCGGTGTATCAACTCATAATGCTTCCCGACCTGCTTTGCTCTAGCTCTTCTGGCCATCTCTCTTCCTTTCCTCACCCAGTCCTCCTTGGTAGGCAGATAACCTAAGCCAAAGGTATGTGGGTTGTGCGGCACTTCGGCCGATGCTTCAATGCTTTTCGGTCACTTCACCCTAAGCCCATCCCAGGCATGTGCTGTAGCTTGTTCATAAGGTAGACAAACTGTGCACTGACGTATAGCCCCTCATCAACAGCTAAAATATTTTGTACAACCCGCGCCTTAGCTAGGGTAAATCCTAACAAAAACACATCCTCTGCGCCATGCTCAATCTCCAGAACTGGTGTAGAAACCTCTAGCGGTGGATGGATTGAAGAATTCCCAAAAACGATGGCCACCCCCTTCCCGTGGGGGTACTTCAGCATTTGATGCAAGGTGTAAAAGACGGCTTTCACATGGTGTAACCACGGCTGCCCTAGGAGTAGATTGAAGGTTGCGGAAACGCCCAAGACATGAAACTCAATGTCCCATTGCCCTGGACCAACCTAAGTCCGAATCTGTACAGTTCCCATCACTTCTCGACTAGTATTGTCATACGCCCGTATCACTTGTGCAGTAGGCACAAAATCCGCGGGCTTCAACCCGATAGCATATGTCGTTCTCGACGGACACATGTTGATAGCAGATCCTGTGTCAACAAGAACCACCGGTACCCATTTCTCTCTACACTCGACAGAGATATAGAGCGGTTTGTTATGATTTGAGCCCTCAGGCGGCAGTTCCTTGTAAGTGAAGGTCAATGTCGGGGAAGCTCCTCTCGGGAAAACCAACCCTACCAACTGCTCGGGTGTGGTATCAATTGAAAGTTTTGCCTTATCCATGGCAGAAAGGACAGCTTGTCTGTGAACTCTTGAGGCCATCGGCAGTCCCCAGATAGAGATGTCTACTTGGATTTTCTTAAATTATTTCAGTACAGCCTCTTCCTCGAGCAGTTTTTCCTTCTACCTCTCCACTTCTTTGTCCTTTCCGGACGCCTCTAGTTGATCCAAGTGTGGGGGCTTGAAATACCGCCCACTCCGAGTCATATGATCAACCTCCTCCACATACCAGGTATTATCCGGTTGGTTCCACCCCTAATCTTCATCGGTGTGGGCAAGACGTAAGTCGTCGTCTTCCTACCACATCCCGTCGGCGACCGATAGACAGTTGTCCGGTCCCCTTACAACTATTTTTGTGCTCACAGCATGTTTCATCCCTACAGGGGCTTTGTTCTTTCTAGCCCTCTCAAGATCTTTGATCTTTTCCTGCTGAAACTGCTTCAGTGTAGCCTGCTATTTAGTCTCTTCTGTACTCAAACTGCCCGGATCCCGAGAAAAATTCTTAACACCGGTGCTCTCCGACGATCCCTTCTGATTCTCAGCCATTCCGGCCACTGCTGAAGTTCCTGTTCCTGACGGTCCCTGTTCTAGCTGAGATGTCTCAACAACATCTGGTTCGTCGCTAAGCCACTCAATAGTTTCTGCTGACCCATCTAAGTCGAATCGGCTGAAATTTACATCCCTCGAGTCCTGCTCGTTGAAGAACTGCAGATCTGCAATGCCCTCTTCCAGCTCTGTTAGGTTATCTAACCCCTGACTAGGTCTATCCTCTTGAACCATACTGATCTTTGCCCCAACTGGCAACTCTACCCTCGGTTTAACCTGATTTGTTGATGTGATATAACCACTCGAGTTGTACGCAAAGCTCGCAGACCCCTCAGGCTCTGAATCAACATTCCCATCTACCTCCAAAGTTGACCCAATTCTATCTTTGATAGTCACCATCACCAGTTCAGGTTGGGTTTGGGAGGTGCTCAACATGCACAAGTCCGTGCTGTCCGGGATGAACACCTCAGGCTTGGGTAAGTGGGAGGGTGTGATGTATATACTTGGATCATATGGAATGGCTGCGGTTTGGATCAGGTTGATGTGTCTAGGTGGAGCTTGGTTATGTGGTGGGAGTGGTTTGGTGGTGACATTTGGTTTTTGTGGAGGTGCAATCACCTTATTGTCAATAAGATCCTGGATCTCATGACGCAATTTGAAGCACTGGTTGGTGTCATGACCATGCTATTGGTGAAAGGCACAGTATTTGGCTGGGTTATAGGAAGCAAGAAGTTTGTCTGGTAATGGTCACGGCTCCAGGGGCTTCAAATGCCCTTTCTTGATTAAAATCCCCAGAACTTTGGACAGGGGCATGTATAGTGGAGTAAAGGTTCTTTGGCCTCGGGGTGGATATCTAGCTGTTTGTAAGCTGGTACCGGATGCACCGGTGAATGGGGTTGCTGTTTTTGTTGTGGTGGTGGTGACCATACCCACATAAGAAATTTTGGCAGCTGCAGCACTACTTGTGCCTGCATTGGAACTGCGGGTAAATGCCCACTTCGGCTACTCTCTCTCATGGTCAATCAGATCTTGTTTCATGGCGTCCTCAATCCTGTACCCCGATCTCGTGTAAATCCGCAAAGGTGGGAAGGGGTAAGGCGATCATCTTTTGAGTCAGTTTGGGTTGGAGATTGCACACAATCATCCGTATCTGATCCTTGTCGACCGGCTTGGTGGTCATCATAGAAGCTTTGGCTCTCCAACGGGTTACAAAGTTGGAGAAGCCCTCCTTGGGCTCCTGTCTAGTTGTCTCGAGATCACGAGTTGTGATTTCGATCTATGTGTTGTAGGAGTATTGAGCTACAAAGGCCTCAGCCATCTCCTCCCAGCTTCTCTTGACATAATCTTCCAATTTCGGGTACCAGATGGCGGCAACACCCGACAGGGTCCGGCCGAAAAGTGATAGTTTCTGGAGTCTCGTCAAGCCCATCGGGCGCAAAATATCCGAGAACAGCCTTAGATGAACCATGGGGTCCCCAAAACCGTCAAAACGGTCTATGTATGACATCTTAAACCGGTCTGGCAAAGTCACCGCAGAATCGGTGTATCCATCCTCTACGTCCGGAATGGAATTCACACCTTGAGCCATCTTGAATAGCTTATCAAGCTTACTGACTTTCAGGGCAGTTGGGTCCATCTCAGATTCAAAAGGTGTATCCGTTGAGAAGGCCGGCATCTTTAAAATCTACGGTAGAACTGGTGGCGGGACTTGCCCTATTGGAGCGTCCATATCATCCTGGACGTTTGTAGTATCCCCGAGTGTTGGAATTCTAGGTGGGAGTGGGGGTGGATGCGAAGCAGATGCTCCAGCTTGTTGCGGTTGCAGTTGTTGTTGTTGCTGAAGTCTGGCAATCAGTTCTGCCTGTTGAGCCACAATCTCTGCCTGACATCTGGCAGCCTCTGCCTGGTGGGCAGCATCCCGCTGCATAGCTTGCATAGTTTCTTGGAGCTGACGTATCATCTTGTAATAACCCTCACCACTGATTACCGATTAATTACCAATTACTGCTAAACTGAGACTGATTATGATCGATGACTGAAGTAATTGAAATACTGAACTGACTGACTAGAATCTGAAACTGAATTGATTAAGTATATCTATTATATTGCATTTCTATCTGTTGCCTGTTTGATTATCTGTTCATGTTTTTGTGTTTGAACTGCAAATTGAAGGCCTTATCGGCGGCCGAATCAGAAATTGATTGATGTTTTAGGACCATCATAATTTATGTGATTTTATAGCATATTCAGTTAAAAAGCGATTTGGTATGATTAAATTAGATTAAAATAAGTTAAATTGCATAGGTTGGACTAATTACCATAATTCCACATAAGTGGCCCACTATCTAAGACATGTTGAGCCTTATTACACTTAGGCAACTTTTCATCAGGCCATTTTGAGGGTGTAGCCGACCTTAGAGAGAGAGAGAGACTTAGAAGATTGTTGTTATCTAGGCATTACTTGGTGATCTTGAAGGAATTGAAGTATAAATTGCTAAATTGAGCTTCTAATCTTGTGATTGAAGACTTAGGTAAGGAGACTCAACCTCTCATTGTTGTGTTTAAGTTGAATCTTGCATGGTTCATGTCTAATTAAGGAGCCAAGTCATGATTTAGTTTTAACATGTAGAATTATAGCTTAATTCATGCATGCATGGTTGTATTGTTGAGTTTTAAGTTGTTTTCATGGCAAAATGTTACATGCATGCTCATGATTATGTTTAAGTCCATAATTTCATCTTGTCTTTGAAGATATTGACTCATTAGAGCATGAAATTGAAGCTTTGAAATGGTTTAAACTCATGCATGTCATATTTGGATCATATTCATGAAATTTGGTTTGAAAATGAGTTTAATTGAACTACCCTTGGGCTTGATTTTACAAATTGATCTTTGAAACATATAATATCATGTGTTTACAAGTGTTTTCCAGGTTTTCAGCCCAAGAGGATCGATTTTAATGCATCAAAACTTGGTTTTTAGCTTGAAGGTGCAATCTGGGTTTTCCAGATTTTGCACTCCCGCTCGAGCGGGGAAGGTGGCGCTCGAGCGGGGAATTCGAGCATCCAGTACTTTGCACTGTTTTACAGTCCACTCGTACGGAGTAATTCACGCTCGAGTGGATGCCTGTGTCTCGCGCTGGAGCGTACGTCGAGCGGGCGTCGAGCGGAGATTTCACCTATCCAGTACTTTTGCCATGTTTTGTAGTCCGCTCGAGCGTAGGAAGTGACGCTCGAGCGGGAACCTTAGTCTGTATGTACGCTCGAGCGGAGTAACCTACGCTAGAGCGGGACCCCTGTTTTCTAAAAATACTGAAAATACTTTTAAAGTGCATCTTTGCATCCTCATTCTATCCTAGGCATTCTTAGGCCTAGTTTAAGACACCTTAATGAGGATATAGATGTAGAACACACCGAGGCAAATTAGGGATTAAGATATTATTTCTCCAACTGTATAGCTTAGTGTATGTGTGTGTTCGATATACTGTGTAGGGTTGACAACTGGAGACGCGCTCTAGCTTACTGTAGCCCAGAATTCTGTGAGTAACAATTGTGTAAAGATATGTTCAAAATGATTATCCTTTAAATACTGAACTGCACTATTTTCTGGACTGTTACTGTTAACTGAATGAATGTATGTCCTATATTCTGAACTGTATTGTGGCATCCTTAGCAACTACTGTTACTGACTGCTACTGTTACAGAGATCTCTATTGGTTCCCTCGTTGGAACCACTACTGTTTACTGATTGATGGCCATCATTTACTGTTCGGTCTTTTAAGACCTACTGTTTACTGTACTGCTATGCTAATGGATGTACCACATATGACTGAATGACTGAATGATTGACATACTGAATCAATGAACTGTTTTCATTACTGTAAGGACATTCATTCTTAACTCCTTTACGCATTATGTTATTCACTGGGCTTTAGCTCACTGTTTATATATATATATATGTAGGTGTTCAGGCACCAGACCGGAGCTAGGAGCGTGGGTTAGACTCCCCTTTTTGTCAAGCCAACCATTGTGCCTCACTACGAGGTTCCGAGCCTACCAAGCTATGGCTTAGGGGTGTTTTTACTTCCCCCTGTCTGCCTCTGTGTCTGTTTTGTATAATTGTATAGACTGATAGCACTGTACTGTACTGTTTAATAGGGATTAAGTCCCTGCTCTGAATGATTGTGAATATTGTGCATACTGTTCTGTATTGAGTATATATATATGAAAAATCTTTTTGCATACAGACTGTTACAGCTCATTGGACATTGTTTATTTACTCTATTAGCTTCCGCCATGCCCCTGTACTCTGTACTACTGTCTTACTGTTAAGCAGGCCTTCGGTAATCTCGAATTACTGGCCGGTTACGGCACTAAACCCATAGGGGCGGGTCTGGGTTGCGACACATCTCCTTCATTTCGACAGTAAAGTGTGGATCTGACTGGACCGGTGTATGTTCCCTCTCTGCGGGAGAAACAGAACTCTGATACCTATTGTACTCAGGTGGGGTAGACAAAGACCTCTGAACTGAATGCTGCACTGATATCCTCTGCCTAACTACCCTCCGTCTAGTAACCGGGGGTAGTGACAAACACAGGTTGTCCGTCAACTAGATCCTCAGATCAGGAAAGTCTTCGACCTCTGGTCCAGAGTGCTTAGGGAATATTTGCTTGGTCGGAAGCAATGATGCTAAACTACCTTGCAAAAAAACAACCAGAAAATGGACAGCATAATGGCTTAAAATAAAGACAACACACAGTTGGCATTTGTAAGCTAAACACATTGTTCTCAACACCGATCACTGTCTCCAAATCACTGCTTCGAATCTGATACCCTCAGGTACAACTGATTCCCCCAAAATACTGATGCCAGCAGGCTTGATACCCAGACTTGCAAACTGATACATGCATTCCCTGTAGAGACACACTCTAAAGGCACATAGCAAGCAAGTGAGAGCCAAAACACCCCTATGGAGGGGTAGGGTTTCCCTGTCCTATCTTGTCAGGAGCTAGGGTTTCACTACGCACATAGCAATTTCAAACAACCTACAATCGGGTAAGCAACCTGTCCTAGTTTGGAATGGTCACTATGGATTCCAATATGCACTAGGTAGAATGGTCAAAAAGGATGCCTCGGTGAAAACCGAGGTTTGTGTTCCCGTCGTGGCAAAGCCCGCAACCGGTCAACCTAATGGCGCGCTTTTCCAAGCAAGCCTCCGGCAAACCGTTCAGGAATAGCATACGGAAAACACGGTGTCCTAGGCGCACCAATACAAATGCAATGCAAAGAAACACATAAGTGTAGATAAAACAACATATCATAATGTTCGAGTCAAGTTCTCTAAGTCCCTAGCAGATTCGCCAGAAACTGTAGACCGCCCGAACTCCGCTCCGCACACGAGGGCGCGAATCGTGGTTCTTAGCTACTATAGTTCAGACTCCTATCACAGTTCTGAATCTAATCTCGCAAAGTGCAATGCAAGACTGATAAATCACCAAAGAGTCCAAATCCAGCAATTCGTTTTGGAAAATCGATTTTTATCAAGAAGTGCCAAACATGGACTGCTTTGCCAGATTTCAGAGTCGCCACCTAAATATTTTGTTTTGGGAAATTTAGGAAATCCTGACTCGTGCCAAAGGCCGCGTGTCCGTCATCACCAAAGTTGCCTCAGTTCGGGAACTTGGGTACGAGAGGGGATGGTCATGCAATGAGCACCCCCACTCGCCCGATCAAAGATCGGCCTCTACTAACAAGATATCTTGTTTTTGAAAACACATGCATTCTTATTCTGGTTTATTAGCTAGATTACTATGTGATGCGCACAACATACAAGTATAGACTTAATCATGCGGATTGGAACAAAACAACTCATGTTTATTTTTGAAAGTGGTTTGAAGGTGCTACTCGCAAGTAGGCTAAGACGCGGATTTGCCACCCTCAAGTGGGCTTAGAAAAACATGATTTTGCCACTTCAAATGGGCTTAAAACTAACAATCATCGAGTTGTTCCAATTCAGGCAATCAAACCTCCATCCACAAGCATTCAAGCAGTTAAGCACACAGCCTCATCGTAAGCATGGTAAATGGCAACACTTACACGCATGCAAGGATGCTAAAGCATAAAAGCTTACCTAATACTTCGAGCCAAAACAAAAGCTATGTTAGAAATCAATGTATGATCCTAGCTGTGTTAAGAATGCCTAATGCAACACATACAAAATGCAACTAAGACAGGCTCGGCTATTCTAAGATGGCATATGAATGCGACAATTGATACATGTATTCAAATAGGAATTGAAATACACTACAGTTTGAATGATGCGTCGAGCCCGGTGCATCCAATAAAGATGAATGAATGCAAACATGCAAGGATAAGGGTGCTAATTTAAACGTGCCCTAAAACTAACCATCTAAAGCTGGTAAATAAAAGAGAGAAAGAAATGGGGGTAGGAAGACATGCATCACACACAAGCACACTTATTACAACAGTTGTGCCATCTCGAAGGAGGGTCCGAATGAATAAGCTAAGCTAGCTACACTAACCTAAGCTATCTAACTAATCTAATTAATCTAATTAAACTAGTTATTACACAACAAATTCAATAACTAGCTAAAACTAATTATTACAAAACAAACTAATTAGCTAACTACACTAGCTAATTAAATACAAATGAGTAGCTAAATGCATTAACTACTTAAGCATAGAACCAAAGTGTAAGCTAGCTAAACAAAGCAGTAAAAAGGAGTCTCGGTGTGAGAAGCACATGCATGCTCGGTTGCCTCGCTCGGAAATCCATCGCAATGCCCCAACTTGCCTCTGTTTGCAATTGTTCTCAAAACTTTGCACAAAGCTCCAAATAGCTTCTACTCCATCGTAGAGACCTCCAGGAGCATTACCGACCACTTATTGGTGGTGTAGACCACCTGCCGACCACTTACCTTTGCTGCAGACCAGAAAAAGTGGTCGGCCAGCTACTTTTACTGGTCTGCCGACCAGAAAATGCTGCACTTCTCTATTTTGCTGCAACAAAGAACAAGGGGCATGGCAATGTATTTGCAAGATATGTGCGCAGAACCACTCTCCCTATCATTTCTTAAGCTTAAGGGAATGCGGTTCTCAACCCTCGGGCCACCAACCGAGCATCGCAATGCACGATGGCCGAGAAGCCAAGATTGCACAATTCAATGTAAATGAATGCACAAATAACACATAAGAGCCTTAACCTCTATCATGCATGATCAAGAGGGTCGGCGACCAAGAAATGAGGCACGTTTCATCACTTCAAGTATGAAACGTCCCTCATTTCTCATGTTTGGACTAACACCCTATCCCAAACACAATGCAGTGCATGCACAAGATTCCAAACACAATGCAAGGCATGCACACACAATACAAACAACAAGCATGCAAATATCATGCAATGCAACAAGCATGCAACAACATTCTATATGGACTTAAACTGAATATGGACAGACCTCAGTCATGCCCAAAATAGTGGCGAAAATGCTGAAATGATGGCATGAAATGCAAGATGATGCATGCCCATACCTTGACTCACCAATTAAGCATAAGAGCACAACTCTCAAACATGAGCAAGAAGCAACAAATATTGAAGTGTGACAACACTACAAGCTCTGAAATCATGTATGAAATGATGCTAAATCATCTAAACAACATAAGCATAGCATGCTAAGAGGCCTAAGGCACAAGGCCACCAAAGGAGATTACATAAGGGGCATGCAACACATGGCATAAATGAAGGAACCAATCATGGACAGAGCTCAAATAGGTCAAGACAAGAACCAAAACATGCTGAGATGGGAGCTCAAAGGTCTAGGCATGCATGCATACAAGTTAGGCCACAAACAAGGCAACAATGCATGACCCTTAGAGGCACTCAAAGGGTGAAAGAAATGGGAACATGGTAATGCTATATGCTCTGAAATAACATGTGAAATAATGCCAAATCATGCACATGTCACAAATGAAGCATGCTAGGAGGCCCAAAGCTTGAAACTAGCATAAACACTTGCACTATAGCTTTGCAATACATGTAGCATATGGTCAATACAACTCAAAAAAGTCCTAGAGCGTGCCAAAATGATGCTAAAACATGCATGGAGCAAAGCCAAAACAAGCTAGCATGAAGGGCATGATGCATGGAGTATGCAAGGCCAAAGAGGAAGGTTACACTACACCTACCAAAAGCAAGCATGAGATGACTTTACCAACAAAAATCATGTGAATAGCCCAAGTAATGCATGCTAGTGGACTCAAAACTCAAGACTAGTGAGCAAGAATGAACTATGGCTATACAAAGCATAGCATGCATGACCAAAACAACATAAATCAGAGCTTAAGCATAGTAAATCATGAACAAAGGCTTGTTGGAGTTGAGCCCAAAGCATGCTAGAATGATAGTCAAAAGCATGATGCATGTTAGGCTAGTGAATGGAAATGCACTAAAAGTGTAGAATACATGCAAGGGGCTATTAAACCAAACCAAAACAGAGCTAAGGCCTGGCAAAACAACACCAAAAACATGTTGTGATACGGCCAAAACATGCTAGAAAGACAAGCTCAAACATGAGGCATACAAGGCTAGCAACCAAGATACAAGGAGAGGGGATGACCCTCTCCTATTTGGGACCTCAAAACACCCTTTCCACCACTGAAATTCCTCTAAGTTTTAGTGGTGAGAAGGCCCAAAAGAGGTGGTCCCAATGGCTTTAAAAGATAGCTCAAAACAAGGCAAAATAAGGCACCAAAGGGGGTAGACCACCCCCAACACAAACAAAGCCTTAAACAATCATAACAAACACTTGAAAATGAAGCTTTTTATAGTTCAGAGTCAAGCCAAAATAAGCATGCAAAGATGGCTAGAAGAGTAACCAAAACAAAGCTTAAAAAAAAAAAATGGAAAAGGGGTTACCCTTGAAGCACTACAACAACAACACCTTCTTCAACCCAAAACCAGCTTTTATGACCCAAATACCACCTCCAAGAGTCTCAGCTCAAAGATAGTGGTGTGTGGCTAGGAGTTGTAGTGCAAAAGTGAAGAAACAACACACTTTAAGACACAAACATATATATATATATAGAGGAATATAGAGAGATATATATATGTATAGCTCTATGAAACTTTTCTGAACCTGGAAAGGGAGAGAGAGTCTCCCTCTTATAGGAGCTAGAAACTTGGTTAAATCCCTCCATACACGTGTATGGAGGATGCAATCTGTACTCTCCAGCTGGCACAGCTGGCATCCACAAACTCTGCAAAAACTACAGGAAAGATGCTGATCACTTGAAGTGGTCGGCCAGCTACTTACACTGGTCGGCCGAGCAGTGAAAGTGGTCTCCAAGGAGACAAAGTGGTCGGCAGGAGAGGATAGGTGATCTACACCAAGGAAGCAAAGTGGTGGCATGGCTGCCGACCACTTTTGGTGGTCCAAAGGCCACCAAGACCAGTTGGCCGACCAGAAAACTAGTTGGTGGGGAAGAAAAGTGGTTTTCAGGGAGAGAAACCGGTCTCCAACCCTCATTCCACCCTCCAAGCAAGGAAAACAAGGTTTGTGCCAAAAGCAAACCAAAAAGGATGCAAGACAAGAGTCTGGGGGTCGAGGCGCGCAGCCGGAAGCCTCGAAAACTAATCTACTGGCATCAAAAGTGGTCTACGGGAGGAAAAAGTAGTCTACGGCCACAAAAAGTGGTCTCCAAGACCTCTGTGTCCCTTTAGACCAAGGCAACAAGGCATGGTTCGAAAACCAGGCCAAAAGGAGAACGTTAAGCGGCCCCTAGACAAGGCGTGCGACCGAAGGCTCCGAAAATCAGAAACTAGTTTCTAAGAGGGAAAAGTGGTCTACGACCACAAACAAATGGTCTACAGACCTCTCTCTCCCTCCAGGGAAGGGAAGACAAGGTTTGGTCCACGAACCGAACCAAAAAGGAAACAAGACAAGGCGCCCGGCCGAAGGCTCTGGAAACTGGAAACTAGCCTACGAGAGGGAAAAGTGGTCTATGGCCACAAAAAGTGGTCTACAGAACTCTTTCCCCCTGCAGGCAAGGTCAACAAGGCTTGTGTAGACACCCCATTTTTGACCGTCCTCAAGACTTGGCCGTCACCGTTTGAACACTCGGTGATTATCCATATTTGTGTTCGTCTCGAGTTCCCGGAGGCCTTGGCAGCACGCCTCGCCTCAGGACCTCTTGACTCGACTGCTTCGTGTTCGGTTTTGGCACCAAACACCTGTGTTTTTGCCTTGAAGGGCAGGGAATGGCTTGTTGGCCATCCTCACACCTCATCGGCCCTCCCCTATCATCACCGGCTGCACATGTTTTCCACCGGCCATTGTTTCCTAAAAATAATGGCCGGTCGGCATTATGTTTAGCCGACCGGCACTTTATTGTGCCGATGACCTATTTGGTTGGCCGAGACCTCTTCTTGAGGGGAATTTGAACCTTTTGAACCCCCTGTTTTAGCATCTTGAGGAAGCTTGACCCTTTTGAACTCTTGGTTTAGCTTCTCCAAGAACCTTGAACCTTTTTTAGCTTCTCCAAGAAGCTTGAACCTTTTTTAGCTTCTCCAAGAAGAAGCTTGAACCTTTTTTAGCTTCTCCAAGAAGCTTGAACCTTTTTAGCTTCTTGAAGAAGCTTGGCTTTTTTAGCTTCTTAGAGAAGCTTGCACCTCTCTAGCTTCCAAGAGAAGCTTGCACCTTTTGATCAAGCTTCTAAGAGAAGCTTGACTCCTTTGCTTAGCTTCCCTTAGAAGCTTGACCCCTTTGACCCTTTTTGTGTTAGCTTCTCTTAGAAGCTTGGAGCCTTTGCCTTGTCTATATAAGAAAGGCTTCTCCACCATTTCAAGGGTTGGAAAAATCTGATATATATCAATATATATCACTCCCTCTCTATATCTCTCTCTACATTTGTATGTGTTAGAGTGCTCCAAAGTGAGTGATTCTTGGCCCCTTTGCACCACAACTCCTATCCTAACACCTCCATCATCAACCTAAGGAGCTTGGGGGCCATTTTCAGAGGCTAAGGGACTGGTTTTTGATCCAAGAGGCTGCTGTCCACGTTGGTCTACAAGGGTGAGCATCTAACCCTCTTTTATTCCCCGTTTTTGCACCAGATTTTAGCCTATCTTGCTTGCGGTTTTGTGCTTTGTGTATAACATAAAAAAGTTCTTTTTTTTTTTGTGTTTAAGATACTTCATTAAGGACACTTTTCTGTTTGGGGTCGTTTACCCCCTCTTAGGCCTTGTTTGGCCCCATTTTGTGCTATTTTTGGTGAACTTCGGGACCACCTTGTATTGGCCCTCCCACCACTGAAATCTTGAGGGATTTCAGTGGTGGGGGTGGTGTTTTGAGGTCCTAAGAAAGAGAGGGCCATCCCCTCTCCTTGTTGTCTTGTTTACTTGCATTTTTGGCCTTCCAAAGGACCCCCATTTTGCATGCTTTGAAGTCTTGTTTCAGGCCATTATTTGTGAGTTTTTAGGTCTGCCTTAACTCTTTCCGGAGCCCCTTTGGCCATATTTTGTGTCTATGATGCATGTGTAGAGCAATCCCATTCAAGGCCTCTCAAAGGGGCCTTTCTTTGCATGTTTCCTAAACTGATTTCAGGGCCTATTTGGTGGGTTTTAGGGCTTTCATAATCCATTTCCAGAGTTGGTTGTGCCATGCTAAGTGTCTACCTTGCATGTGTAGAGTAACCCCTTGTATAGCCCTCTAAAGGAGCTCATCATTTTTGCATGAATTGGCTTCATTTCAGTGGTTATTTGAGCATGTTTTGGCATGATTTATTCACTGATTTTTGATGGTTTGGTCAGATTCCATGTGCATCATACACTTGCCATGTAAACCATGTTAGCTAGTCAAATTCGCATGCTAATTTAGTCCATCTTGTTAGCACTTTTTGGCCATTCTTAGAACTGGAAAAGTCCATGTTTTGGGACTGCCAAGATTCTTTCTTCATGCTTCATAGTCCAATAATGCATGCTTTGTATAGCTGTAAGTGATTCCATGTGCCCAGTTTTGCGTTTCGGGGTTCATCTCATGCATCGGGTGCCATAT
This sequence comes from Camellia oleifera, assembly GCA_022316695.1. Taxonomy (NCBI): domain Eukaryota; kingdom Viridiplantae; phylum Streptophyta; class Magnoliopsida; order Ericales; family Theaceae; genus Camellia; species Camellia oleifera. Next base: position 27,904,831 of record CM039316.1, on the reverse strand, counting down.
CTTCATGTTTCGGGGCTGTTTAGCATCATATTTTGGTACTGAAATTCATATGCTTATATGCCATCTTGCATCCCTTGTCATGCTTTGGTAGAGTTGCATTTTTGTGCCTTAAGCTTGGTTAATGCATTGTGCATGCATTCCATGTATTTTGTTGCCTCACTTGCATCATTTTGGCCACTGTTTCGGACCTAGTAGAGAGCTGTCCAAATTAGTTTAAGACCATCCCTTAGGCGTGTTGTTGCATGCTATACATGTTTGTATGTTTAGGTACTTAGTCTATTAACATGTTGTATGTTTAAGTGCCATCGCATTTGGCATGTTTCTTGTGTTGAGTTGCTTTGCATATTTACATGTGTTATGCCTTTCATGTTGTTGCATGTGTGTCATTAACATTGATGTTATATGCCTTGCATGCTTACTTGTTTAGTTCATGGCCCATTGCACATGGTTTTGTTGTTTGCATGATCATGTTGCACACTTAGCTCACATGCCTAGGTTGCATTACATTGGCATGCATACTTTGCCTCTTGAATTGAGTATGATAGAGGTTGAGTTCATTGTTTGTTTATGTGCATTTCATTCCACATTGAAATTGCACACTTTGGCTTCTTGGGCCATCATGCATTGAAATGCGTGATTGGTGGTCCGAGGGTCGAGCACCATACTCCCTTGAGTCTTAAACATGATATGGAGTGTGGTGGTGCAAACATTGCTTTGAAAATGCATTGCCATGCCTTGTCTGCCCTCTGCTGCTGTCAAACAGGTTTCTGCAGGAAGTTTTGGCCGGTCGGCTACATACAGTGCCGACCGGCAATTCATAAATGGCCGATAACTTCATCAGCGGCCGGTGACCATTTCCCATAGCCGATGGACATTCCTCCTAGCCGGTGGCACTCCACAGTGTGCAGAGAGCATCCTTGGGACTTGTGCAATCTTTAGAGGTGCCAAACAGTGAAAACAGAGGCAACTTGTGCATGGCAGTGAGTTTCCGAGCAAGACCGAGCATGCGTTGCATTGGGCCCTTTTCCCGAGGCGGTTTACTACTTTAATTAGATTAATTAATTTGCTTAATTAATTTAATTGGTCTGTAATAATTTAATTAGCTAGAGTAGTTAATTCATTATTCGGACTGTATTATTCTTTTGGTCCCTCCGAGTGAGGGCGTATTTGTAATAAGTGTGCGTGGGTGTGTGCATGTCTTCCAACCCCACGTCTTTCTTCCCTTTTATTTACCTGCTTATGATGGTAGATTAGGGCATGTTTAAATCAGCATACCTTATGCTATGCATGCGTGCATCCATACATTTGTTATACATGCATCGGGCTTGGCGCATCATGCTAACTGCATCGCTATTTCAAATCTAACTTGAATACGTGCATCAAGTGATTGCATCTCACATGCCATTTCTAGATTAGCCGAGCCTGTCTAAGATTGCATCCTTGCTTGTGTTGCATTAGCCACCTAACATAAACTAGGATCATGCATATGATTACTAACTAGTTTCTGTTTTGGCGCGGAGTACGATGTAAGTATTTACGCTTTAGCATATCGCATGCGTGTGAATGTTGCCATGACAGCATGATTACCATGTGGCTAAGTGCTTATGTGATATTACTGCCTGAATGCCTGTGGGTGAAGGTTGGATTGCTTGAGTTGGAAAAACTCGTTGAAATCCGTGTTTCAGCCTACTTGCGAGTAGCAAATTCCAAAGCATTTTCAAAACAAATGGATATGCAATGTTTGTTTCCAAATTAGGCGATCTAGTCTATACTTGTTTGCTGTGCGCATAACATAGTAATTCTAGGCTAATAATCGGAATAAGAGCATGTAATGTTTTCAAAAACGGATATCACGGTTAGTAGAGGCCGGTCTTCGGACCGGGCGAAAGGGGGTGCTCATAGCTGACCTTCCCCGATCGTACCCAAGCTCCCGAGCCAAGACCACTTTGGTGATGACGGACACGTGGCCTTCGGCACCGAGTCAGGGTTTCCTAAATTTCCCATTTTAAAATATTTAGGTGGCGACTCTGTATCTGGCAAAGCAGTCCATGTTTGGCACTTCTTTTCAAAATCTGTTTTTCTCAAAACGATTTGCCAGATTTGGACTCTTTGGTTCAGATTAAGAACCGTGACAAATCGAGTCCGAACTGTAGCAGACCCGCAAAACGAACAGAACGGGAGTCATCCTCCCGGGGCATTCGGGGACGTCTACAGTTTCTGGCGACTCTGCTGGGGACTTTAGAGAGCTTGACTTGAACTCGTGATATCCTGTTTTGACTACACTTATGTGTTTCTTTGCATTGCATGTGCATTGGTGCGCCTAGGACACCGTGTTGGCCATCTGCTATTCCTGAGCGATTTGCTGGAGGCTTGTCTTGTCAAGGCATGACCATAAGGCTGACCGGTTGCGGGCTCTGCCAGTATGGGAACACAAACCCCGATTTTACCGGGGCACCCTTTTCGACCATTCGACCTAGTGCATATCGAAATCCGTAGTGACCATTCCAAACTAGGACAGGTTGCTTACCCGATATAGGTTGTTTGAAACCGCTGCGTGCATAGTGAAACCCTAGCTCCTGACAAAAATAGGACAGGGAAACCCTACCCCAACATAGGGGTGTTTTGGCTCTCTTTTACTTGCTATGTGCTTTTAGAGTGTATCTCTACAGGGAATGCATATACCAGTTTGCGAGTCTGGGTATCCGGCCTGAGGGCACCAGTATCAGTGTTTTTGAGAATCAGTTATATCTGCGGGTATCAGACTCAGTGTTTTGGGGCAGTGATTTCGGGGAACAGTGATCAGTAATAGAATACAATCGTTCAGCTTTGCTCATATCCGTTCCAGTGAAGTTGAGCTGAGATGCTGTCTGTTTTCTCTTTTGCTAGGGGTAGTTCTGGAACTATAGCTTCAGAAGGCTCCACTATCCCCCGAGGTTCATTGGATTTGTGTTGACATACTTTGTCAGGTCAGAGACTCAGTTCAAGGGTAATCAGGGCCAGAGGGGGCCAGTCAGGCACAGACCACCGGTACAACAGCTACCGGATCAGTGATCTTTGAGCGGTCGGGTTGAGATCTCCGAGCCTACTGCAGACACAGATATACCGGCTGCTTAGTTAGATCAGGACAATATGTCGAGTCTGGAAGAAATGGTGCGCCAACTCCAGGATAGTATGAAAACCATGCAGCAAGACGCTGTTTGTCAAGCAGAATTCGCCAAGCAACAGGCTGTGGTCATAGCCCAACAGGCAGAGACAATTGCCAGGTTAGAGCAACAAACCGGAGCATCTGCTTCGCATCAAGCTCCTCCACTACCAGGGGTTCAGATACCCGGGGAAACACCCAATGTCCACGAAGGTACGGACATTCCGGTAGGGCCGGCTCCGCCCCCAATTTTACCCCAGCAATCCAAAACACCTACCAATCTACCGGACTCCCCCTTTGAGTTCAAGACGGACCCCACAGCGCTAAAGCTGAGTAAGCTGGAAAAGATGTTTAAGAAATCCCAAGGAGTCAAGTCCATTCCCGACATTGAGGATGGATATACGGACGCAGCTGTGACGCTGCCAGATCAGTTCAAGATGCCACAAGTCGACCGATTTGATGGGTCCAGGGACCCCATGGTGCACCTGAGGCTGTTTTCAGATATCTTAAGGCCGATGGGCCTCACCAGACTATAGAAGTTGTCTCTGTTTGGCCGAACCCTGTCAGGTGTGGCGGCCATCTGGTACGCGAAACTGGAAGACGATGTTAAGAAGAATTGGGATGAGATGGCTGAGGCTTTTGTCAATCAATACTCCTACAATACACAAATTGAGATTACAACCCGTGATCTCGAGACGACTAGGCAGGAGCCGAAGGAAAGTTTCTCCGATTTTGTAACTCGGTGGAGGGCCAAGGCCTCAATGATGACCATTAGGCCAACAGACAAGGATCAAATACGGATGGTTGTGCGCAACCTCCAACCCAAGCTCATGCAGGAAATGATCGTTCTCCCATTCCCTACCTTTTCAGATCTACATGAGATGGGAGTACAAATCGAGGACGCTATAAAGCAAGGCCTTATTGACCAGGAAAAAGAGCAGCCCAGGAGGGCATTTACCCACAGTTCGAATGCGACCACCAGTGGTGACACAGCTGCTATAACTTCAGACATGGGCATGGTCACCACCCCCACACAAAAAATGACCACCCCATTCACCGGTGCCTCCGAAACTAGTTCACAAACGGCCAAATACCCACCTCAGGGCCAAAGGGTGTTTACCCCACTGTACGTGTCTCTGTCAACGGCCCTGAGGGCCTTGATCCAAAAGGGGTATCTGAAGCCACTGGAGCCACAACCATTACCAAAGAAACCCCCTCCCTCACATAACCCAGCTGATTACTGTGCCTTCCATCAGCGAGCTGGCCATGACACTGACATGTGCTTTCGTCTTCGCCATGAGATACAAAATCTGATCGACAACAAGGTCATCGCCATGCCAGTCGTGCAAAGTCTATCGGCATTTGATCAGTAAACCTGTGGGGGATAATGTGACCATGTGATCGGGGGATGAACCACCTGCGGATGGCACTCGATTTACTCTGGATGTGGCGTTTGGCACGCACTATTTTGAGCATTTGTGAATGCTAATTTTTATTTATTTATTTATTTATTTTTGGTTTCTGACTTGGGTATTGGTTCAGTCTTGTTGTGTTATTTCGAGTCTGTCTCTTTGTTTTGAGTCAGTCTTTTTGTTTTGGGTCTGTCTTGTGGTGGTTTCGAGTCAGTCCAGTTGTATTGGAGTTGGGTGATTCCGGGGATATTACCTCGGATCTCACTATTTTGTTTTGTGTTTGTCTTTTCACTTTCTTTTGAGTCTGTTTCTGCCGAGGAGCCAGTTGTGCCAACAGATTTGAATGGAACAGCAGTGATTTTCACACTCTTGTGTTTGCTTCTGCCGTGTGCCAGTTGTGCCAGAATTTCTAAATGAAATGGCAGTATTTGACTAGAAGCTGTGTCTTTTCTGTGCTTTTAAATCATTGCATTGACCTAAGTTTTTTTTCAAAACTTTTTTAACACTGCGGTGAAAACAAAGAGGGAGGAATTCCTCGGGATTTGCAAAACTTTGATCAAACTGAGAGAAAGTGAGGCATGCTAAGCCCTTAATGAATGAAATCATGCTTGTTAGTGTGAGTACTGGGAAGGACCCTAGCTTTGATCCAGATTGGTTCTGCACTGTCTTCAGCGCGAGCGATATGTCGCTTTCGTAAAAACTTTCAAAAAAAAATGTGTTTTGCGCGGTCCTGCGAAGACATGTGTGGAATCGCTCTTGAAATTGTGCAGCTTAGGATCCCTCTCGGCCTCAAGACTCAACCCCTTTGCTTTCAAATCTTGAACTCGAATTCAGAACATTCAAAGGACAATCATGATGTGAGGCCTGTGTGGCCAGATTCAAAGCAGCCCATGAATTAGAGGCAAGAAATTCGGATCAAGAAGATCAGAAGATCAGAAGAAGCTTGCAAAGCTAGAACAGAAGTACCCTTTGAACTAGGGGCAAAAAATATCCGATGTGCTCAAAGAGCCAAAGGTGGATCCTTCTGCAAATCAATACAACAGCCACTCTCCTGGATACAAAGGGCTTCAATCTCAAAACCATTTGGCATGGACTTGTTACACTTTTACCCTTTGAGAGGCTCGCTGGGCCGAAAACCCGGAAGGGCGACCTAAGCAAAAGTTAGAGCAAAGAAAAATACAAAAAAAAAAAAAAGAAGCAAAAAGAAAAGAAAAATGCAAAAAAGAAGAAGAAAAAGGAATGAAAAAGAATAGAAAAAAAAGAAAAGAAAGAAGAACAAAGCTCGCAAGGTCGAAATCCTGCAATAGGCGCCTTGGCAAAAGTTAGAGCCTAAAAAGGAGAGGTTAAATACCCGAGTGTACCTTAACCCCGAACTACGTAAGGCTTGATTCCCATCTTTGGGATACGTAGGCAACTTCATTCTGAAGTCCAGCCCTAAAACACTTCAAATTTGATTGTGTCCATGTGATGGTTTTGATCATCTTTGCCTCCTCTGTATCCAAGAGTCTAGTTGTATTCGTCGCTCTGAGAACTGACTACAAGTACGCTGCGATGCTATCCAAACAAGGGGCAACTTTCCGTTGCCATTCAAAACGTCGCGGTGTCACTTCAAACAAGGGGCAACTTTCCGTTGCCATGCAGTGTCCTTCAGACAAGGGGCAATTTTCCATTGCTTATGGATCCGAGGTTGCGCATCTCAAGAGTAGGTTCCGTGCTTGTTGAGCATTGGCCGTTTGCAAAAACAGTTTTTGAGAATTTTTACTGAGGTTGACTATTCTCCCAAAAATCATTCCATTTTTCCAAAACTGGACCATTTTCTTGAACCCAAAAAAGGAAAATTTTCAATGCTCATAGCCTGACTTGCATGATTTTAAATCAAAAAGTTGAATAAGCATGTTAATCTAACTTTCATGTTGGTCAAAATTGTTTTAAAACAACAAAAAATGGTCAAAATGATGAACTAGGGGCACAGTTGAGTCAGGTGTTCTGTCTTTTCCTCATTTTCAACATACTTGCCAGAAGGGCACTCTACCTACCAGAAGAGGGCACAACAGAAGTCAACAACAAAAGGGCTGAGAACTCTCTCGTCCTCCAAGCAGTGAGGTATCAAGCCATGCGCGAAGCATAAATTGGAATGGGGCGAGATGTTCCACTTCCTCATCTGGACAGATCTAACCACGTCCAAACTCCCCAGCAAGGCATCATCAACTGATGTTAGCTGCAGATTTGCTACACACCCAGTTGTGGTACAACCTCTCTGTGGGAAAGTTCACTGCTGTGTGCGAAAGAAAAAGAATCTAGCAGAATGCTAGGGGCAAGAGCCCGCAACTTCTTGTCTATCTACCAACCACTCTGGGGAGGGATAAAAAATGAGAGATTAAAGAATAGAGAGATGTGCGTTGAGAGAAAAAGTGAGAAAAGGGCTTTTTTTCAGAAAAACAGAGCTTGAGGGCCGAGTAATGTGAGAATCACAAATGAGAAAGGGTGGGAAATAATACCCGGTGAAACAGGCTCCCTGTGCACATTTGAGTCTTGTGTTTTGTTTTGTCTGCCTCGATTCTTGTTTTGAGTCGTTTCAAGTGTCAATAGATGTGTTTAGGTTGTTTACCTTTATTTTCTGTTGTTGGGTCGTCTTTGCTGTGTTCAGTTGTAGGCTCAATATCCGGTCAAGAACTCATTTTCTCAATTTCAAAAATGATTTGTTGTGTGCTCAGAGTGCTGTGCCATTCTCCACATTTGTGCAAAAAAGGGAATTTGTTCTTTCAAAAACCGCAGGGTTCAACCCAGGTCATGTGAGAACAGTAGAACCAGGATCTATCTGAAGCTATATAGGTTCCGGTCTGCAAAGCAAAAGAAAAGAGGGAAAATCGAAGCATCCGAGTGTGTTTCACCTTCAGCAAATTCCGTGATTGTATTCCGGATGTGCCTCTTCAGGCCTTGTCAATGCTACCGAAGTATGAGTGTGCCTCTACTCCAAGTGTAAGCCTGCTTCAAGTCAGAATGGCAATTAAAGCAGCAGCAGATGTTATCTCTCGCCAACATGCACGGGGTGTCCCTTTTTCGAGCAGAGTGTGTTGCAATGCCCTCCAAGAGGTAAATCAGAGGCACCAGAGTACATGTTAAATGCTCGCATCTCTTGCATAGAAAATGCACCCTTCCACCTGCATTGTTATGCACCCACTTCATTTGCATTGTTATGCACTCATTTCACTTGCATTGTCATGCATGTTTCGCCTACATTGTTGTGCGCCTTTTTACTTGCGTTGTTGTTCTTCCCTCTCTCGCGTGTACCACGCTTAGAGGCTTTTCTCTTCCCTCTCTCGCGTGTACCACGCTGAGAGGCTTTTCTCTCTCCTCTCTCGCGTGTACTACGCTGAGAGGTTTCTCTTTGCTTTTCTCTCTCCTCTCTTGCGTGTACTACGTTGAGAGGTTTCTTTTTGCCTTTCTCTTTCCTCTCTCGCGTGTACCATGCTGAGAGGCTTTTCTCTTTCCTCTCTCGCGTGTACTACGCTGAGAGGTTTCTTTTTGCTTTCCTCTTTCCTCTCTCGCGTGTACTACGCTGATGAGGTTTCTCTAAGCCTTTCCTTCTTCTCTTGCGTGTACTACGCTGAGAAATTCTTTCCTTCCTCTCTTGCGTGTACTACGTTGAGAGGTTTCTTTTTGCCTTTCTCTTTCCTCTCTCGCGTGTACCACGCTGAGAGGCTTTTCTCTCTCCTCTCTCGTGTGTACTACGCTGAGAGGTTTCTCTTTGCTTTTCTCTCTCCTCTCTTGCGTGTACTACGTTGAGAGGTTTCTTTTTGCCTTTCTCTTTCCTCTCTCGCGTGTACCATGCTGAGAGGCTTTTCTCTTTCCTCTCTCGCGTGTACAACGCTGAGAAATTCTTTCCTTCCTCTCTCGCGTGTACTACGCTGATGAGGTTTCTCTAAGCCTTTCATTCTTCTCTTGCGTGTACTACGCTGAGAAATTCTTTCCTTTTTCTCTCGCATGTACTACGCTGATGAGGTTTCTCTTTGTCTTTCCTTCTTCTCTTGCGTGTACTACGCTGAGAAATTTTATCCTTCTTTTCTTGCGTGTACTACGCTGAGAAATTTTATCTTTCTTCTCTCGCGTGTACTACGCTGAGAAGTGTTACTCTTTCCTCTCCTGTGTACAATACGCTGAGAGATGTTGTGTTTGAGACTCCGGGTATTCTCGGTAGTCGCTTTTAGCCTTCTCTGCATGAGACGCCGTGAGAATTGCATAATTCTCTTACATCCTTTCTGCATGAGACGTAGTTGGTTCATGTTTACTTGCTTGCATAGCATTTCGCTTAAAATGTTGCATTTATTTTGCATAATTGCTTCATCACAGCATCCTTTGCATGATCATAAGTTATGCACTTGCATTGTGCATCACTTTGCATCCTGCCCATGAACTACGCTGGTTTGATTCCTTGCAAAGGGATACGTAGGCAGCCTGCGGGCACAACCATTTATTTATCTATATTTTGTTTGTCTGTCCAAGTCTTCGGCCTTGTCAAAAATGGGTCATCTCTGGGCTTTGACATTCACTCCCGTCATCGTTATGACTTCCGAGTTCTGTCAAAGAGGGGCAACTGTAGACACCCCATTTTTGACCGTCCTCAAGACTTGGCCGTCACCGTTTGAACACTCGGTGATTATCCATATTTGTGTTCGTCTCGAGTTCCCGGAGGCCTTGGCAGCGCGCCTCGCCTCAGGACCTCTTGACTCGACTGCTTCGTGTTCGGTTTTGGCACCAAACACCTGTGTTTTTGCCTTGAAGGGCAGGGAATGGCTTGTTGGCCATCCTCACACCTCATCGGCCCTCCCCTATCATCACCGGCTGCACATGTTTTCCACCGGCCATTGTTTCCTAAAAATAATGGCCGGTCGGCATTATGTTTAGCCGACCGGCACTTTATTGTGCCGATGACCTATTTGGTTGGCCGAGACCTCTTCTTGAGGGGAATTTGAACCTTTTGAACCCCCTGTTTTAGCTTCTTGAGGAAGCTTGACCCTTTTGAACTCTTGGTTTAGCTTCTCCAAGAAGCTTGAACCTTTTTTAGCTTCTCCAAGAAGCTTGAACCTTTTTAGCTTCTTGAAGAAGCTTGGCTTTTTTAGCTTCTTAGAGAAGCTTGCACCTCTCTAGCTTCCAAGAGAAGCTTGCACCTTTTGATCAAGCTTCTAAGAGAAGCTTGACTCCTTTGCTTAGCTTCCCTTAGAAGCTTGACCCCTTTGACCCTTTTTGTGTTAGCTTCTCTTAGAAGCTTGGAGCCTTTGCCTTGTCTATATAAGAAAGGCTTCTCCACCATTTCAAGGGTTGGAAAAATCTGATATATATCAATATATATCACTCCCTCTCTATATCTCTCTCTCTACATTTGTATGTGTTAGAGTGCTCCAAAGTGAGTGATTCTTGGCCCCTTTGCACCACAACTCCTATCCTAACACCTCCATCATCAACCTAAGGAGCTTGGGGGCCATTTTCAGAGGCTAAGGGACTGGTTTTTGATCCAAGAGGCTGCTGTCCACGTTGGTCTACAAGGGTGAGCATCTAACCCTCTTTTATTCCCCGTTTTTGCACCAGATTTTAGCCTATCTTGCTTGCGGTTTTGTGCTTTGTGTATAACATAAAAAAGTTCTTTTTTTTTTTGTGTTTAAGATACTTCATTAAGGACACTTTTCTGTTTGGGGTCGTTTACCCCCTCTTAGGCCTTGTTTGGCCCCATTTTGTGCTATTTTTGGTGAACTTCGGGACCACCTTGTATTGGCCCTCCCACCACTGAAATCTTGAGGGATTTCAGTGGTGGGGGTGGTGTTTTGAGGTCCTAAGAAAGAGAGGGCCATCCCCTCTCCTTGTTGTCTTGTTTACTTGCATTTTTGGCCTTCCAAAGGACCCCCATTTTGCATGCTTTGAAGTCTTGTTTCAGGCCATTATTTGTGAGTTTTTAGGTCTGCCTTAACTCTTTCCGGAGCCCCTTTGGCCATATTTTGTGTCTATGATGCATGTGTAGAGCAATCCCATTCAAGGCCTCTCAAAGGGGCCTTTCTTTGCATGTTTCCTAAACTGATTTCAGGGCCTATTTGGTGGGTTTTAGGGCTTTCATAATCCATTTCCAGAGTTGGTTGTGCCATGCTAAGTGTCTACCTTGCATGTGTAGAGTAACCCCTTGTATAGCCCTCTAAAGGAGCTCATCATTTTTGCATGAATTGGCTTCATTTCAGTGGTTATTTGAGCATGTTTTGGCATGATTTATTCACTGATTTTTGATGGTTTGGTCAGATTCCATGTGCATCATACACTTGCCATGTAAACCATGTTAGCTAGTCAAATTCGCATGCTAATTTAGTCCATCTTGTTAGCACTTTTTGGCCATTCTTAGAACTGGAAAAGTCCATGTTTTGGGACTGCCAAGATTCTTTCTTCATGCTTCATAGTCCAATAATGCATGCTTTGTATAGCTGTAAGTGATTCCATGTGCCCAGTTTTGCGTTTCGGGGTTCATCTCATGCATCGGGTGCCATATCTTCATGTTTCGGGGCTGTTTAGCATCATATTTTGGTACTGAAATTCATATGCTTATATGCCATCTTGCATCCCTTGTCATGCTTTGGTAGAGTTGCATTTTTGTGCCTTAAGCTTGGTTAATGCATTGTGCATGCATTCCATGTATTTTGTTGCCTCACTTGCATCATTTTGGCCACTGTTTCGGACCTAGTAGAGAGCTGTCCAAATTAGTTTAAGACCATCCCTTAGGCGTGTTGTTGCATGCTATACATGTTTGTATGTTTAGGTACTTAGTCTATTAACATGTTGTATGTTTAAGTGCCATCGCATTTGGCATGTTTCTTGTGTTGAGTTGCTTTGCATATTTACATGTGTTATGCCTTTCATGTTGTTGCATGTGTGTCATTAACATTGATGTTATATGCCTTGCATGCTTACTTGTTTAGTTCATGGCCCATTGCACATGGTTTTGTTGTTTGCATGATCATGTTGCACACTTAGCTCACATGCCTAGGTTGCATTACATTGGCATGCATACTTTGCCTCTTGAATTGAGTATGATAGAGGTTGAGTTGATTGTTTGTTTATGTGCATTTCATTCCACATTGAAATTGCACACTTTGGCTTCTTGGGCCATCATGCATTGAAATGCGTGATTGGTGGTCCGAGGGTCGAGCACCATACTCCTTTGAGTCTTAAACAAGATATGGAGTGTGGTGGTGCAAACATTGCTTTGAAAATGCATTGCCATGCCTTGTCTGCCCTCTGCTGCTGTCAAACAGGTTTCTGCAGGAAGTTTTGGCCGGTCGGCTACATACAGTGCCGACCGGCAATTCATAAATGGCCGATAACTTCATCAGCGGCCAGTGACCATTTCCCATAGCCGATGGACATTCCTCCTAGCCAGTGGCACTCCACAGTGTGCAGAGAGCATACCTTGGGACTTGTGCAATCTTTAGAGGTGCCAAACAGTGAAAACAGAGGCAACTTGCGCATGGCAGTGAGTTTCCGAGCAAGACCGAGCATGCGTTGCATTGGGCCCTTTTCCCGAGGCGATTTACTGCTTTAATTAGATTAATTAATTTGCTTAATTAATTTAATTGGTCTATAATAATTTAATTAGCTAGAGTAGTTAATTCATTATTCGGACTGTATTATTCTTTTGGTCCCTCCGAGTGAGGGCGTATTTGTAATAAGTGTGCGTGGGTGTGTGCATGTCTTCCAACCCCACGTCTTTCTTCCCTTTTATTTACCTGCTTATGATGGTAGATTAGGGCATGTTTAAATCAGCATACCTTATGCTATGCATGCGTGCATCCATACATTTGTTATACATGCATCGGGCTCGGCGCATCATGCTAACTGCATCGCTATTTCAAATCTAACTTGAATACGTGCATCAAGTGATTGCATCTCACATGCCATTTCTAGATTAGCCGAGCCTGTCTAAGATTGCATCCTTGCTTGTGTTGCATTAGCCACCTAACATAAACTAGGATCATGCATATGATTACTAACTAGTTTCTGTTTTGGCGCGGAGTACGATGTAAGTATTTACGCTTTAGCATATCGCATGCGTGTGAATGTTGCCATGACAGCATGATTACCATGTGGCTAAGTGCTTATGTGATATTACTGCCTGAATGCCTGTGGGTGAAGGTTGGATTGCTTGAGTTGGAAAAACTCGTTGAAATCCGTGTTTTAGCCTACTTGCGAGTAGCAAATTCCAAAGCATTTTCAAAACAAACGGATATGCAATGTTTGTTTCCAAATTAGGCGATCTAGTCTATACTTGTTTCCTGTGCGCATAACATAGTAATTCTAGGCTAATAATTGGAATAAGAGCATGTAATGTTTTCAAAAACGGATATCACAGTTAGTAGAGGCCGGTCTTCGGACCGGGCGAAAGGGGGTGCTCATAGCTGACCTTCCCCGATCGTACCCAAGCTCCCGAGCCAAGACCACTTTGGTGATGACGGACACGTGGCCTTCGGCACCGAGTCAGGGTTTCCTAAATTTCCCATTTTAAAATATTTAGGTGGCGACTCTGTATCTGGCAAAGCAGTCCATGTTTGGCACTTCTTTTCAAAATCTGTTTTTCTCAAAACGATTTGCCAGATTTGGACTCTTTGGTTCAGATTAAGAACCGTGACAAATCGAGTCCGAACTGTAGCAGACCCGCAAAACGAACAGAACGGGAGTCATCCTCCCGGGGCGTTCGGGGACGTCTACAGCTTGGTCCAAAAACCGAGCCAAAACACAAAGAGTTTAGAGGCTCGGAGGCAAGGCACTCAGCCGAAAACTCCAAAAACTCGAAACGAGCACAAACATGTGCGATCACTGCATGCTCAAGCGATGATGTCTGAGTCTTAAGGTCGGTCAAAAATGGGGTGTCTAGAACACCGAGGACTCACGGTGAATTAAGTAGACAAGTCCAAATCTTACGAAGCAATCGTGACCGTATTCAAAGAACTAACCTATCATATTTTGGAAAAGATCAAGAGAGAGCCATTCTTTATTTGGCTGCCAAAAATGTTGGGAGATCTAGCTCGGTGCAATTAGAAGCTCAGATGCACCTATCACCAAGACAAGGGGCATATGACTCAGAATTGCAGAGCACTGAAGCAACACTTGGAAGACTTGGTAGCTACTGGACACCTCCGAGACTACATTGATCAGAATAGAGTGGTGGCTGAATAGGGGAATCCTCTACCAGAACCGAACATTGAGCATCCTCCTCGGTTGGTAATAAATGTAATCCATGGAACAACTACCTAAGAGCATGAAGAGGCACTGAAAGAAGAAATTGCCAAAGTTGTGAAATCTAGTAGGTCATGTCAATAGGGCCCGTGCTGAAAAAGGTACGCACAGTGCCCAAGTCCCCCTTGTGCATTGTTTCATTTACTAGAAAGGATTTAGAAGGCATTCAACACCCACATACTGATGCATTGATTATAACTGTGGAAATTGGGAAACGATTTGACGTAAAACGAGTCCTAGTAGATCAGGGCAGTGCAGCGGATATATTGTATTACGACTTGTTCAGGAAGCTTGGTCTCTCTGGGCAGCACCTTACCACGGTGGCAGCTCCTTTGGTCAGCTTCAATTCACAGCCTGAATTGCCACTTGGCAAGATAGTGTTGCCAGTTGTAGTTGGGACAAAGACCCTGCAGATAGAATTTCTAGTTATTAATACACCTTCTCCTTATAATGCCATACTCGGTCGTCCTTGGATTCACCAAATGAAAGTGGTCTCTTCGACCTACCACCAACTCATCCGCTTCCCAACGGAACATGGAGTAAAGTAGATCTCAGGGGACCAGGTTGCGTCAAAACATTGCTTCATGGTAGCTATGAAAGCTAAACAACTTTGCAATCGAGTACAGACAGTTGAAGTAGTTGAATAGCCAGTCTTGGAGGATGTGGGAGGCACCCCAGCAGAAAATATAGTAAAGGACTTAGAGAAAGTCCTAGTAAACGAGGATGATCCAGAAAAGTACTTCCTTATTGGTACCTCGCTAGGTGCTGATGAGAAACTTCTGATGTTGGATTTGCTGAAGGAAAGTATAGAGGTATTCGTATGGTCAGCATATGATACTCCAGGGTTGAATCCGGATTTTGCTTGCCATAAACTCAACATCAGCCCTATCGCTTGGCCTATCATGCAGAAAATTCGAAGATCCTCAGTTGAGCACATTGAAGCAATAATTGCCGAGGTCGAAAAACTCCTAGCATCGGGGGCGATTAAAGATGTTCAGTACCCATAATGGCTGTCCAACACAGTTGTAGTCAAGAAGAAGAACAAAAAAAGAGAGTCTGCGTTGACTTTACCTGCCTAAACAAAGCTTGTCCCTAGGACAGTTTTCCTCTACCTTGCATTGATCAACTGGTAGATTTAACAGCTAGACATGAGCTTATGAGCTATCTGGACCCTTATAGCGGCTATTACCAGATACCACTATTCGGCCCAGATCATGAGAAGACAACATTCATCACTCCAATAGGCACTTATTGCTGCAAAGTAATGTCGTTCAGCCTCAAGAATGTCAGGGCAACCTACTAGCGAATGATCACTCGAATGTTCAAAGACTATCTCGGAAGAACCATGGAAGCTTATATAGATGATATGGTAGTGAAAAACAAGCTCGCTACAAACCACCTTGCAGACTTAAGAGGAGTTTTTGGCATTCTGAAAGCCACAACTTCGCCATAATGCCTCGAAATGTGCTTTTCGGGTAAGAACAAGGAAGTTCTTGGGATACATGGTGACTCACAGAGGAATCGAGGCAAATCCAGATCAAATCAAAGCAATACAAGGGCTTGAACTACCAACAAAGGCAAAGGAGCTATAGAAACTGGCTGGAATGGCGGCCGTCCTGAATCGGTTCATCAACAAGTCTTCAGATCGAATGAAGCCCTTCTTCCAATAATTAAGAGAAAAAGGTTGTATTTGAATGGGGTTCTGAATGTATCGAAGCATTGTAAAGTCTCAAAAAATACTATCAATAGAATTATCCCCTAACTTCTCTATTAGAGTGTAAAGACATTTATCTTTTGATCAATGCAAATGCCTTCCCACTTCTCTCAATTTTTATTTATTTATTTATTTATTTTGTGTGCTTGATATCTTACCGGCTTCATTGCAAGAGATTTTTAGAATTAGCTTTGTGTAGCTTGACTTTTTCATGCTCCCCTTTCGAAGAGCTCGAATTGGTCCTACAGTTCGCACTCCTGTCACAGTTCTAAATCTAATTTCACAAAGTGCAATGTGAAATTGATAAACACCAAAGAGTCCAATCTGGCAAATCATTTTGGAAAATTAGATTTTAAATCAAATAATGCCAAAACTGGACTGCTTTGCCAGATTACAAAGTTACCACCTAAATATTTTATTTTTGGGAAATTTAAGAAAACTTGACTCGTGCCAAAGGCCATGTGTCTGTCATCACCAAAGTTGCCTCGGCTCGGGAACTTGGGTACGAGAGGGGAAGGTCCTGAAATGAGCACCCCCGCTCACCCAATCAAAGATCGGCCTCTACTATCATGATATGTTGTTTTGTAAACCTCATGTGTTCTTGTTCCGATTATTAGCTAACTTTACTATGCGACACACACAAGCAAATATATACTAAGTCACAAGACTTGGAATGAATTCAACTTATGTTCGCTTTCGAAAATGGTTTGAATTTGCCAACCTTAAGTGGGCTAAAACGTGGATTTGCCACCTCAGGTGGGCTTAAAATGCACATTCGTTGAATTGTTCTAATTCAAGTAACAAAGCCTTCATCCACAATCATTCATGCAGTTTAGCATATAAGCACATAGCCTCATGGCAAGTATGCGAATCATGGCAATATGGAAATCACACTCATGCAAGAATGCTAAAGTGTAAAAGCTTACCGTGTACTCCAAGCCAAAACAAAAGCTAGTTAGAAAAATGCATGATCCTAACTATACAGGATGCCTAATGCAACACATGCAATAATGCAATAAGATAGGCTCGGCTACCGAATCATGGTATTTGCAACACTTTGACAACATTCTTTGAAACATGTATTCAAATAAGTGTATTGAAATTGCAATGCAGTTTGAATGATAAGCCAAGCCTCGGTGCATGCAAGACAAATGCATGGATGCAAACATGCAAGCCTAAGGTATGCTAATCAAAATATGACCCTAAACTAACCATCGAAAGCAGTTAAATAAAAGGGAGAAAGACGTGGGGTTGGAAGACATGCACACACGCACGCACACTTATTACAACATTGTGCCCTCGCGAAGGAGGGTCCGAATGAATAAGCTAACTAGCTATGCTAATCAAACTAATCTAATTAAGCTAATTAGACTAAACTAATTACACTAATAATTACAAATCAAATAAATAACTAGCAAACTAATTACTAATTATTACAACACTTTAATCAACTAGTAAACTAATTAATTAAAACAAATGCGCACTAACTAAACATGCAACTACGCTGCCACAGCTCTGCTTCGGGAAGTTGAATATGCATGCACTCGGTTCTCGCCCCGAAAAGTCTTCCGTTTTGCTCCCGAGAGGCTCTGTTTGCAGCGTTGACCACACTCCAGGATCTTTCTGCTCCACCTTACTAATTCAATGCTAAGGATTACACTAGTGGCCTGCCAGCCATGGTTGATTGCTGTCGGCCCCCTGCCAGCCAAAAATGTGCCC
The DNA here is from genome assembly GCA_022316695.1 of Camellia oleifera. Taxonomy (NCBI): domain Eukaryota; kingdom Viridiplantae; phylum Streptophyta; class Magnoliopsida; order Ericales; family Theaceae; genus Camellia; species Camellia oleifera. The sequence goes on along the minus strand of CM039316.1, from coordinate 27,887,577 downwards.
TCCTGGCCAAGAGTGAGCCACTGCCGGCCACCAATGAGCCACTGCCGGCCATTGGTGTTCTGAGTCACCACACTGCAACAAAGCACAAATAGAGGAAAATGAAGGGTTTTCTAAGGGCATGTTTGTATTGTACCCCTTCTTATCATCTCAAAATATCAAAGGAGCGGCACTCTTGGATCTAAAACCACCAACCAAGCATTTTCAATGCATGATGGCCAAAAATCCAAGTTGCATAATTTCAATAAATGCACAAAACAAGACTCTAGACCACTTCCATGTCATGAATGATCAAAGGCAATGGAGACAAAGAAGACAAAAGGAGATTGGCTTATTTCATCACTTTGAGTATGAAATGCTCCAATCTTCCTTGTGTTCAATATAATGTCTGATTGAACACATGCAATGCAAACACAACATGCTTAACTTGCTCAAGTTTTACTTGTCATGTTTTATTTACACATTTTAGGTTACCAAACCATTCTTTAGTCAATTTGCCCAAGGTGAGTGTCCTCTAATAAGAGAGGTGTCAACCAAGGGATGATTTAAGGCATGAGAGAGATCATGCTGTTGGTTAGTAGAAACCCTCAAAAGAGAATTAAAAGCATTAAGCACAAATCTCAATCTCAATCTCAAGCTTAAACACAACCCAAAGGTTAAACAACCCTCAAAGAAAATGAAAAAGTAAAGAATAGAGGGAGATTGCAGAGATTTCAGTGCTGAAATGACTTGCAAAATGATACTACAACATGCAAGCAACTCATGCAAAACATGTTTAAAAGCCAAAAACACCAAACTAGTGAAGATCACTACACTATAGGCATGCAATACAAAGCTCCAAAGGTACAAATACTTCAAAACAGTCCTAAAATAGCCCAAGAGGAGTCCTAAAACATGCTTGAAGTAAGCTAAAAATAGCCAGAATAGGAGGCCAACACATAGCACAAACTAGACTATTAAGCACAATTGCACTACAAGCATACAAAGCAAGCCTCAAGTGACCAAACCAGCTCAAAACAGAGCTAAAACTAGTCAAAATAATAGCAAAAACATGCTCAGATCAAGGTACAAAATGCTAGAAAATCATGCTCACATGTTAGGCTATCTAGGCTTACAAACAAGACACAAGGAGGGGAGGCCACCCCCTCCCATTTTGGACCTGAAAACATAGTTTTTAGCACTAAAAATCCCCTAGAATTTAGTGGTTAAAAGAGCCAAAAAAGTTGTTTTAGAAAGCTTTGAAAGTTGGCGCAACAACTTACTAATCAAGCAACAAGAAGGGTAGACTACCCCTAACTCCAATCAAACCTCAAACCACCAATTTAGACCCAAAAAAATAGAGATTTTCTAAGGTCAAAAATAGCCTCAAAAATAGTATGCAAAGATGGAAAAACAAGTATTTAAAATAAGCTTAAAACTCAAGTGTTCTATCTCTTGAAGACAAGATACAATTTAGGCACCAAAATCAAGCCAAACAAAGCCAATATCCTCTTCTAGAGCTCAAATAGGACCTCAAGAAACCTTAACTCAATGGTGATCAAGTTAGATCAAGGGCTTATATGCAAGAGTGTAGAGAATTTAGACTTTAAGGCACAAAATATTTAGAGAGAGGATTCTAGAGAGAGAGAGAGAAATTTTTTTGTCTTCAAAATTTCCAAGCCCCACATATGCAAGAGGGGGCCTCTATATATAGAAGATACAAAATCCCCTCAAAGAGATCTAGCCATACACGTGCAAGAAGATGGCTTAATCTGTGCAAACAACTGACACAAAATATCAGAAAATATCTACTGATACACTGGTGGCCGGCAGGGGCTCATTGATGGCTGGCAGGACAAAATCCATGGCCGGCAGTGCATTAAAACAACATGTTGAAAGGACCTAAATAGGGTCCAAAAATGAGGCAGAATTGATGCATGGTTTGGAAAGCTCAAACATGTGGCGTTTCACCACGGAGTTTGAGAATCAAACTCATCACTGGATACACTTGCAAGAACATCCAAGTCTTGAGGATGGTAAAAAATGGGGTGTCTACACTTTGGTGTTCACCAAACGGATTTAGCTTTGGTATTTACCAAACGAATTTAGCTTTGTTGTTTGCCAAACGAAATTAGCTTTGATGTTTATCAAATGGATTTAGCTTTGGTCTAACCCAAACAAACTTAGTTTCAAAACGACTAAACGGGATTTAATTTTAGTTAGCACTCAAACATGCTAAGTGAAATTGCTTGGTGGAAATCACTCTAACATATTTTAAATAAACATCTCTGAGTCCACATAATTTCTTCAGTATCGTCACATCAACACTTCAGCACTGCTGCATGCAAACATAGTTAGAACAAACTCAACCAAATTCTATTAGAAGCAAACTTCCAACACTAGGGGTTGTTTGGGATGATCTAAATAAGTGCACTTTTTGACTTTTTATGAAATATGGGTTGGGTTTGGGTTGGGCTTGAAGTGATGTGTTAGAGAGGTGATGTGACTTAAATAGGATAGTGAGTTTTTTGACTTTTTGACTTTTTTAAACATGCCAAACCAAGCCTTACTCAACTCTAGCTGGGGACAAACCAACCTGGACTTGAGTAAGACACCTCATTATACCTTCATCTCATTCAAATACACTCATACTACTAACGTTGCAACAGACTTAAGTAGTTCTGCCTAAAGAGCACAATCTTCAGTACCAATCTTACTTAGCTCCAGGTGGGGGCAAACAATTGTTTTTCAAAACCAACTTGGACCTAAGTAAGACCCTCTCCTTTGATTACAAAACCAAGCACAATGGTATAACATATTCGTTAACCAGACTAAGCAGCTATTCGGCCTGGAGGTCTCAACAGTGCTTGGCCGGGGGCAAACAGTACAAATAACATTCAGACATGGAAGTAAGAAAGCATCAGATTGCAAAATCAAATGGAAAATTCCATCATCCAACAAAGTCACAGTTGGCCTTACAATTAGCAACAAAAAAGAAGAAAATTGTCTTGGAAAATATAAGAAGACAACTCATCAGGAAGACCGAGCCCCAGTATAGCAGAAACATGAAAACAAAAGAAAGAGAGAAAAAGAAAAAACTTCGAATCATTCCAAAGAAGACTTCGACTTCCATCAACAGGAGGAACATCAAGTGCAGCGTCTATAATCTTATCCAGGCCATCTTGGGAAGGAAAAGTAGAGGCAGCTCCAACTTCTTGAGAAGTCGAAGCTTCCTTAACCACATCTCCCACAACTTTAATTTCCAGGGTTCCACCCCCTTCAACATTCACTATCTCATTGGCAACATCGCTCTCCTGAGTCTTGGGTACAAAATCAGTTCCTGGGGAAGCCTTAGCTAGAAGAATTGTAGGGTTAGCAGCAGTCTTTGGACCCAAGGATCTTGTGGGAACATGAACATGCTGAAACAAGGGAGACCCTTCAGGAACCTGGGCAGCGGCCAGAGTACTTGACTAGCCCTTCAAAAAGAGCTTGTCCCGTAACACCAGCACCTCTTCTTTATAAGTAGCCCCAGCCTCATCCCAACCTTGCTGCCAATACTTAGCCTCCAACGCAGAACGTTCAGCGGCCATCATCGCAATAACAGCCTCTAACTTTGCTGCCTTCTCTTTCTTTTCAAAATTTTACAAGGCTGATACTATTGAGTATTTTATTAAACACAACTCTCACTTTCAATCCAAAACCTCACTCTTTCCTACCCCATTTTCATAGATTTTAACCATTATTGACTCTAGAAATATTTTTCAAACTTCAATTCTTGAACCGCCAAACTATTTTTCTTAATTATATTCCAAGCCTTGAATAATCAAATATAAAATAAATATAAGTTGGACTCTTTGTTTTCTGGGGGTTTTGAATCTAGGTTTGGTTTTTGAATCTTCTTCTCTTCTCTTATTTATTTATTTATTTTTATGGTGGCATAAGAGACTTCCGAAGCTCCCCTTTCCTGTGGTGGTCGAAGTTGTTAGAAGTGGTGTTGATGGCAACCAAGGCAACGAGAGAGAGGAATGGGAAGAGAATGAGTGGACGACTACAAAAAACAAAGCTCGTCGGTGGAAGAATGGGGTGGCATGTGGCTCTGTTCATTCTTCTCTCAATTGCTTAGCTTCAGCTTGGGTTTCTGCTTCTGCTTGTGCTTCTTTCTTTATTTATTTATTTATTTTTTTTTGTTGGAGTTTTGGCCCCAAAATGATGTCATTTTGGAAGCACTATAGAGAGCACAGAGAAACACTACAGAGGATCTAGACTTGTCTAGACACACCTCAAATCACATTGAGAGAACCAAGTAAATAGTGAAAAAATGCTTTGAAACTACCATTTCGCTAAATCGTACACCACGTACTATTACAAAAATTAATAAGAGAAAACTTCATAAATGGAGATGAATGTTGTAAATTTTTATATTTTTAAATAGGATAAATTATATATACACCTTCTAGCACTTGTACCCTTTTTAAAACATTTGGGAGGTCTATTCAAATCCTTTATTTTTATTTTGGAAATCTTTGGTGTTCTTGTATGTTGGTTTTGGAGGAGTATAATCTGATTTAAACTTGTTGGGCTTGGTTGTTCACACTTGTTCTTATCAAAAGTTCCTTGGAGACTTAGAAATTCTATTCTAGGGTCGACACCGGCCTTCCTAAGGGTCGACTCTTACCTGTTGGTGAAGTTTGTGGCAGTGTTGCTGGAAAATAGGGTCGATCCCCTCCTGTCTAAGGGTCGATCCCCTTACTTGTGCCAGATTGTCTTTCTACCTAAAGGGTCGACCCCCTTGCCCGAAGGGTCGACCGCTGCGTGTTTTTTTTCAGAATTTTGAGGTTTAAATGGGCCCTACCTTTGGGGGTTTTGGGGCCTATTATTTTATTTGACCTTAAGGCTATTTGCTACTACTATAAATGGACCCAAACCACTTTCCTCTCATTACTTTTTCTCCTCTTTTCATCTCAAGATGTGATTTCTCTCTTCTCTCTCTAAAACTTGACTTTTCGCACCTAGATCTACTCACCTAGAGTAATCTTTTCATCATGGCCCTTTGGGAAAGATTGTAGATGCTTCCTTTTGGTCTGAGTGGTTTCATTGCCGATGAATTGTGGGTTGTCATCTCTTCACTTCAAGAGGTAGGGATTTCCTTGCTCCTCTCCAATACCTCATCTATAGATTAGATATGTGGTAGATTTTATTCCACAAAAACTATATTCATTATGGATTTTCTTGAAAGCCATGAAAGGGAATCTAGGGTTGATATTTGTGATTGGAGTTGTTGAGTTGTTTGTTATTGGGTTATTTGGGAAATGATTTCTTATGTTTGTGAAGAGAGGGAGGAAAGCCCTAATTTAATATTATTGCTATAATGGATTTAAAAGGGACGGAGTTGAATAATCTTTATATTTTGCTAATATAGGTTGCATAATCATGTTTATATCAAAAAGAAATAAAAAGGGAAGTGACCACGATGTTGGTATTGTTTTATACTAATCCTATGAAGTTGAGTTGAGTTATGGGTTTGATACCAATGGAATTTGATTTTTAAAATAAAGAGGGTGGATTTGGTTTTGGTTTTGTAAAATGACGAGAATGAATTTTTAGAAAAATGGTTGGAGACGTATGATTGTAAAATAAAGAAAAGTGGTCTTTTTGAAAGAAAATGAAATCATCACACTTCGTAAATTGATAATGAACTTGGGGTCGGATTTTGGAACTTTTACATATTATCATCGTTCTTGGACAGAACGTCTTGTGAGAATTGGATTTTTGTTTTCCTTTTGTATTAAATGTAGAAATGGATAGATATGAATGTAAATGGTGGAGTTGGATAATTGTCATCTCTCATTTATGGAAATATGGATAGTTTATCTATTTTGGAGATTGTATATTTATTTAGAAATAACTGTATTAGGCTATCGGTGGAGGATAGCTTTGATTGTTGTAGAAATTGCATGTGGAGTAGGTGAATTAAAATCAATCTTTTGTTGGTTGTCATTGAATATGGCTATATTTATATACATTGTATATGTATGGTTATTTTGGAGTCGAGAGAGGATGTACTCCATTGTTTGAGTTTCTGTTTAAATACATTGCATATGTGTGAATGATTGTTTGGGAGGAGAAAAGGGGACTCCATTATAATTAAGTTGGCCGGAGTGTTCTGGATGAAAGTCACTGAAATTATACATGGGTGCCTAGCCCGCAGACGAAATATCCATAAAATGACAATTATAGTGCTTGTATAGCCCACGTTTACATGGGTCCCATTTGACGGCTTCCAGCGGATGAAATATCCGTGAAATAATACATGGGTCTGTAGACGTCCCCGAACGCGCCCCGGGAGGACGACTCCCGTTCCGGTTCGATATTGGGTCTACTACAGTTCAAAGGACTCAATTTTGTCACGGTTCTAAATCTGAACTAAAGAGTCCAACTCTGGCAAATCGTTTTGAAGAAAAACAGATTTTTGAAAAGAAGTGCCAAACATGGACTGCTTTGCCAGATTACAGAGTCGCCACCTAAATATTTTAAAATGGGAAATTTAGGAAACCCTGACTCGGTGCCAAAGGCCACGTGTCCATCATTACCAAAGTGTCTTGGCTCGGGAGCTTGGGTACGCTCGGGGAAGGTCAGCTATGAGCACCCCCTTTCGCCCGGTCCGAAGACCGGCCTCTACTAACCGTGATATCCGATTTCGAAAACATTACATGTTCTTATTCCGGTTATTAGCCTAGAATTACTATGTTATTCGCACAACAAACAAGTATAGACCAAATCGCCTAAGTTGGTATGGAATGGAACAGAGCATGGTATGGAATTTTGGGACAAATGTATGCACGGACACACTCCCTATCATGCAATGGACTCAAGGGAGCATGGCCCTCGACCCCTGGGCCACTAATCACGCATTTCAATGCATGATGGCCCAAGAAGCCAAAGTGTGCAACTTCAATGTGGAATGAAATGCACATAAACAAACAAAGAGCTCAACCTCTATCATACTCAATTCAAGAGGTAAATCATGCATGTCAAATGCAACCTAAGCATGCAATCTAACATGCAATATGAACATGCAAGTATATAAACATGCTAGGCACACAACCTAAGCAACACATACAAAGTAAGCATGCTACAACACATGAGGGAATGGACTTAAACTAGATTAGGCAGCCTCAAACAAGCCTAAAACAGTGGCCATAAGATGAAAATGAGGCGCCTCGAAATGCGTGCACACTTGCACGCAAATCGAGGCGATGGCATATACAATGCAATATGGCTAAAATGGCATATACAATGCAACATGGACTTATACTAACATGAGAGAGCCTCAACCACACTCACATAAGAGGCCGTGAGATGAAAATGAAGTGCCTCGAAATGCGTGCACACGGGCACGCAAACCGAGGCAATGGCATAAAGGCATGAAATGGCATGGCAAACGATATGCAAACATGCTAATGGAATTTCAGCACTGAAATGTGGGGGAAAACAGTCCCGAATCATGGCGAAAGTACATCCGATGCACGGAATAGTCCCGAAACATGAATTTTGGCACCCGAAATGGCCTATAGCTATGCCAAACGTGCAAGATATGAATATGAAGTATGAAGACAGCAGCTAGACAGTCCCAAAACAAGCATTTTTCAGTTTATTACATGGCCACAAAAACACATACAAGTATGGGAAAAATCCTACGCAAGGAAAGGGCCACAAGGAGGGCAAAGAGATAACCGATACAAGGAGGCTCCAAACAAGTGAGGGCCCTTCTACAATGTTGTAGAGGGACCCAAAATATGGCTATTTAAAGAAGATGGCCGAGACAAAATCAGTATACAAATAGGCTCAAAATGTCATGCAAAACAAGGGCAAAATGAGGCCACAACATGAGGTATATAAAGGGTGCATCAAACAGTCAAAGACCCTTCATGAGACATGTAGAGGGGGTCAAAATAAGACACTTTTCAGGCCTGTCGAAGACCCAAAAACAGAAGCATGGTAGGCTAACAAAGCATGCAAAATTACGGTAAATAAAAAAGATTATGAAACAAGTGCAAGATAGAGTTACCAAACATGGTTGAGCCCTTCTTCAATGTTGAAGAAGGGCTCAAAATAATCCTACTTACAGTTTATTACATGCTCAAAAACAGGTTATACACCAGCCAAATATACTATGCAAGAATCATGGCATACAAGGGGGTAAAGAGATAGGTGCTAGATGCTATCACCAAACAACAAGGGGTCCTCAATCAAACATGAAGAGGACCCCAAAATAAGACTATTTGAAGTTTGGGTCGGAGCCCAAAAGTGCTTGCAAGCAAGCCTTAGATATGGATCAAGAAAAGGTTAGAAAAGGGAGAATGAGAACTCACCCTTGAAGACTAACTCTTGGCTACCCTTTTGACTGAAAAACAGTGCCTCCTAGCCTCTGAGAAGACCTCCAAGCCGCTGGAAATGGAGTGGTGGTGGTGGTGCTAGGTGGTGGTGAAGGAATGGCCCAAGAACAAGGGTGTTTGGAGGTGGAATGAGAGAGATATATTGAGAGATGGAGGGATGTATATGTATATATCAGATATACATATATTTCTCTGGTTTTTTGTTCCAAAGTCTCCAACCCTAATCAAAGGAGGAGAGGGCCTCCTTATATAAGCAAAGTAAAGCCAAGACTTAGTGGCTAAGTCATTCAAAAAGGGTCAAGGGGGGCCAAGGCTTACTCTAGAAGTTTGGACAGCTGGTAAGGCTTCTTGAGGAAGCCAAGACAAGGGGTCAAGGCTTCCCCAAGAAGCCTTGAGCAAAGGGTGCAAAGAAGGAGGCCAAAGGTGGTTAAAGGGTGCAAAATGGGCACATGTATGCACGTGGGTCGAGTTCTGTGCATCCCAGCTGGCACAGCTGGCATGCACCAAGCTTGGGGGGTGCAAAGGGTTCAAACCGGCCAGAAGATTCGATCATTGTCCAAAATAAAGTGCCGGTCGGCACTCTTTTCTTCCGGTCGGCTAAATAGAGTGCCGATGGATGATTCCTTGGTCAAAACATGGCCGGTGGGTATGAAAATCGAAGCCCCGGAAGTTATCTTTCCAATGGCGCAAACCTTGCATCAAAATTCCTCCTATGCAAAAAGTTATGCCCTTTTCCGTGAAGCCGCGCAGACTCGATCCAACCGGGATGATACCCAGCTTCAATCAATCATATCTCCTCCATCCTGACTTGGCTCTAGGAGATTCTTGAGTACAAAGTGAAGCCCCGGAAGTCTTCTTTCCAACGATGGTGGCCTCATAGCTTAACTCCAAGTATGCAATTGAATAAGCCTGATTCAGCGAGGGCCGCTCGACTTTCTTCTACCCGGATTCATGGCGAACTTCTTCTCTAACCTATTTTCTCCCATCCTCTCCTCTTTTCTTCAACTCCAAACCCCTAAACAAAGTGTTTTGAAGGGTTTGCCTCTCTCCTTGCCGAAGGAATTGAATCTTTGGCCTGCACATCTCTCAACACCGAGCAAACCATCAGTAATGCCCAAGTCTTGAGGGCGGTCAAAAATGGGGTGTCTACAGTTGCCCCTCTTTGACAGAACTCGAAAGTCATAACAATGACGGGAGTGAATGTCAAAGCCCAGAGACGACCCATTTTTGACAAGGCCGAAGACTTAGACAAACAGGAAAAATATAGCTGAATAAATGGTTGTGCCCGCAGGCTGCCTACGTATCCCTTTGCAAGGAATCAAACCAGCGTAGTTCAGGGGCAGGATGCAAACGATATGCAGGAAAATTTTGATAATTGGACTTATACGCTACACGAAGCCGGTTTGTATATAAAACAATGCAATGTACTAACAAGTACAGGTAAGGTACGCAAGGTAGCGCGAATGAAATGCTACGCTAGTAAAGATGCAAAGGGTGAACACACTCCAACCACGCTGGACTCGTGAGTGGAGGAAGAACAAAGAAAATCAATCAGGAGCGCGTTCCACGCAACCTAAAGTAAATTCCAAACACGCTGAAATCGTGTGAGGAAGGGGACACTCAAACCATGCCGATATCGTGAGCGGAGGTCCAACAAACCGCCCAGTGCGTCTACAACGCAACTTGGGATAAATTCCAAACACGCTGAAATCGCGTAAGGAACGGGACACTCAAACCACGCTGAAATCGTGAGAGGAGGTCCAACAAACCGCCCAGTGCGTCTACAACGCAACTTGGGATAAATTCCAAACACGCTGAAATCGCGTAAGGAACGGGACACTCAAACCACGCTGAAATCGTGAGAGGAGGTCCAACAAACCGCCCAGTGCGTCTACAACGCAACTTGGGATAAATTCCAAACACGCTGAAATCGCGTAAGGAACGGGACACTCAAACCACGCTGAAATCGTGAGAGGAGGTCCAACAAACCGCCCAGTGCGTCTGCAACGCAACTTGGGATGAATTCCAAACACGCTGAAATCGCGTAAGGAACAGGACACTCAAACCACGCTGAAATCATGAGAGTAGGTCCAACAAACCGCCCAGTGCGTCTACAACGCAACTTGGGATAAATTCCAAACACGCTGAAATCGCGTAAGGAACAGGACACTCAAACCACGCTGAAATCGTGAGAGGAGGTCCAACAAACCGCCCAATGCGTCTACAACGCAACTTGGGATAAATTCCAAACACGCTAAAATCGCGTAAGGAACGGGACACTCAAACCACGTTGAAATCGTGAGAGGAGGTCCAACAAACGGCCCAGTGCGTCTACAACGCAACTTGGGATGAATTCCAAACACGCTGAAATCGCGTAAGGAACAGGACACTCAAACCACGCTGAAATCGTGAGAGGAGGTCCAACAAACTATCAGGCGCGTGCCCGGCGCAACCTGAGAAAGTCCTGGAGGACAACAATCCCAAACGCTGCTTAGCGTAAAAGGATAAACAATAGAAGATAACTCAAGATGCAAATAAATGCAAGTAAGGTGTGTATGACAATACCAGAGGAAAAGTGCATAACAATGCGGGTGGAAGGGTGCATAACTTTGAAGCAGGCTTGATCTTGCGCTTGAGGTAGAGGCACACTCATACTTCGGAGCATTGGCAAAGCCCTGAAGAGGTACATCCGGAATACAATCACGGAATTTGCTGAAGGTGAAACACACTCAGGTGCTTCGATTTTCCCTCTTTTCTTTTGCTTTGCAGTCCGGAACCTACATAGCTTCAGATAGGTCCTTGTTTTACAGTTCACACTTGACCCGGGTTGAACCCTGCGTTTTTTTTTTTTTTTTGAAAGAACAAATTCCCCTTTTTGCACAAATGTGGAGAATGGCACAGCACTCTGAGCACGCAACAAATCATTTTTGAAATTGAGAAAATGAGTTCTCGACCGGATATTGAGTCTACAACTGAACACAGCAAAGACGACCCAACAACAGAAAATAAAGGTAAACAACCTAAACACATCTATTGACACTTGAAACAACTCAAAACAAGACTCGAGACAAACAAAACACAACGAAAGACTCAAATGCGCACAGGGAGCCTGTTTCACCGGGTATTATTCCCACCCTTTCTTATTTGTGATTCTCACATCACTCGGCACTCAATCTCTAGTTTTCTGAAAAAGCCCTTTTCCTCACTTTTTCTCTCAGCGCACATCTCTCTATTCTTCAATCTCTCATTTTCAATCCCTCCCCTGAGTGGTTGATGGACAAACAGAAAGTTACGGGGTTTTGCCCCTAGCATTCTGCTAGATTCTTTTTCTTCTGCTCACAACAATGAACTTCCCCCACAGAGGGGTTGTGCCACAACTGGGTGTGTAGCAAATCTGCAGCTAACATCGGTTGATGATGCCTTGCTGGGGAGTTTGGACGTGGTTAGATCTGTCCAGATGAGGAAGTGGAACATCTCGCCCCATTCCAATTTATGCTTCGCGCCAGGCTTGATACCTCGCTGCTTGGAGGACGAGAGAGCTTTCAACCCTTTTTGCTAACTTCAGTTGTGCCCTCTTCTGGCAGGTAGAGTGCCTTTCTTGGCAAGTATGTTGAAAATGGGGGAAAGACAGCAAGCCTGACTCAACTGTGCCCCTAGTTCATCATTTTGACCATTTTTTTTGGTTTTAAAACAATTTTGACCAACATGAAAGTTAGATTAACATGCTTATTCGATTTTTGATTTGAAATCATGCAAGTCAGGTTGTAAGCACTGAAAATTCTCCTTTTTTGGGTCCAAGAAAATGGTCCAGTTTTGGAAAAGATGGAATAATTTTCGAGAGAATTAGTCAACCTCAGTAAAAAATTCCCAAAAACTGTTTTTGCAAACGGTCACTGCTCAACGAGCGTAGAACCCACTCTCGAGATGCGCAACCTCAGATTCGAAGGAAAATTGCCCCTTGTTTGAAATGACATCGCGGCGTTTTGAATGGCAACGGAAAGTTGCCCCTTGTTTGAATGGCACTGCAGCGCATTGAATGGCAACGGAAAGTTGTCCCTTGTTTGAATGGCACCGCAGTGCATTGAATGGCAACGGAAAGTTGCCCCTTGTTTGAATGGCACCGCAGTGCATTGTTGTCAGTCTTCACGGTAATGATCACAACCGAACTCTCGGATACAGAGAAGGCAAAGATGATCAAAACCATTTCATGGACGCAATTGAATTTGAATTGTTTTACGGCTGGACTTCAGAATGAAGTTGCCTACGTATCCCAAACATGGGAATCAAGCCTTACGTAGTTCGGGGTTAAGGTACACTCGGGTATTAACCTCTCATTTTATGCTTTAACTTTTGCCAAGGCGCCCGATGCAGGTTTTCGACCTTGCGAGCTTCTTTTCTTTTCCTTTTCAATTCTTTTCTTCTTTTCTTTCCTTTTTCTTCTTCCTTTTTTGCATTTTTTCTTTCTTTTTTGTTTTGCATTTTTTGTATCTTTGCATTTTTTCTCTTTTTTCTTTTTTTTTCATTCTTTTCATCGCTCTAACTTTTGCCTGGGTCGCCCTTCCGGGTTTTCGGCCCAGCGAGCCTCTCAAAGGGTAAAAGTGTAACAAGTCCATGCCAAATGGTTTTGGTTTTGAAGCCATCTGTATCCAGGAGAGTGGCCGTTGTATTGATTTACTGAAAGATCCATCTTCGGCTCTTCGAGCATATCTGGCATTTTTGCCCCTAGTTTGAGGGGGGGCTTCTGATCTAGCTTTACAAGCTTCCTTCTGATGAGATCTGATCTTCTTGATCTGACTTCGGTGCCTCTGGTTCGAGGACTGCTTCAAAACTGGCCACACAGGCCTCACATGGATGGTTGACCATTTGAACATTCTGAATGTGAGTTCAACGTTTAAAGGCAAGGACTCAAGTCTCGAGACTGAGAGCGATCCTAAGCTGCACAATCTCAAGATCGACTCCACACAGGTCTTTGTAGGACCACGCAAAACATTTTGTTTTTGAAAATTCTTAAGAAAGCGACGAATTGCTCGCGCTGAAGACAGTGTAGAACCAATCTGGATCAAAGCTAGGATCCTTCCTAGTACTCACATTAAAAAACATGATCTCATTCATTAAGGGCTTAGCACGCCTCTCTTTCTCTCAATTGATCAAAGTTTTGCAAATCCCGAGGAATTCCTTCCTCTTCGTTTTCTATCACTATGTTTCGAAAAAAGTTTTTGGAAAACTTAGGTCGATGCAATGAATTCAAGGCACAGAAAAGACACAGCTTGTAATCAAATATTGCCATCTCATTTAGAATTTCTGGCACAACTGGCACACGGCGGAAGCAAACACAAGAGTGTGAAAATCACTGCTGTTCCATTCGGATCTATTGGCATAACTGGCTCCAAGGCAGAAACAAACTCAAAAGAAAGCAAAAAGATAAACACAAAACAAGCAAGTGATGTCCGAGGTAACATCCCCGAAATCACCCGACTCCTACACAACAGGACTGACTCGATACAACAAGACAGACCCAACTGACTCAGTATAAAAGGACTGACTCAATACAAAAGGACAAGACTGACCCAATACCCAAGTCAGAAAGCAAAATTAACAGCATTTGTATTTTGTTCAAAACAGTGCATGCCGTCCACCACATCTGAAGTAAACTGAACGCCGCCCGCAGGTGGTTCATCTCTCGATCACATATTCACATTATCCCCCAAGTTCACCGATCCAGTGCCGATAGACTTTGCAGGTGCTGGTGCGACGATGACCTTATTGTCAATCAGATCTTGTATTTCGTGGCGAAGACGGAAACAACTATCAGTGACATGGCCGACTTGCTGATGAAAGGCACAGTACTTGGCCGGATCATGGAAGGGAGGGAGTTTATTTGGCAGCGGCCGTAGCTCTAGGGGTTTCAGGTGCCCCTTTTTAATCAGGACCCTCAAGGCCGCTGATAGAGACATGTATAGTGGGGTGAACACTCTCTGGCCCCGAGGTGGGTATTTTGAGGTTTGTGGCTTTTTGCTGGGTGCACCAGCAAAGGGATTGACAGGTGCTGACTAGGTTTGCTGATCTCTTCCGAGTACGGGACTAGAGCTGAAAGTAACATTCCTCGTACAACGGCCCTTCTCCCGGCCTGCCCCTTGATTCAGACTGCTCCCATTCTGAGTGGCGAAAGTGTCATCCACAGTTTTTGCAACAACTGCGAGTACTTGCTGTTTGTTTAGCCCTTCGGCTTTCAAAGCCTCAATATCCCACTGAAGGTGTTCATGGGAACGAATGCCTGCCCCTACCTTGTTCTTACCACCTGCCTCTACTTTGCCAAGGGATTGGCCTTCTTCCAATGCAGCCTGTCCCAAGGTTGGGGAGCTTTTAGACATGAACTCTCTGGTACGTGATGTGGTTGATGATGGGGCCAAAACCCCAAAGGTTAAATCTGCCACAGTTCTCTGAAGATCTTCGATCATCCTCATCAGCTCAGAAGTAGTGGGTTCATGGGTTTGAGATGATTGGGGTTCAGACGCACCCATCATGCATAAGTCCATGCTTTCCGGGATAAACACCTCAGGCTTGGGTAGATGGGCCGGGGTGACGTATATGCTGGGGTCGTAAGGGACGGCCAATATATGGATGAGGTTGAGATGTAGAGGTGACGAGTCAGTACTAACCTGAGGTCCTTTTGGTGGAGCTAGGGTCTTTTCATCAATAAGATCTTGAATCTTATGACGGAGGCGGATGCAACGGTTCGTATCATGACCGTGCTGCTGATGATAGACACAGTATTTAGCTGGGTCATATCTTGGCGGAAGAGGGTTTGGAAGGGGTTGAGGTTCTAGGAGTTCTAGGTGCCCTTCTTCTCGCAGCTTTTTCAAAGCTTGAGAGAGACTCATGTAAAGAGGATGGAATTTTCGGGCTTGGGGCCGAGTTGAAGTGGTTGGTTTTTGGTCATTGAGGGAAGTGGTGATAGTGTCTATTTCTGAGCATTTCGCAGCTGTGCTACCATCAGTAGTAGCATTGGAACTGCGAGCAACATTCCTCTTCAAAGGCTTATCATCTTCTGTAAAGATCCCTTGTCGGATGGCATCCTCAATTTGAACTCCCATTTCATGAAGGGCTGGAAAGGTAAACAGAGGTAGAACGACCATCTTTTGCAGCAACTTGCCATGCAGATTCCGAACAATCATCCTGATCTGATCTTTGTCGGAAGGTTTTGTAGTCATCATTGAGGCCTTTGCTCTCCATCTCATCACGAACTCTGAGAAACCCTCCTTTGGCTCTTGGCGGGTGACTTCGAGATCACGAGTTGTGACCTCGATTTGTGGGTTGTAAGAGTATTGATCACTGAAGGCCTCAGCCATCTCTTCCCAATTCTGTTTCACAGAGTTCTCCAATTTTGCGTACCAGATTGCGGCTATCCCAGACAGGGTCCGGCCGAATAGTGACAACTTCTGGGCTGTGGTCAAACCCATTGGCCTCAAGATATCAGAAAACAGGTGGAGGTGCACCCTTGGGTCTCCAGAGCCGTCACAGCGATCGATATGCGGCATTTTGAACCGATCCGGTAATGTCACCACTGAGTCGGTATAACCATCATCTATATCAGGAATAGAGTGGGCCCCCTGAGACTTTTTGAACAATTTCTCAAGCTTGCTCACTTTCAATGCTGTGGGGTCCGTCTTGAACTGAAATAGAGGGTCTGGTAGGTTGATGGGTGTCTTGGATAGTTGGGGTAGAACCGGGGGCGGAGCCGGCCCCGTTGGAATGTCCGTATCTGCCTGGACATCTGGTGTTTCCCCGGGTGTCTGAACCTCTGGTAGTGGAGGAACTTGTTGTGAAGCAGACGCTCTGGTTTGCTGCTCTAGCCTGGCAATTGTCTCTGCCTGTTGGGCTATGACCACAGCCTGTTGCTTGGCGGATTCTGCTCGACAGACAGCGTCTTGCTACATGGCTTCCATACTATCCTGGAGTTGGCGCACCATCTCTTCCAGACTTGACATATTGTCCTGATCTAACTGAGCAATTGGTATATCTGTATCCGCAGTAGGCTCGGAGATCTCAACCCGACTGCTCAAAGATCACTGATCTGGTAGCTGTTGTACTGGTGGTCTATGTCTGACTAGCCTTTTTTACTCTGCCTTTGGCAAACTGAATCTCTGAATCTCTGACCCGACAAAGTCTATCAACACGAGTCCAATGTACCCGGGGGATAGTGGAGCCTTCTGAAGCTATGATTCCAGGACTACCTAGCAAAAGAGAAAACAGACAGCATCTCAGCTCAACTTCACTGGAACGGATACGAGCAAAGCTGAACGACTGTATTCTATTACTGATCACTGTTCCCCGAAATCATTGCCCCAAATCTGAATCTGATACCCGCAGATATAACTGATTCTCAAAATACTGATACTGGTGCCCGCAGGCCGGATACCCAGACTTGCAAACTGGTATATGCATTCCCTGTAGAGATACACTCTAAAAGCACATAGCAAGTAAATGAGGGCCAATACACCCCTATGTTGGGGTAGGGTTTCCCTGTCCTATTTTTTCAGGAGCTAGGGTTTCACTACGCACACAACGGTTTCAAACAACCTAAAATTGGGTAAGCAACCTGTCCTAGTTTGGAATGGTCACTATGGATTCCGAATATGCACTAGGTCGAATGGTCGAGAAGGGTGCCCCGGTAAAAATCGGGGTTTGTGTTCCCATACTGGCAGAGCCCGCAACCGGTCAGCCTTATGGACATGCCTTGACAAGGCAAGCCTCCGACAAACCGCTCAGGAATAGCAGATGGCCAACACGGTGTCCTAGGCGCACCAATGCACATGCAATGCAAAGAAACACATAAGTGTAGTCAAAACAGGATATCACGAGTTCGAGTCAAGCTCTCTAAAAATCCCCAGCAGAGTCGCCAGAAACTGTGGACGTCCCCGAACGCGCCCCGGGAGGACGACTCCCGTTCCGGTTCGATATTGGGTCTACTACAGTTCAAAGGACTCAATTTTGTCACGGTTCTAAATCTGAACTAAAGAGTCCAACTCTGGCAAATCGTTTTGAAGAAAAACAGATTTTTGAAAAGAAGTGCCAAACATGGACTGCTTTGCCAGATTACAGAGTCGCCACCTAAATATTTTAAAATGGGAAATTTAGGAAACCCTGACTCGGTGCCAAAGGCCACGTGTCCGTCATTACCAAAGTGTCTTGGCTCGGGAGCTTGGGTACGCTCGGGGAAGGTCAGCTATGAGCACCCCCTTTTGCCCGGTCCGAAGACCGGCCTCTACTAACCGTGATATCCGATTTCAAAAACATTACATGTTCTTATTCCGGTTATTAGCCTAGAATTACTATGTTATGCGCACAGCAAACAAGTATAGATCAAATCGCCTAAGTTGGAACAAAACACTACGTGTTTGTTTTGAAAAATGATTTGCTACTCATAAGTAGGCTAAAATGCAGGTTTTGCCACTCTCAAGCGGGCTTTAAAACTCACAGTTTTAATGCATTGTTCCAACCTAAGTAATTTGACCTCCATCCACAGGCATTCAAGCAGTTATATCACATAAGCACTTAGCCTCATGGTAGTCATGCTATTATGGCAACATTCACACGCATGCGATATGCTAAAGCATAAAAGCTCACCTAGTACTCCAAGCCAAAACAGAAGCTTATTAGAAATCCATGCGTGGACCTAAGCATACTGAAATGTCTAATGCAACACATGCAAAGATGTAATCTAGGCAGGCTCGGCTATCCTAAGCATGGCATGTGAAATGCTACAACTATCACGTATTCAATTTGGAATTGAAAGTACGATGCAGTTTGTATGATGTACCGAGCCCGATGCATGTCAACAAATGCGTGGATGCACACATGCATTGCATAAGGTATGCTAATTTAAATATACCCTAATCTACCATCATAAGCAAGTAAATAAAAGGGAAGAAAGAAGTGGGGATTGGAAGACATACACACACTCACCCACACTTATTACAATTGCGCCCTCACTCGGAGGGACCAAAATAATAATACAGTCCCAAAATAAATGAATAAATATTACAAATTCTAATTACTGAATAAATAAATGTGAAATAAAAAGGGGCCACAGCCCCTCGCCTCGGGATGCGCGAATGATGCATGCTCGATGTCCGCCTTGCCCGGGAACCCGCGCCATGCCTTTGTTCCCTCTGCTTTTGCTGCCTTGCCTCTTTGGAAAATTGCCAGAGTCCTGGGACACCTTCCACATACCCTGAATATTACCACCGGCTGAAGGGTTGGACCATCGGCTGCAGGGTTTGGCCACCGGCTGCAATTGAGATTATCGGCACAAAAAGTATGCCGGTCAGCACTGAAGAGTGCCGGTCGGCACTAAATTCCTGCAGGAGACAGTTTTGACAGCAGCAGATAGCAACAGAGCATGGTATGGAATTTTGGGACAAATGTATGCACGGACACACTCCCTATCATGCAATGGACTCAAGGGAGCATGGCCCTCGACCCCCGGGCCACTAATCACGCATTTCAATGCATGATGGCCCAAGAAGCCAAAGTGTGCAACTTCAATGTGGAATGAAATGCACATAAACAAACAAAGAGCTCAACCTCTATCATACTCAATTCAAGAGGTAAAGCATGCATGTCAAATGCAACCTAAGCATGCAATCTAACATGCAATATGAACATGCAAGTATATAAACATGCTAGGCACACAACCTAAGCAACACATACAAAGTAAGCATGCTACAACACATGAGGGAATGGACTTAAACTAGATTAGGCAGCCTCAAACAAGCCTAAAACAGTGGCCATAAGATGAAAATGAGGCGCCTCGAAATGCGTGCACACTTGCACGCAAATCGAGGTGATGGCATATACAATGCAATATGGCTAAAATGGCATATACAATGCAACATGGACTTATACTAACATGAGAGAGCCTCAACCACACTCACATAAGAGGCCGTGAGATGAAAATGAAGTGCCTCGAAATGCGTGCACACGGGCACGCAAACCGAGGCAATGGCATAAAGGCATGAAATGGAATGGCAAACGATATGCAAACATGCTAATGGAATTTCAGCACTGAAATGTGGGGGAAAACAGTCCCGAATCATGGCCAAAGTACATCCGATGCACGGAATAGTCCCGAAACATGAATTTTGGCACCCAAAATGGCTATAGCTATGCCAAACGTGCAAGATATGAACATGAAGTATGAAGACAGCAGCTAGACAGTCCCAAAACAAGCATTTTTCAGTTTATTACATCGCCACAAAAACACATACAAGTATGGGAAAAATCCTACGCAAGGAAAGGGCCACAAGGAGGGCAAAGAGATAACCGATACAAGGAGGCTCCAAACAAGTGAGGGCCCTTCTACAATGTTGTAGAGGGATCCAAAATATGGCTATTTAAAGCAGATGGCCGAGACAAAATCAGTATACAAATAGGCTCAAAATGTCATGCAAAACAAGGGCAAAATGAGGCCACAACATGAGGTATATAAAGGGTGCATCAAACAGTCAAAGACCCTTCATGAGACATGTAGAGGGGGTCAAAATAAGACACTTTTCAGGCCTGTCGAAGACCCAAAAACAGAAGCATGGTAGGCTAACAAAGCATGCAAAATTACGGTAAATAGAAGAGATTATGAAACAAGTGCAAGATAGAGTTACCAAACATGGTTGAGCCCTTCTTCAATGTTGAATAAGGGCTCAAAATAATCCTACTTACAGTTTATTACATGCTCAAAAACAGGTTATACACCAGCCAAATATACTATGCAAGAATCATGGCATACAAGGGGGTAAAGAGATAGGTGCTAGATGCTATCACCAAACAGCAAGGGGTCCTCAATCAAACATGAAGAGGACCCAAAAATAAGACTATTTGAAGTTTGGGTCGGAGCCCAAAAGTGCTTGCAAGCAAGCCTTAGATACGGATCAAGAAAAGGTTAGAAAAGGGAGAATGAGAACTCACCCTTGAAGACTAACTCTTGGCTGCCCTTTTGACTGAAAAACAGTGCCTTCTAGCCTCTGAGAAGACCTCCAAGCCGCTGGAAATGGAGTGGTGGTGGTGGTGCTAGGTGGTGGTGAAGGAATGGCCCAAGAACAAGGGTGTTTGGAGGTGGAATGAGAGAGATATATTGAGAGATGGAGGGATGTATATGTATATATCAGATATACATATATTTCTCTGGTTTTTTGTTCCAAAGTCTCCAACCCTAATCAAAGGAGGAGAGGGCCTCCTTATATAAGCAAAGTAAAGCCAAGACTTAGTGGCTAAGTCATTCAAAAAGGGTCAAGGGGGGCCAAGGCTTACTCTAGATGTTTGGACAGCTGGTAAGGCTTCTTGAGGAAGCCAAGACAAGGGGTCAAGGCTTCCCCAAGAAGCCTTGAGCAAAGGGTGCAAAGAAGGAGGCCAAAGGTGGTTAAAGGGTGCAAAATGGGCACATGTATGCACGTGGGTCGAGTTCTGTGCATCCCAGCTGGCACAACTGGCATGCACCAAGCTTGGGGGGTGCAAAGGGTTCAAACCGGCCAGAAGATTCGATCATTGTCCAAAATAAAGTGCCGGTCGGCACTCTTTTCTGCCGGTCGGCTAAATAGAGTGCCGATGGATGATTCCTTGATCAAAACATGGCCGGTGGGTATGCAAATCGAAGCCCCGGAAGTTATCTTTCCAATGGCGCAAAGCTTGCATCAAAATTCCTCATGTGCAAAAAGTTATGTCCTTTTTGCGTGAAGCCGCGCAGACTCGATCCAACCGGGATGATACCCAGCTTCAATCAATCATATCTCCTCCATCCTGACTTGGCTCTAGGAGATTCTTGAGTACAAAGTGAAGCCCCGGAAGTCTTCTTTCCAACGATGGTGGCCTCATAGCTTAACTCCAAGTATGCAATTGAATAAGCCTGATTCAGCGAGGGCCGCTCGACTTTCTTCTACCCAGATTCATGGCGAACTTCTTCTCCAACCTATTTTCTCCCATCCTCTCCTCTTTTCTTCAACTCCAAACCCCTAAACAAAGTGTTTTGAAGGGTTTGCCTCTCTCCTTGCCGAAGGAATTGAATCTTTGGCCTGCACATCTCTCAACACCGAGCAAACCATCAGTAATGCCCAAGTCTTGAGGGCGGTCAAAAATGGGGTGTCTACAGGGTCCTGTTCGACGGCTGCCTCGGATGAAATATCCATAAAATAATACATAGGTCCCATTTGACGGCTACCCGCGAACGAAATATTAGTAAAATAATACATGGGTCGCGTTTGACGGCTGCCCGTGAACGAAATATCCGTGAAATAATACATGGGTCCCGTTTGACAACTGCCCGCAGACGAAATATCCGTGAAATGGAAGTTTGAAGTGTTTGTGTACTATTTGTGTTGATTGAGAACAACTGAGTTGTAGCCTCAGTTGGGTGTCTAAAATGTAATGAATTGGCTCATGAATTGAGATGAAATAAATTAACTTGAAATGAATTGTCATGAAATGAAGTAAGACTAAAATGACTAAAGGTGTATCCTTGGCTTACCATGCTTAAGGCAGGTAGAGCGGGACTTGTTTATCATTATTGTCTCAGTATATCTGTGTATATTATGGGTTATGATGGTTATGGTTCTAGGAGGCCGAGTTGCCTCATTTGTCGAGTAGATAGTTGTTGGTTTCATGTTATTTTCCCTTTGTACGGAATATGTATATATATAAAGACATGGATGTGTTGGAAATAGACGTAAGTACTGTATTGAGATTGTGAATAATGTGAAGGACATCGGATACTTGTGAACATGTTTCAAAAAGGCAAATCAGGTGTACGTTCGAAAAGTGTGAGAAAACGTAACGGGCTTTGTGAGATTGTTTTTAGAAACTTGTTATTGTCATATGAATTTTGAAAAAGGTAACATGAAGAAAAAAAAATAAAATGCTTATGTTGTTGAACGAAATGAATGATTTTGAGAAAAGTTCCTATGTAAGTATATTTCTGTATAAACCGTTACTATATGTATATGATATGACTTAAAGCATTCATGATCATAGTTATTTGTATGTTGTTATTGTTTAGGATCATATTGGGATCCCTACTAGACTTTATGTTCATCCGACATTGCTAATCCTTTTTCAGGTGAACGTCGAGAAAGATTTCAAGATCGAGGATCTTCTTTACGTGTTGGCCATGGTGCCTTTTATTTGTAGGCGGAATGCCATTGGTGTAAAAGGATTAAACCCTTTCTTTTAATTTAAAAGATGTAAGCCTATGGGCAATTTATTTATTTTTATCTCATGTTGCATTCATTTCATATTCGAACGTGAGAACCTTTAATAATAGTACTCATTATTGTATCGAATTTCCCCACATGATCTCTGAAATTGTATTATAATAAAGGATTTGGTAATGGTATCCGTAGATATAAAAAGTGGGGCGTAACAACTTGGTATCAGAGCGAGCTAGGTTTGAATACTTTAGGCTCGTAGGGAGTGGTTTTTACCACATCAGGTTTACTATGCTTGGTGAGGACGCTGCATATAGTTAGGATAAGTGTTAGGATTTATATGTTGCATTTATGTGAGCATGGGATTAAGTTTCTTGGATAGTACTTATAGCCGGTGAACTTGCTTTGAGATCT
This sequence comes from Camellia oleifera, assembly GCA_022316695.1. Classification (NCBI taxonomy): domain Eukaryota; kingdom Viridiplantae; phylum Streptophyta; class Magnoliopsida; order Ericales; family Theaceae; genus Camellia; species Camellia oleifera. The sequence goes on along the minus strand of CM039316.1, from coordinate 27,864,599 downwards.
TATCGGAAACACGCCTGATCAATGTGATTTTTTATAGGAATTCCTTAAGAGTTCTGGGATGAGTGTCTATCTTTGAGGACTTGATTCGATTATGTTTTTAGGTGTTTAATTGTTTGTGCACAATAAACATTGTATGTTTTGGGAAGTAAGTGTGTCTTGTAGCCCAGAGGTAGCGAGTCTGTGCCTTATGAAAGGTCATTGTGTTGAGTACTAAGCTTGGATTTGTTTTTTGGATTTTATAGGATGTCTACACGAGGGAATAGAGGTCGAGTTCGGAATAGGAGTGCCGGTAGGGGCACAACAGTTCCTTTAGCACCTGCCATTGCAGCATCGGCTATCGGTGAGGAAGTTGCAGGCGAGATTGTAAGAGCAGTGCAAGAGGCACTAGCTCGCAATGAGGGTAACAACAGGCATACCCTCAAACTTACTAAGAAGTTTCTTTGCTCTAATCTGCCAGAGTTTTGGGGGGAGGCTAAACCGTTGGAGGCGGAGGATTGGTTGAAACAAATTACCAAGACTCTTGATGTGCTCAGAGTCGAAGATGAAGGATTGAGGGTCTCTTTGGCAACTTTTCAATTGAGAGGAGATGCAAGTTATTGGTGGAAGTATACTAAGAACACAGTAGGTAACACGTGGGTTGCTTTCACGGAGGCCTTTCGATCCAAGTACTTCCCTCCTTCCACTCGGGAGAGGTTGAGGGAACAGTTTGTTGAGTTGTGTCAAGATGCTACTACTTTGGCACAGTTTGAGATGCGGTTCACTAGTTTGTCGAGGTTTGCTCCAGAGTTAGTGGCAATAGAGGAGCGTCATTGTTATGAGTTTGAGAGGCGGTTGCGTGATGATATCCGAGAGAAGGTAACTGGATCTATGTGGAAGAATTAATATGCTCTAGTTGAGGAGGCGGCCCATGCGGAGGCCGTGGTTATGAGTGTTGGTCGGATCAGGAAGAAGGCCACTTTGGCAACTCATATGGTTCATAAACATTCTAAGCTCAGTAAGAGGTGGAGGCGAGAGTGTGCGCAATCACAGGCTCAGTCTTGTCTTCGTCAGGGGTCTCAAACTCATCAGTTAGGAGGCCTAGTGAGATTTAGGCTTTAAGTCAGTTGCAGAGTAGGGAGTCTCCTGTTTGCTTTGATTGTGGTCATTTGGGCCATGTTAGACATTTTTGCCCTTTGCCTGTGAATGCTTTGGGTGTTTCAGAAACTAGTCGGACTCAGTCTCTTCAGTCCAGTCGAGAGTGGTACCGATACTAGACCCGTGTAGGCCAGGCTTCGAGAGCTTCGCAATGGTCTACTTTTCAGCTAACACAGTAGCATTACCCTAGAGAGGGACTTTCGTATCAGAGGCCGGTGATTTAATATGTGAATCTTTTGTTGTTAACCAGTGTACTGGTGGGTGTTGATACACTGCAATTATGTGTTGTATATGTACATGTATTGTTGTTTGTTTACTCTCATGTGTTGGGGGCACGTAGTGAATCTCGAGCTCTCTTTTATATGTGTAATGAGAAATGGTTCATGGATTGATAATCTGAACAATGTTGTAAACGTGTTATTGCCTTATGAGATGATTATGTAATGGCTTGTGAGCCTTGTTTTATTTGAAAGTTAATTGTTGAGAACGGGTAACCCGTGGGTTGTTGTAATTAGTAATGTGGTGCAGTGAGAATGAATTATAAGGCTTGAACTGTGTGGAGTATAGAGAAATATGAGATTTGGATTCTGGGTAGTGAGGATGGTACTTGTGAGTGTGGCTTAGTGTTTTAGTTTGTTGGTCAATGAGTTTGTTGCAATCCTATAGATCTTGTTAAGGGAAATGTTTGTGTTGTGGTTGTCATAAGTTGGTATGGGTTTGCGGTATTATTAAATATTGGATAGAGTTTATGAATGTGAGAAGAATTTAGTGGGTAGACGCTAGAAATATTTTTGGAAGGAAATAAGACTATGTGCTCGGGTAACGAGTGTGGCATTGGATGAAAATTCTTTTGTGTCCAAAATTGGGTGTTTGTCGTTGACCATATCAGTCTCATGTTTGAGAAGGTGAAGAAGTATTTTCCATATAGGCATATGAGTGGTAGGCTTCCTTAGAAATGATGGTGGTTTGACCAAATCTTGAGGAATCTGGTGAGATTCAAGGAATATCAAAACTTGTGTGTGGAACTTCATTTTGGAGCAAGTGGTGTTGGGTACCACGTCAGCGTTTGGTACCGAGTGCAAAGTTTTATCGAGTTGGTTAGTCAGTTGGTTGATATCAGGGTTTGGTTAACACGTGGTCACCTGGGGAATAGTTTGGGCTAGTGTGCGAGATTGTAAGGTTGTGGGTGCATTGGAATGGTTTGGCGAGCAGCATGTCTCGTGTAAGTGGTTGTGAAGCTTGTATAAAGATTGTCTTGAAATTGTGGGAAACCCCCTAGTTGGGGTAACGTATTGTAAACTCTTTATTTTGCGTGTGTTGTATGCCTCATGTAACTGATAATTTATGATAATAATATGACAGAATGGAATTGTAAGATTGTGGATTCCTTTGTTTTGTGTTTGTGCCTTATTGTGTTGATAGCACAGTTATAATTTCTATTAATTGTTATCACAAAAATTTTATGTTTATGTTGGTTATGGAATCACTACAAGGGTGATGGGAGTTGTTGGGTGATGGTGGAGGTTCACAAATTGTCTTATGATTGAGAAACGAACTTGGAAGATGAATTTTTCCTTGTGTTGTAGCCTCAAATGACAATGTTGAACTATAATGTTCTGGATTTAATCTAAGTGTTAATAAAGGATTTCGCTATGTAGTTTATTTGATTTAATAAACACTGAATTTAACAAAGCATGAAAATGTGAATGATTCAGTGTTATGAGTAACACTTTATTTTATTGTTGGAAGATGGTTGCAAAAAATTTTAGAATTTACTTGAAATTGAGAATGTATTTTGGTTGTGGAAACCTTCAAAGAAAAAGAGAAAAATGTGGATTTTTTTTTTTTTTACATGGTTGTGTTGTAAATAATGTCACTTTTTGTGGTTAGTTCACCTCGAGTTGCATTGTGTTCTTAATTTCGGGGATGAAATTTCCTAAGGTAGGGAAATTGTAGCACTTGTACCCTTTTTAAAACATTTGGGAAGTTTATTCGAATCCTTTATTTTTATTTTGGAAATCTTTGGTGTTGTTGTATGTTGGTTTTGGAGGAGTATAATCCGATTTAAACTTGTTGGGCTTGGTTGTTCGCACTTGTTCTTATCAAAAGTTCCTTGGAGACTTAGAAATTATATTCTAGGGTCGACCCTTACCTGTTGGTGAAGTTTCTGGAAGTGTTGCTACAAAATAGGGTCGACCCCCTCCTGTCTAAGGGTCAACCCTCTTATATTGCAGAATCTGTGTGTTAATTGCTGGAAAATAGGGTCGATCCCCTCTTGTCTAAGGGTTGTGCTGGATTGTCTTTTCTACCTAAAGGGTCGACCCCCCTAGCCAAAAGGGTCGACCCCTATGTGTTTTTTTTCAGAATTTTGGGGTTCGAATGAGCCCTACCTTTGGGGGTTTTGGGGCCTATTATTTTATTCGACCATAGGGCTATTTGCTACTACTATAAATAGACTCAAACCACTTTCCTCTCATTACTTTTTCTCCTCTTTTCATCTCAAACCGTGATTTCACTCTTCGCTCTCTAAAACTTGACTTTTCACACCTAGATCTACTCACCTAGAGTAACCTTTTCACCATGGTCCTTTGAGAAAGATTGTAGATCTCGTCAAGGGCTTCCTTTTGATCCGAATAGTTCATGGTTTCATTGCCGGTGAATTTTGGGTTGTCATCTCTTCACTTCAAGAGGTAGGGATTTCCTTGCTCCTCTCCAATACCTCATCTATAGATAGATATGTGGTAGATTTTATTCCACAAAAACTATATTCATGATGGATTTTCTTGAAAGCCATGAAAGGGAATCTAGGGTTGATATTTGTGATTGGAGTTGTTGAGTTGTTTGTTATTGGGTTATTTGGGAAATGATTTCTTATGTTTGTGAAGAGAGGAAGGAAAGCCCTAATTTTATATTATTGCTATAATGGATTTAAAAGGGACGGAGTTGAATAATCTTTATATTTTGCTAATATGGGTTGCATAATCATGTTTATATCAAAAGGAAATAAAAAGGGAAGTGACCACGATGTTGGTATTGTTTTAGACTAATCCTATGAAGTTGAGTTGAGTTATGGGTTTGATACCAATGGAATTTGATTTTTAAAATAAAGAGGATGGATTTGGTTTTGGTTTTGTAAAATGACGAGAATGAATTTTTAGAAAAATGGTTGGAGACGTGTGATTGTAAAATAAAGAAAAGTGGTCTTTTTGAAAGAAAATGAAATCATCACGCTTCGTAAATTGATCATGAACTTGGGGTCGGATTTTGGAACTTTTACATATTCTCATTGTTCTTGGACTGAACGTCTTGTGAGAATTGAATTTTTGTTTTCCTTTCGTATTAAACATAGAAATGGATAGATATGAATGTAAATGGTGGAGTTGGATAATTGTCATCTCTCATTTCTGGAAATATGGATACTTTATCTATTTTGGAGATTCTATATCTATTTAGAAATAACTGTATTGGGCTATAGGTGGAGGATAACTTTGATTGTTGTAGAAATTACATATGGACTAGGTGAATTGAAATCAATCTTTTGTTGGTTGTCATTGAATATGACTATATTTATATACATTGTATATGTATGGTTATTTTGGAGTGGAAAGAGGATGTACTCTATTGTTTGAGTTTCTGTTTAAATACATTGCATATGTGCGAATGATTGTTTGGAAGGAAAAAAGGGATGGACTCGATTATAATTAAGTTGGCCGGAGTGTCCTGGATAAAAGTCCCGAAATTATACATGGGTGCTTAGCTCGCAGACAAAATATCCGTAAAATGGCAATTATAGTGCTTGTATAGCCCACGTTTACATGGGTCTCATTTGACGGCTGCCCGCAGACGAAATATCTGTGAAATAATACATGGGTCCTGTTTGACGACTGGCCTCGAACGAAATATCCGTGAAATAATACATAAGACGTGTTTGACGGCTTCCCGCGAACGAAATATCAGTAAAATAATACATGCGTCCCGTTTGACGACTGCCCACGGACGAAATATCCGTGAAATGAAGTTCGAAGTGTTTGTGTACTATTTGTGTTGATTGAGAACCACTGAGTTGTAGCCTCAGTTAGGTGTCCAAAACGTAATGAATTGACTCGTGAATTGAGATGAAATAAATTAACTTGAAATGAATTGTCACGAAATAAAGTAAGACTAAAATGACTAAAGGTGTATCCTTGGCTTACCGTGCTTAAGGCAGGTAGAGCGGGACTTGTTTATCCTTATTGTCTCAGTATATCTATGTATATTATGGGTTATGATGGTTATGGTTCTGGGAGGCCGAGTTGCCTTATTTGTCGAGTAGATAGTGGTTGGTTTCATGTTGTTTTCCCTTTGTACTGAATATATATATATATAAAGACACGAATGTGTTGGAAACAGACGTAAGTATTTTATTGAGATTGTGAATAATGTGAAGGACATCGGATACTTGTGAACATGTTTCAATTAGGCAAATCAGGTGTACGTTCGGAAAGTGTGAGAAAACGTAACGGGCTTTGTGAGATTGTTTTTAGGAACTTGTTATTGTCATATGAATTTTGAAAAAGGTAAGATGAAAGAAAAGTAAAATGCTTATGTTGTTGAACGAAATGAATGATTTTGAGAAAAGTTCCTATATAAGTATATTTCTGTATAAACCGTCACTATATGTATATGATATGACTTAAAGCATTCATGATCATAGCTATCTGTATGTTGTTATTGTTTAGGATCATATTGGGATCCCCACTGAACTTTATGTTCATCCCACGTTGCTAATCATTTTTCAGTTGAACGTCGAGAAGGATTTTAAGATCGAGGATCTTCTTTATGTATTAGCCGCGGGGCCTTTTATTTGTAGGCAGAATGTCATTGATATAAAAGGGTTAAACCCTTTCTTTTAATTTAAAAGATGTAAGCCTACGGACAATTTATTTATTTTTACCTCATGTTGCATTCATTTCATATTCGAATGAGAGAACCTTTAATAATAATACTCATTATTGTATCAAATTTCCGCACATGATCTCTAAAATTGTATTATAGTAAAGGATTTGGTAATGGTATCCGTTGATATAAAAAGTGGGGCATGACACACCTTCTAAAATTTGCTTCAAATACAAATTGTACCTTGTGGTTCTAGAAATTACATCCCGCTCCTTACGCTGTGTTTGGTTGGAGAATTTGGGAAGAGATTTGGAAAAGAAAAGGAAAAAGTATGTGAAATGCAGGTATATTTTATTCACATTTCTCCCACTTTTTTCATTTCCCTTTTTCTTTCCAAATTCCTTCCCAAATCCCCAAATCAAATACAGCGTTAAAGTTTCTAATTTTATGACAAATCACTTAGTTTATTAATAAATCATCAATTTCATTAATAGTTTTTAATGATGTTAGAAATTTAGTTCAATTAATAATTCAAGTAATTTTATTATTATATAGAATAACGGTTAGAAATTTTATTTTTTTAGTTAATTTTGTTATATAAAAAAATTATGACAAGTAGATTTAACTGAGATTGTGTTTCAATCAAAAATTTGAATAGAATTTGAAAAGAAAAAAAACATATATATACAATTATATTTTATACACTTTTTTTTCTCATTCTTTTTTAATCTTCACCGAAGAAAACTCAACGTTACTAGGCAAAGGTATATTGATGTGTAATTATTGTTTATTACTTTGGGTTGGTGAAGAAGTATCCTGAATAGAATACGAGGGGTTGGTTAAGTGATATGGTTTTGGAAAGAAGTGGTTTTCAATTTTTAGATATTTATTTGATTTATATAAGACAGAACAATGAAACTCACAATCATAATCATAAAAATAAAATACAATACATAATTAATACAAAGAAAAACTTTAAAATGAGAGAGAAAGTCATAGTAAAGAAACACACGGAGAATAAGACCTATACATTAGTAGATATATTTTCGAACTACTCACTCCTTTGAGATGCAAGAATTGTAACCAATGAAAATGCGCAAACAGAGAATAAAACCTATACGTTAGTGTTTTTATTTATTTTATTTTTTTAAATAGAAAATGCACATGAACGGTGTGCTATTCTTTTATAATAAAAAAATATATTTATAAACTTATTCAATCCAATGAATTAATCTTAACCAACTCAACAACCAATTTCCTTTAAAAATCCTAATATGTGTTACCAATTGAACCAAATTAATATAAAATTTAAAATTAAGAGTCAAAATTAAGTTGATTAAAATAATAAAAATTGAAATGACAAAAAAATATAAATAAAAACTAGCCATACATTTTGCCCACATTCAATGCCTCTATGGTGGTGGCCCGGCATAACAACGGTTGTAAGTGGAGCAACGAATCACATTTGATGGCCTTTGAAGTGTCTTTGTGTTATATGATATCGTTCGTTGGTGAAGTGATAAGGTTTTGGAAAGAAGTGATTTTTAATTTTTATTTATTTATTTATTTGATTCATATATGACAGTATAATGAAACTTAATAAATTACAACCATAATCATAAAATGAAATAGAATACATAATTAATACAAAGAAAAAGTCCAAAATGAGAGAGAAAAGTCCTAGCAAATAAACTCACAGATAATAAAATCTATACGTAAGTAAAAAGATTTGAACCACTTATTCCTAATAAGGTGCAAGAATTTTAACCAAAAGAGTTAATCCCATTAATTAATTATATTTTTTGCATTCTCACATATCACTTAAAATTATAAAAATGAAAAAGACACAAAAGCTAAAATGTAAAAACTAGTGATATAATTTGCCCACGTTCAATGCCTCTATGGTGATGGTGGTGGCCCACGACCTATGAAGCACGGGTACGCCACAAATGGTGGCGTACTCGTACCAGGTACGTACCGGGTGCTGGTACGCGTACCGGTACGGCTGCACGCGTACCGGGGACGGCAAACAGTGTCTCGGTACGTTTGGGAGAACTGGTACGGCTTGGGTACGCCGTGGGTACGCCGGGGTACGGCAGACCTCAGCTGTCCCGAACAGGGAAGAGAAGAAACAGAGAAGAGAGGAGAGAAGAGAGGAGTACCTGCATCGAAGCTCCAAGCTCAATCAGTCGATCGAAGACCCAGACGATCGCGATCTGGATCTGTCTCTCTCAGATCGAAGCTCCAAGCTCCATAGTCGATCGAACACCTTCGCGATCTGCCTTCTCAGATTGAAGCTCCAAGCTCCAAGCTCCTTCGCGATGATCTGCCTTCACAATCTCTCTCTCGAGATCGAGATCGAGATCGCGATCGCGATCGCGAGAGACCCTCTCTCTCCTTCTCTCTCTCCCTTGCATCGCCTCTGTTTTACTTATCTGAGGGTTTATACTATTATATGATAGTTATTATATATTATAACATATTATTATATTTTATATAATAGTTATTATATAATATATTTAATACATATTAATAAATAAAAAAATAATATATAAATAATGTAATTATAATATATATAATAAATTTTATAAATTATAATTTTTATCATATATAATAAAAAATATATAATATATAATATAATTGATCATATATAATATATATAATAAATTTTATAAATTATAATTTTTATCATATATAATAAAAAATATATATTTATTGGCGTACCGCAGCCGTACCCGTACCCTACTTTTTTGGGATTTTGCCGTATCGACGTACCCGTACTCGTACCCGTACCGTACTCGTACCCGTACCCGTGCTTCATAGCCCACGACGACAGCGTTTCAGTGGTGCAACGACCCTTTCTTGGCCGGTAAATTGTCTTAGATATCCCCCGTTGGTAGGTCACCCGTGTAGGAGAACTTTGGCCGCCGCCTGTTGTTACAGAATGTGCCATGGGTAAGGGACTTCGTTTCACCCCAATCTTGCTGGGTGCATCTGCCACAAACCCATATGATTGAAATTCGATTAATTTAGATGGAGTGATGAAATTAAAATTAGACTTATAGCGTAGAGATTAAATGGTTTAAATTGAAATTATAAAAATTAAATCAAAATTTGAATAAGTATAAAGTGAAAAATATAATTAAGCAGGAGATTAAGCCTGTTTTTCAAAATTATACTATTAAACTGCTAATTTATGAATGTTTCTACAATGTTTATAGAATGACCCCTTTTGAAATTTTAAAAAAATCTTTAAAAAATTACAATTTTTTTTAAACGTTAGATCTTTTTAACAAAATAAATTTTAAAAACGTCAATTTAAACTATAATTTATTTTTTTCAATTTAAATCATTCACCTATTTTCATAAGGTAAAATTGATGAAAAAATATATTTTAGTTGTTAAACTCAATGAAAAATAATATTTTAGATATTTTTTTTATACATTTACATTGAATTTAATAATTAAAATATCATTTTTTTATCAGTTTTACTTAACAAAAAAATTCAGAATTTGTTTTGTCACAAGAGTCAAACTTTGAGTTTTTTTTTTTTTTTTGCTTTAATTTTTCAAAATTCTTTTATTTACCTTTTAATTCAGGACTATTCTTACAATTTTTAAGATGATTTTCAATTATTTTACATATTACGGAACAACATTGTTAGGTTTTTATTCTTGGCAACCCCGTTTGACAAAACTCCTTTCAGATGTATTTATTTTCGCACTTTTATTTCAGTGAGGCTATGAGTTTTTTAGATGCGAATCCAACCCGAATCGAGCCATGCAGAGAAGTTTGTGATGTTAATGCTTTCAAGATTGCCACTTCGCTGATTATTACGGGGGTCGAGCTGCCCGGTCAGCTCGCGGCCGAAGCAAAATTCAAATTTGCATTCAAAATTGCATGTCAGCCGTTGCTCGCTCGAGCCAAGGAGTGCTCGCTCGAGCTAAGGCTTGCTCGCTCGAGCCAAGGAATGCTCGCTCGATCCAAGGATTGCGTCCATACAAAAACCTGAAGAAAGTGATTGGTCGCTCGAGCCAAGAATCCGTCGCTCGAGCGAAGGCACTAGTAGAAATCACGAAATTTACTCTCCTCGCTCGAGCCAGGAAAGCCTCGCTCGAGCGAGCCTCAGAATCCGGATTTCTCAAGGAGTTTGATTTCTTCCCAATCTTGGATTACTTTTGGTTCTCTATAAATACTTGGTTTTCTCCCAAAACTAAGTAATTGATTGAAGTCCTCCAGATCTTCTTTTTGGTTCTAAAAGGTTTATATCTGGGGATATTTTATTTTTCTTTGATGTCTTATTGAGTATTCAACTCATGATCTGAAAAGGCTACATCAAAGGTTTTGTTTGTTACATAAAAGAGAGAGTTGTTCTTCAGTTGTGGATTCTGAAGAATTCGGTCTGAAGCTTCGGTGGTGGAATCCGGAGTGGCTCATCAGAAAGACAATTCCGTGGTGAAGATGGGGTTGGAAGAGGCACATAGAGGTTGGTTCAATTAGGCGTTGTGGATTCGCTAGATAATTGAGAGTGATACCTGTGTAATTCCTTTATATCTTCTTAGTGGATTGTTCTGGTGGCTGTGGCCCGTGGTTTTTTTATCACAATTGGAAGGTGTCCAATTGTGGTTTTTCCACGTAAAATCTTTGTGTCTCTTTCTCTTGATTGTTTGATTGGGATTTTTATATTCTGCTTAAAATTGATACATAATCACAAATCAACATCTAGGGGGTTTCTAGATTTTTCAATCATCAATAAATTAATAGATATTTTTTTTAACGAAATATCTTAAAATCACAATTATATAGTTCACAAAATGTATGAAATTGACGTCCATTTATGAGACCGTCCTAAAAGGTCAGTGCATATATGATAGGGTAAGTAATATTCAAAATACTAAATCCATTTTTATAATATCCTTTTTATATTTATTATTCTAATCCAATCGGAGAGGTTTTTCGACTGATACCTCACTCGTGTCCACCAAAGGTTCATCTCTTCTCTTGTAGGTCATGTGGGTCTCAAGAGCGAGCCATAACAAAAATCATCTTGATAAGAAATAATTTAGATAAACATTAAAAAAAAAAAAATGATATAAATATATATATTTTTGATCGGCAAATGTGAGTTGTTAATTGTTAGATTAGTACCTATGAGAGAAAATCTCTCTACCCTTGGCAAAGCACTCAAGTGTTTATACACTCTTAATTCAACCCCCCTAAGGAGAATTGAACTCATGACCTTCTTGAAATTAAGTCTTAAGGAAGGCATGGTGGCCAATTAGATTAGGCCTAATTGGTTTACTAATATAAATATATAACAAAGAGAGAACTTACTACCAGCTAGTTTTCTTGCAGATGTAACTAGTTGGAGTATGATGAACATCAACATTATGAACCAGAAGAAGAAGATGCTTTGCTTAACATTTTCACACAGAGAGAGAGATAGGAAATTTTGGAGGGAGGGGGGGAGGAGATGCACCAATGATTATGGGTGTGAAGTGAACTTTTATGGTTCATATATATATTGGATCATTTACTACATACAAAAGAAAATGGATAAATTATAAACACACGTCCTGAGGTTTATTTAAATCATAAATTATCTCATTTGGTTCTAGAAATTACATTATATCTCCTAAAATTTCTAATTTCATAATAAATAGGTCCTTTTATTAATAAATCATCACGTTAATTAACAGTTTTTAATAATGTTAAAATTTTATTTTAGTTAATAATTCAGATACTTTTATTATTGTAAAGGTGAATAGTCACTACAAGAAAAATCACTTTTGGCGACTAAATTTTTAGTCGCCAAAAGTCTGTTTTTAGTCGCCGAAAGTCGAAATTTGACTTTCCCCGACAAAATTCTTTAGTCGCCACATTTGTCGCGTATACGTCGTCGGCGTAGGTATTGGCGATTAAAACTTGTTTTAGTCGCCAAATGACAGGTCTTTAGCGACTAATAATTTAGTCGCCAATAGTGTTTTACACTTTTGGAAATCAGGTCTTTAGCGACTAATAATTTAGTCGTCAATAGTCACCCAATTGCCAACTAAACGGTTTAGTCGCCAAAATAAAGAGTTTTGGCGACTAAATTTTTAGTCGCCAAAGGTGTTTCCGGCGGAAAAAAAAAAACTCACTTTTTTTTTTGCTTTTCCTAAGCTTCGAACCCCAACCGTCCCACATTCCAAGCCTTTTTGGCAACACATTCCCTCCACTATGCCACTACAACTTCACATAAATATATATGCAATATATATTATTTATATAGTATATTAACTGGTATTAATACAAAATAATATATATAAATATAATTATTTTAATTCAATATAATTTATGTAAAAAATAAATTATTTACTAAAAAAAAATTAGGCCACTTTTGGCGACTAAAGTGAGTTTTAGTCGGCAAAACCCCTCCTTTTAGCTATTATTTTTTTTAGTAGCCAAAAACATGCACTTTTGGCGACTAAAGTGAGCTTTTGTCGGCAAAACCCCTCCTTTTAGCTACTAATTTTTTTTAGTAGCCAAAAACATCCACTTTTGGCGACTAAAGTGAGTTTTAGTCGGCAAAACCCCTCCTTTTAGCTATTATTTTTTTTAGTAGCCAAAAACATGCACTTTTGGCGACTAAAGTGGGCTTTTGTCGGCAAAACCCCTCCTTTTAGCTACTAATTTTTTTTAGTAGCCAAAAACATCCACTTTTGGCGACTAAAGTGAGTTTTAGTCGGCAAAACCCCTCCTTTTAGCTACTAATTTTTTTTCGTAGCCAAAAATCTCCACTTTTGGCGACTAAACTTAATTTTAGTCGCCAAAACCCCTACTTTTGGCTACGAAATTGATTTTAGTCGCCAATAACTATGCATTTGGCGACTAAACTGTTTTAGTCGGCAAAAGTGGTCACTTTTGGCAACTAATTCCATTTTAGTCGCCAATTCTCCTACTTTCAGCGACGAAAAATGGTTTTTTGGTCGCCGAAAGTGCTGTTTGTTGTAGTGAGTTAAAAATTTTACATTTTCAATTAATTCGGTTAAATGAATAATTCTGACAGAAATGTATTTGTAATTTTTCAAACTACAAGAGGCAATTTATATTTTAAGTAAATCTTAAGGGATGTGTTTGTAATTTACTCAAAGAAATAGATAGATCTTATATATATATATATATATTATTAAAACTATCTATACTATTATTAAAAGTGAACACCACATTTGGTAGTGTTCATGGATTTCTTTCTCTTCTTTTGTCAAGTGACCTTTCCATCTAAAAACGAAACAATAAAAAATAATAATTAAAAGATGGGACAAGACTTCAACCTAATATCATTATCTACTTAATTTATTAAAGAACATTTTTATCCCTTAAATCACATAGAAAATATGGTGAATTCAAAATTAAAATTTATATTTTAAATATATCCATTGGGAGCGCTTACACCTCTTGTACATATCAACAATGATCCATACCACTAAAACCCCTAGTACTAATACATTGGGAATGTAAAAAAAAAAAAACAAGGCATAGATAATAAATAGGGTCCACTGCCACATCATTAGTAGTAATATTAGAGCACCACTTTTAATACTCTCAACCATTACTTTTAATACTCTCAACCATTTTTCTGCACATATATATCTCTTTTCACAAGTAGGAGAACCACCAAGTCTCTAACAACTTGACCAAAAAAAAAAAAAAAAAAGCGGAATACTTACGTGTAGATATTTTCTTATATTCTTCGTTAGATCAGCTTGCAAATGATATAGATGTGTCATATCATAAATTTGCAGATCAATTTCCTGAGCCAATGAGGCCGAAGAGTTAGAAATCTGATCTTATCCACGCGAACTCTCTACATGATTGGAGTAATGAAAGAGTAGTCTAATAGTTACCGTGATAATGAGTAGTGTTTTTTATCATTGTTAAAAAAGCATCACCTATTGTCAATTTTCAGTAATATTTTGAAAATTTTATCATAAAAATGTCACTAATTGTAAATTTTAACAATAGTTTAAAAAATTCGTTACAGAAAAATGTCACTAATTATCATTGTTTAGCGACATATTTTGAAAATCATCATAAAATCATTTCCAGTGGCAATTTTGCTAGGACCAATTTTCAGTGATGAATTTATGCAATTTAATGAAAATTAAGTCTAATTATTAGGATCTGCTAGTAATTTATCCAATTATTTATATATACACATATTTAGGTACTTAAAAATAATATGGGAAAGCCACAAAAAAAAATACGCACAAAAAAAAGATCTTTATAACAAAATAATTTCTGAATTTTTAATTTTATCAAGTTAAACACTAATGTTTTGATTTATTTTCAATTTAAATCATCTACTTATTTTCACTAAGTGAAATTAACGCAAAAAATAATATTTTAATTATTAAATTTAATAGAAAATGGCATTTTAAATCTTTTCTATACTCCTACATTGAGTTCCCTAAAGATTAACAAAAACTTATTTAAAAACAAATTTTGAAAAATCAAACCAAAAATAGCCCCATTTTTTTTAGGTTTCTTTTTTTTTTTTTTTTTCATATTTGGTTATCTTCATTAAACCCTTTTTTTTTCATATTTTAATCAATTTCTTATTTTTTAGATTTACCTAACTTAGATCCATCTAAAAAATAAAATATTTATGACGAACATCTTTAAAAAAAAAATCAATGAATATAAAAAAAAATAACTGAATTAAATTTTTTTTTTGTTTAATGAATTTTGTAAAAAAAATTACAAATACTTTATTTTTTTAGTATATCTAGATTAGGTGAATTTAAAAAGGGTGCTTGGTTGAAAGGTCCAATTTTGAACTTTTCTTGCCCAAATGTCCATGTGCTAATCTATTATGTCCATAAGGACAAGCTATCGCAAAATGACCAAACTAGTCATGTGTATATATATATATCGTTTCCAAACCAAATCCTAAACAAACCAACACCTCTCTTTCTCTCTCTCTCTCTCTCTTCTCTTTACCTCCATTGCTGCCATGTCGTCGACTGATCACCATCACCGCCGTTCCCTCTCTCTCTCTCTCTCTTCTTGTAGATATGTTACCATCAAGCCGTCACTTGAGATCTATAGATCGACCTCAAATCTATAGATCTGTAAACCTTAATTACTGCGTCGTTGCAGATCTGTCAGATTCGATGTTTCCATCATCATCGTCGTTGCGTTGTCTCTATCATCACCACGGTTATCAATCTCAGCGTCACTCATAACTACTCAATCGCCACCGATGTCCCCTACAATTCCCCAAAATAAAAGACATAAATAACTCGATTATTTCGTCAATCAATAAACTTATATTTCCATTAATCAAATCTCTATAGTTGCATTTCTTTCATGAAAGAGATTTACAAAAGGAATCCATATGTAATACATATTTAATCTTTTCTAAGTTGAATCCATTGTATGTGCGACAATTCTAAACAAGAAAATAATCAACAAAAGAAAAGTCTCAAGGGTTACAAATTCCGACGCTTAAGCCTGGTTACACAAAAATGATTAACAAACCCATACAATTTAAGCCATTGGCTTGTCAAAAGTAATCACAAAAGATATAGAGCATCATGCTCTCAAAAATATTACCATGCCTTCAGTTAGGCAGGATTACTACATTCTTTCCTGCACAAAATCCACGAGGAATAAGTACAAAACCCAGTAGAGATATCTTAGCAAAGTATAGATATATATATATATTTTAAGTAGCCTCAAATACATGAATTCAAATGCCATGCCAGGATCTAATGTCACAAGCTTTCCATTCTTTTGAAAACACATGCAATGTTCTTCTCGGAAAGTTCATTATCTCAATGAAATTCAATAATAAAATAGAGTAGTCACTACAACAAATTTGGGATTGAAAGAAAAAACAACTTTATCACAAAATGTACACATTTTGTCACCTAAACTAATTACAACGAAAAATTTTCCTTACTCATTTTCTCTCCAAAATGTTGTTACCAAAAGGTTTTGGAGACGAAAAAGTAAATTCGTCATTGAAAATGAGGAATTTGTGACGATTTTTTTGTCTCAAATACACATTGCTGGGAACATACTTGTAAGTAATTAGAGATGAAATATTTTGTTATTAAAGGAAGAAATTAGAGACAAAACTATTTTGTCATAAATATAAGAAATAGAGACGAAATAATTTTGTAGTATTTAATATAAACGAAGATGAAAAAAAATTAGTCGAAGAAGCTACCAATAGAGAAAAAAAACAAATTCATCATTAAAAATATGAAATAATGTCAGAAAAAAAAAAATCATCACACATTGAGTGTAATAGTGACAAAATGTGACAATATTTTTTGTCATGACAAATTCATTTAACGACAAAATAAAGAATGTATGACAAAATTAGTCATCCACCTAAGCCAAACGAGGGGCAAAAAACACCTTTAGGAATGAAAATTTGTGTCACTAATTCTAGAATTTTTTTTTTCCACATTATATAGCTATTTTATCAAAATCTAAATTTTAATTCAGCAAATACAACCTTATTCATTTTAAAACCTGTTTAATACAACAATTCCATCACAACTTAACTTAACTCAAGCCAATCCACAGGGCTAGTGTCTGCAAGTTGTCCCTTATATTTTTTGCAACAAAATTTATATTTTTAGAGACAAAAAAATTTAATTTCTAAAACTCTTATATGTTGTAGTGAATTGCGATAAATATTAAAAAAAATGTTAGGTTGATGTACCCTGATAAGTACTTTTGGGTACTATGGTAATTCCCGTATAACCCTAATTCTATACTTATAAATAGATGAGGGGGCACCTCTTTTAGGTTAAAAAAGAGAGAGTTGTATTTTTCTGATCATGGTGAAAACTGCAGCAGTCGTGAACGTAACCCTATTCTGGGGTGAACCACGTAAATCCTTGTATTCTTGTGTGTGTGATTTGTTTGATTCTTTAATTTCTTTCTTGTTTGTTATTTCGTATCTCACCGATCTTGGTTAGGAATGGTCAATTCCTAACAACTGGTATCAAAGCATTGATTTGAGTGGAAGCAATGGCTATAGACGAAAAGGTTAGAATCGATAAATTCAATGGCACAAATTTCGATTTTTGGAAGATGCAGATTGAAGACTATCTGTATCAGAAAAAACTGTATGAGCCCATTTTAGGGACGAAACCAGAAAAGATGAAGGATGATGAGTGGACTCTTCTTGATCGCCAAGCACTAGGTGTTATTCGGCTAACGTTATCTTGTAACGTTGCATTTAACATAGCAAAGAAGAAGACTATAGCAGGTCTCATGGCGTCACTCTCAAACATGTACGAAAACCCTTTGCCTAAAATAAAGTTTATTTGATGCGTAGATTATTTAATCTGAGGATGACAGAAGGTGCTTCAGTGGCTGAGCATCTGAACGAATTCAATATTGTGGTAACACAATTGAGTTCTGTATCTATCGAATTTGATGATGAGGTTAGGGCTTTGATTCTTCTATCTAGTTTGCCAGAAAGTTGGAATGGTACTGTAATGGCAGCAAGTAATTCTTCAGGAAAAGAAAAGTTAAATTACAATGATATTCGAGATTTAATTTTAAATGAAGAAATTTGCAGGAGGGAATTAGGGGAAACATTAGGTTCTACCCTGAATATAGAAGCCAGAGGAAGATTAGTAGAAAAAAAACTCAAACCGCAAAAATCAAAATCCAAACACAGACGCAAGTCAAGAACTGGAGAGAGACGGAGTTGCTAGAACTATGGAAAGATGGGATATCTAAAGGGAGATTGCTCGACATTGAATAAGAACAAAGGTGATCAAAATTAGAAGTCTGCTAATGCTGCAACGGAGGAGATTTATAATGCTTTGATCTTGAGTATTGGCAACCCTGTTGAATCTTGGATTTTAGATTCTTGGGCATCATTCCATTCTACTTCACAAAGGGAAATCATGGACAATTACATTGGTGGTGATTTCGAGAAGGTTTATCTGGCTGATGATGAACCTTTGAAGATTGTGGGTAAAGGGGATGTAACAATCAGGTTGCCAAATGAATCTGTTTGGAAGATACAGCATGTTAGACATGTGCCTGGTTTGAAAAGAAACTTGATTTTTGGTTGACAACTTGATGATGAAGGTCATCTTGTAACCTTCATGGGTGGTTTGTGGAAAATTACCAAAAGAGCCATGGTTGTTGCTCGTGGTAATAAAGAATACACCCTTTATATGACTACGAATAATAAGGATGCAGTAGCAGTTGTTGATGAGAAGGAAGACTCAAATTTGTGGCACCAAAGGCTTGGGCATATAAGTCAAAAAAGGATGAAGGCACTTGCATCTAAGGGGAAACCATCAGATTTGAAATCGGTGGACATTGACTTTTGTGAGGATTGCATGTTCAGCAAACAATAGACGGTCAGTTTTTCAAAGGATGGTAGGAAACCGAAGTCAGAAAAATTGGAGTTGGTTCATATAGATGTGTGGAGACCTGCACCAGTTTTATCTCTTGGAGGATCATCATACTATGTTACCTTTATCGATGACTCAACAAAAAATGTATGGGTTTATTTTCTAAAACATAAATCTGAAGTTTATACTATTTTTAAGAAGTGGAAAGCCTTGATGGAGACTGAAACAGGTCTGAAAATTAAGTGCTTGAGATCAAATAATGGAGGGGAATATGAGGACAATAAGTTCAAGACATATTGTGCAGAAAATGGAATTAGAATGGAGAAAACTGTTCGAAAGACACCTCAATAGAATGGCATTGCAGAACGCATTAATAGAACTCTGAATGAATGTGGTAGAAGTATGAGGACACAAGCTGAATTACCAAAGATGTTTTAGGCAGATGCAGTTAACACTGCAGCATATCTAATTAACTGTGATCCATCTGTTCCATTAGATGGAGAGTCACCAAAAGAAGCTTGGAGCAATAAAGAGGTAAATCTTTTTTTTGAAGGAATTTGGCTGTGTTTCATATGTGTATATAGATTTTGCTGATAGAAGTAAACTTGATCCAAAATTTGTTAAATGTACTTTTATTAGGTATGACATTGATCAATTTTTTTTTATCGATTTTAGGATGATAAAAATCAAAAAATAATCAGAAGTAGAGATGTCATATTTAATGAGAAAGTCATGTATAAAGATAGGGATAAGTCTGCATGTGAATCTGAATCTGAATCTATTACTTGTCATGAGCATATTGAGTTAGAGGAGATTAGTGATAGTGATTTGAATAGTAGGATTCAGAATAATCTTGAAAAACTTATTCCATAAACTGAGCCACATACTCCTACTCCTAAGTTGAGACGGTTAGAAAAAAAAGTCTAAACCTATACAACATTTGTCTCCATCTTTACATTATTTGTTGTTGTCTGATGGGGGTGAACCTGAAAATTATGATGAGTCTTTGCAGGTTGATGATTGAATTAAGTGGGAGTCAACTATGCAGGATGAAATGGATTCACTCATGGCAAACCAAACATGGGAGTAGACTAAATTACTAGTGGGTAAGAAAGCTTTGTACAACAAATGGGTTTACAGTGTCAAACAGGAACATGATGGAAGTAAATGCTACAAGGCCAGATTGGTTGCAAAGGGATTTTAGCAAAAAGAAGGGGTTGACTACACTAAAATTTTCTCTTCAGTTATGAAGTTGACCACTATTAGATTGGTGCTGGGAATTGTGGCTGCTAAAGATTTGCATCTTGAGCAGATGGATGTGAAGACGGCTTTTCTCCATGGTGATTTGAAGGAGGAAATTTACATAAAGCAACCACAAGGTTTCTTGGTACGTGGCAAAAAGGAGTTTGTATGCAAACTTCGAAAAAGCTTGTATGGTTTGAAATAGGCCCCAAGGTAGTGGTACAAGAAGTTTGATGGGTTTATGTGTAGCAGCAGTTTTACAAGATGTCAAGTAGATCATTGTTGTTATTTCAAGAGGTTTGACAAAAGTTATATTATTTTGCTCTTATATGTTGATAATGTGCTTATCGCAAGATCTAGCATTGAAGAGATAAAAAGATTGAAGAAACTTTTGTCCAACCAATTTGAGATGAAGGATCTTAGAGTTGCAAACAAAATCCTTGGTATGAGGATTCACAGGGACAAGACAAATGGTATTTTGAAGTTGTCATAGGTTGAGTATGTCAAGAAAGTTCTTAAGAGGTTTAGCATGGATGGTGCAAAACCAGTGAGCACTCAGATTTACCAAATAGCAGTCTCTGAAGACCAAAGAAGAGGAGGCTTATATAGAACATGTTCCATGTGCTTTAGCTATCGATAACATAATGTACGCTATGGTTTGTACTAGACCAAACATTGCACATGCAGTGGGAGTGGTTAGTAGGTACATGAGTAATCCAAGTAAACAACATTGGGAGGTAGTGAAGTGGATCCTTCGATACTTTAGTGGTACTATAGACATGACACTTTGTTTCAGACGAACCGACATCATGTTACATGGTTATGTTGATGTAGACTTGGCTGGTGATATGGATAACAAAAAAAGTACTACTGGTTATGTTTACACATTGGGTGGTACAACAGTGAGTTGGATTTCATAGTTACAGAAGATTGTGCCCTTTCTACAACAGCGGCTGAGTATGTTGCTATTACTGAAGCTGGGAAAGAGATGACTTGGCTACATAATTTCCTAGCAGAGTTGGGTAAGATGCAAGAGATGAGCATTTTGCATAGTGACGGTCAAAGTGCTATTCATCTTGCAAAGAATCCAGCTTTTCATTTTAAGACAAAACATATTCAGCTGTGATACCATTTCATTCGTTCACTTGTAGATGATGGAGTCTTGTCTCTTGAGAAGATCCAAGGCAGTAAGAATCCAGCAAATATGTTGACCAAGAGAGTCACCATTGACAAACTGAAGTTGTGTGCAACTTCAGTTGGCCTTCAAGATTGATGAAGGAAGATCGAGTTGTTGCGGCGTTCCTCTATGTGATGAAGATGATAGAGAGCTTGTGTTATCAGGTTCCAAATGGGAGATTGTTGGGTTGGTGGACCCTGATAAGTACTTTTGGGTACTTTCGTAATTCCCATGTGCTTCCGTGTAACCCTAATTCTATACTTATAAATAGATGAAGGGGTGCCTCTTTTAGGTTAAAATAGAGAGAGTTGTATTTTTCTGATCATAGTGAAAACTGCAGTAGCCATGGACGTAACTCTATTCTGGGTGAACCACATAAATCCTTGTATTCTTGTGTGTGTGATTTGTTTGATTCGTTAATTTCTTTCTTATTTGTTATTTTATGTCTCACCAATCTTGGTTAGGAAGGGTCAATTCCTAACCAAAAAAAAAACACTGATATAAATATGTAACAGAGAGAGAACTTACTGCTAGGATTGGTGGCTAGTTTTCTGGGAGATGTAACTAGTTGGACCATAATGAGCATCGACATTATGAAACATAAGAAGAAGAAGGTGCTTTGCTCAACATTTTGAGAGAGAGAGAGAGAGAGAGAGAGAGAGAGAGAGAGAGAGAGAGAGAGGGAAGAGAGGGAAGAGGGGAATTGGAGAAAAAAAGAAAAAGAAGAAGATGCAACTAATGATTATGTGTGTATGATGAACTTACATATATATATAATCATTTACTAAATTACTGCTTACATATTACATACTAAAGAAGTAGAAGAATTGCAATAAGAAGACTTGGAAAAGTCTAAAGACCTTGACAAATTCTGTAACGTGGAAAATAATTCCATATCATTTACTGGAAAAGTGTAATTTGGGTAGTCAAATTGTGAATTTAGTTGTGAAATTTTGGAGGTATTTTTTTTCATGACTCAAATCCATTTTAGTTATGAGACTCAATGGTGTATGATTATGTATTGAAGTTCAAATTTATTTTAGTTTTGTGATGTTCTGTAATAAATCAAAATAGTTTTGATTATGAAATTCATGTTGCATTTTTGTTAAAAATCAAATTGATTGTCATGACGCAAGTTGGTAAAACTTATGAACTATTGTAGCTCAAATTTTAGTTACATACTTCCTCCGTCTCATTTTATTGGTCTATTATTTCATTTTTTGTTGTCCCAAAATGAATGTCCACTTTGAAAAATCAAAGTTTTAAATTTAAAAGTCTCCAAAATTATCCCTTGGAAAGTAATTATAAATATATTTAAAAATGATAATAGAAGGGCATTTTTGAAATTAACCATTAAAATTTTGAATTTAAAATGTAATTTTGAAATTTTCAAAAGGGGCTATTAATATGGGACGGATAGAGTATTATTTTGAAAATTATGAATAATAGCAATTTCAATAAAAATTTTCTTCTAGAAAATATAACTTTCTCTGAGAAAAAGGAGGCATGTTTAAAGCTCTTTCAATTTCTTATCACACTTCATAAATATTGTAAGAATTTTTTTTTTTTTTTTTGAGGGGGGGTGTCGTTCCTACGTATGGAATTGATTGTAAGATAACTAACAGTCTACTCTATCCTCCATAACTATTCATTAGGAGTGAGCGGTGGATATACCAATCCGTTCAAACCGACTAAACCGAATCAATCCGTTGCATTTTGGACGGATGTGTGATGACGAGCGGACGATTGCGGATTAATTTTTTCCAGTCCACCTAATTTTGGATAGACGACGAATTTGAGGTTCTTTTAGCCGCAATCGAACCACCAAACCGCGAGCATCCCTAATAATTTATAAAATTTTGTGTTTTCAATTTGTTTAGATATTCTATTTGTGTTTTCAATTGAAAAAGAGTTTAAATATTATGTTGAATATATTCTGTTGAAAAAGAGTTTTCAACTTGAATATATTTTTTGAATTGAAAAAAATAAATGTATTATTTATCTATATTTTTTTATTTTTAAATCTAACTCTAAAAATAATAAATAAAAAAGATGATATATGCTGGTTGATTTTTGTTTTCAAAAACAGACATAGATGTAACAATACAGAGGTATACAATCTCTACCACTGCTCTGTTCATGGTTTTGGTGGTTTGAATTGTTTTTATATTTTAAGAACCACAAATTATAATACTTTATGTGGATGAGGCATGCTATGATTGTAATACGTGGATGAAGTATGCAGTGATTGTAATATTCTAAAGTTTCAAACTTTTTTTTTGTTTGGATGAGGCATGCAGTGATTGTAATATTTTTTTAAGTCAATTACTGTAATATATATATATATATATTTAGGAATTGCATAAGTTGAATTATGTTGAAAATTTATAAAATTTTAAACCACCAAACCGATTCGCATCCATCCACCAATTTGCTCAATCCACACCTGCCGGATTGGCGGAGAGATGCGGATTGATTTTATCCAATCCGCCAATCTAACGAATGGATGATGGATTGAAGGTTCCGTGGCTGCAACTAACCTGCGCCCACCCCTATTACTCATACTCCTTTTATGGGTGTCAATTCGAACTCACTTTGATAATCCAAACAGTCTACTTCAATTTCATAGTGAAGGTTATCTATACAAAAAAGTTAGATTTATCAAATAACTATAAACACAACAACAAATTACATTTTTTTTTACAAAAGGAATGGTTTAAATTTACAATCCTATTTGCTATATAAAATAAAAGGATATGTACCAACAAATCCCATCTCACAAACAAGTACTTTAATTAGTCACAAGTTTTTTTTTATTGATCTGTTAAGTCCTATTAGTGGAGAGTTTCTTTTCATGTGGTCATATTTTCGATTTTGGTAGTATTTTGGTGGACGACTATACCCTTTTATTAATGTGGCAGGTATGACGTGACACTGCAATGTGGCAGGTATTATTGTGACACTTCAACGTAGTAGTTATGATGTGACACTTTAAATCTTTTACTAAAAAAAAACTAAAAACTCCTTTGTGTATTTTTTTCCAAATGTAACAACGTGTAGGGTATACTGTGACACTCCAAAAAAAAATTTAAAATTCCTTAGTGTACTTTTTTCAAATATGACAACGTGGTGGGTATGATGTGACACTTCAAAAAAACTAAAAACTTATTAGTGTATTTTTCTAAATGTAACAATGTGGCCCAAATGTGACAACATAACAGGTATGATGTGACTCTCCAAAAAAACTATAAACTCATTAGTGTACTTTTTCCAAATGTAACAAAGTATGATGTGACAGTCCAAAAAAACTAAAAACTCATTAGTATACTTTTTCCAAATGTGACAACGTGATAGGTATGATGTGACACTAAAAAAATTTAAAATTCATTAGTGTACTTTTCTCAAACGTGACATGTGAAACTCTAACGTGGCGGATATGATATGACACTAAAAAAATAAAAAATAAAAAAACTCTATAGTATATTTTTCTTAAATGTGACACTCTAACGTAACGGGTATGATGTGACACTAAAAAGCTCCTTAGTATACTTTTTTCAAATTTGAACACTCCAATATGGTGGGTAAATAAGTCAATACACATAAAAAATGACTAAATGGATCATAAGAAAAAATATGGGACTATATGGATTACAAGTCCAAAATATAAGACTTATTGGTCAATTTCATTAAATAAAATGTGATTCACTCTTATCTGTGACAACCCTCACCTCTGATTAATGTTAAACTATGATTGAGCATGATAAGTAATTGCTTGGAACGAAATCCTAATCTGTTTGTATGAGTGTGTTGCTGTAACTGCATTTCTATCTTTTTGTCATTAAATGATCTGTTCAGGTTTTAATATCGAATTGCTAATTGAAGGCCTTATCGGCGACCGAATCGAAAATTGATTAGAGTTATATGCTAATTAGAATTTATATTATTTTATGGTAGGTTTAATTAAAATTCAATTTAGAATGATTAAATTAGCATGGTTAATGTTAAATTATTTGAGCCTAGATTATTTACCTTATTGCCATTGAGTGTGTCACTTTCTAAAACATTGTTTGGGGTTAATTCATACACCATTCTTCAGCCATTTTCGTGAGAGAGAAGGAGAGTAGGAGAAAAATTGATTGCATCAAGAATTGGCTTGGAAAATTTGAGGAATTGAGGAGATTGCAAAATTGAGCTAGCTTACTTGAAATTCAACACCTAAGGTAGGAGATTCATCCTTTCAATTATGAATTTAAGTTGTTTCATGCATGGTTTATGGAAATTTGGAGTTTAAGTCAAGAATTAATTTAAAGAGTTGAATTAAGACTTAATTCATGCATGCATGTACATGTTCTTGAAATTTGAAGTTGTTTTGCATGAAATTCTTACATGCATGTTCATATTTTTGTTGAGGTCCATGAATTCACCATGTTTTAGAGTTCAGTCTTGCATTTAACCATGTTTTGAAGCATTGGAATTCATTAGAACTCATGCATGTCAAGTTCTAGTATTGTACTTCACGTTTCTTTGAAATTTGTGCTCAATTGGCTTACCTTTGGGCTTGATTTTACAAATGATCTTCAAAAACATGTTGTACTATGAGTTTCCAGGTGTTTTCCAGGAAATTAGCCCAAAGGAATTGAATTTGAAGCTTTAGAAATTAAGTTTTGTGCTTGAGGATCAATCTGGAAATTCCAGATTTTGGATCCACGCTCGAGCGGAGGACTTCACGCTCCAGCATACACTCTGAGTACATGCACTTCCACTCGAGCGTATTAAGACATGCTCGAGCGTGAAATGCATATGCCCAGGAGTTCATGTGTTTTGCAGTCCACTCGAGCGAGAGAATTCACGCTCGAGCGAGGGTCTAAGTCTCACGCTCGACCGGAGGTCGAGCGTCTATCGAGCGTGAAAATAGTGCATCCAGTACTTTTTCATGAGTTTGCAGTCCGCTCGAGCGAGGGAAGTCACACTC
Organism: Camellia oleifera; assembly: GCA_022316695.1. Lineage (NCBI taxonomy): Eukaryota > Viridiplantae > Streptophyta > Magnoliopsida > Ericales > Theaceae > Camellia > Camellia oleifera. Next base: position 27,838,818 of record CM039316.1, on the reverse strand, counting down.
GAGCGGAGCTCATTTGTTTGCATCTCCGCTCGAGCGTAGAAAGCCACCTCGAGTGAGACCCCTGTTTTCAGCAAATTTTGAAAAGTGTTTTAAGGTATATTTTTGCATCCTCATTCCATCCTAGGCATTCCTAGGCCAAGTTTAAGGCATCTTAATAAGGATAATGTTATAGAACCACACCAAGTATGGGTTAAGTCACTACTCCCAAGGGTGTAACTTAGCGTGTGTTTGTTCTATTACTGTGTAGGGTTGGCATCTGAGGATGCTCATTTGCTACCTATAGCCCAGTGCTCTATGAGTAGCAATGTTGTAAAGATATGTTCAACTATGATTATTTCTGAACGATTAACTGCACTGTTTCTGAAGTGATAATGTTTACTGAATGAATGTTTGTCCTATTTGTGAACTGTACTTATGGCATCCATAGCAACTTACTGTTACTGTTACTGTTAGTGCTACTGCACTGTACTGTTATTGCTACTGTTACAGAGATCTCTGTCAGTTCCAATATTTGGAACCAATACTGTATACTGTTCCGATGGCCATCAACAGATTGTTCGGTCTTCTAAGACCTACTGTTTACTGCACTGTTCTGCTATGGGATGTACCACATATGACCACTATGGTTTCTAAATGACTGTATGGCATGTAATATGAGCCACTGATTGAATAACTGATTTACTGTTGCAAATGACCGTTTAATTACTAAAAGGACATTCATTCTTAACCTATTTACACAGTTGTTATTCACTGGGCTTTAGCTCATTGTTTATATATGTATGTAGGTGTCCAGGCACCGGACCGGAGCTAGGAACGTCAGGTTAGCTCTTGTTTTGTCAAGCCAACCTTTGTGCCTCACCTCGAGGTTCCAAATCCATTCAAGCCAAGGTTGTTTTGGGGTGTTTCAGATTCTCCTTTTTTGTCTCTGTTTGTATTGACTGAATAAGTCTTGACTGTACAGTTTGGTGAAGGGATTTGGTCCCTAACTTGGATGTTTGTGTATATGATGTATGTATATGTGATTTGGGTTATGAATGTGGCTTTGCCCATAAAAGTCTTTTTGCATTCAGTTTGTCACAGCTCATTGGACATCTTTTATTTACTGTTTGGCTTCCGCCAGCCCCTTACTCTGTATTACTGTCATTACTGTTAAGCAGGCCTTTGGTAATCACAGATTACTGGCCGGTTACGATGCTAAACCCATAAGAGCGGGTTTGGGTCATGACAGAGTGGTATCAGAGCACGAGTTATACCGCACACACGTGTCCAACTGAGCTATAGGATGTCCTAGAAAAGTAATTAGGGCATTGCTTGAACATTGTGAAAGTGTGTGTGGCCATGATGTGAACATGTGTGCTAATGTGCTAATGTGCTTAAGTAAGCAATCTCCTATGTTTATTATTACCGTATTGCATATAGTGAAATGGAGAATGCAAGAACTGTTGATGAATCTGAATCATCTGAGGTCAGAATGGAAAGGTTAGAGAGAATAGTTGAACTATTGACCAAAGCTTTAAGGCAACAACAGAACCAACAGCCCCTACCTCCTCCGGTATAGCCAGAACCGAATGTTGATGAAGATATAATTGCTTTGACACAGAAGTTTAGCAAAATGAAACCACCATCATTCCAAGGAGGCCTTGAGCCACTAAAGGCCGAAGCGTGGGTTCTAAAAACTGAAAAATTGTTTGAAGTGTTTCCGTGTTCTGAGGCACACAAGGTATTACTGGCTACCTTTACTTTACAAGAAGAGGCTAGATGGTGGTGGATACTTGTTCGTGACACCAATAATACTATGACTTGGGCTCAGTTTAAGGAAGCTTTCTTTGAGAAATACTTTCCCCAGTGTGTCAGGGACCGTAAAGTGACTAAATTTGAGCAATTAAAGAAGGGCACCATATTTGTAGCCGAGTATGAATCAAATTTCACTGAACTCGCCAGATATGCACCACACATGGTGGATACTGATTATAAAAAGGCCAGGAAGTTTGAAGGCGGGCTCAATGTAGAAATACTTGATCGAATCAATGTTCTGAAGTTACTTAAATATGTGGATGTCCTCGACCGAGCGATAATAGCTGAGTCGAATATCGAAGCGTTAAAACAGACTGAAACACTAGTGACTGAGTGGCGCAGTAAGAGACGGGCTTTAAGTTTAAGAAAGGTCAGAACAGTTCATTGAATAAAAAGCAGAACACAGGGTCAACAAGCAGCTCTAGTCAGGGAAGTGGTTCCATACCACCCTGCTCCGAATGTGGGAAAAGGCACAAAGGGGTTTGTTACAAAATTTTTGGTGCTTGTTACAGGTGTGGCAAGGTAGGCCACATGGTTAAAGATTGCCCTTCCATGTCTCAAGGCAATAGTAAAGCTGTAGCTAGCACCGCAGCATCAACTGTTGCACCAAAACCCAATCCCAAAGCTACTGGAAAAGAGCCTTTGAGGCAAGGCCGGGTGTTTGCCCTCGTACTGGGAGATATGCAGAATATCGAGACAGTTGTGTCAGGTACACTCTCAATTTGTGCTCAAAATGCATATATTCTGATTGATTCGGGGTCTACACATTTGTTTGTCACGCATGCTTTTTCACGGAAATTAAATAGACCACTGGAACCCATGAACTATTTGTTAGCTGTATCTTTACCCGCTGGGGGATCCATGACTTGTGCTTATATGTATCCTGCATGTGAGATGGTTATTGGGGATGTACATTTGTATATTGATTTACTGCCCTTGAACATTGATCATTTCGATGTAATTTTGAGAATGGACTGGTTAACAAAATATCATGCTTCTATAGACTATGTAACAAAACAAGTTGTTTTCCATCCACCTGGATTGCCTGAATTTGTATTTAACGGGGTTGGTGTAGTACCTCCTCCATATCTGATTTCATCCATGAAAGCATCCAAACTAATTAATAAGGGGTGTAAAGGGTATGTATGTTGTATATTGACTGTACCTACTAATACTAAAGCTAATGTGGACAATATTCCCATAGTCAGAGAATTCCCAAATGTTTTTCCAGATGATTTGCCAGGGGATTTGATTGATGGGAAGATTGAGTTCACCATTGAAGTGTTACTGGGTACACAGCCAGTTTCCAAAGCTCCTTATAGAATGGCACCTACTGAATTGAAAGAACTGAAAGTTCAGTTGCAGGAATTGTTGGATAAGAAGTTCATCAAGCCCAGTACTTCGCCGTGGGGCGCACCGGTTTTATTTGTGAAAAAGAAAGACGGCTCACTGAGACTTTGCATTGACTGCTATGAACTGAACAAGGTAACAGTGAAAAAAAAATACCCACTGCCTCGTATCGATGATTTATTTGACCAATTATAGGGTGCCCAGGTTTTTCTCCAAAATTGACCTTAGATCCGGATACCACCAATTGAAGGTGAAAACAGAGGACATTGAAAAGACTACCTTTCGAATGAGGTACGAACATTATGAATTTTTTGTTATGCCTTTCGGAGTTACTAATGCACCTGCTGCATTTATGGACCTTATGAACAGAATTTTCAAACCATTCCTCGATGAATTTGTGGTTGTTTTCGTAGATGATATTCTGATTTATTCCAAGAGTAAAGAGGGACATGAACATCATTTGAGAATTGCCTTACAGACCCTAAGAGAACAGAAACTGTATGCAAAACTAACGAAGTGTGAATTTTGGATTGATAATGTTATGTTTTTAAGACATGTGATTAGTAAGGATGGCATTTCAGTTGACCCACAGAAGATTGAAGCAGTGGTAAATTGGCCTAAACCGACTAATGTTATTGAAGTTCAGAGTTACGTGGGTTTAGCCGGGTACTACAGAAGGTTTGTGAAAGATTTTTCTAAAATTGCCCTACCATTGACTCAGTTGACTCCAAAGGAAAAACCATTTGACTGGACTGATCAGAGAGAATCAGCCTTCCAAGAACTGAAGACTCGACTTATAACTGCACCGATTCTCACCCTACCATTAGGTACAGATGGATTTACCATTTTTAGTGATACTTCTTATAAGGGCTTGGGATGTGTGTTAATGCAGAATGGTAAAGTTATAGCGTATGCTTCCCGAAAACTAAGGCCACATGAAAAGAACTACTCTACTCATGACTTAGAACTTGCTGCAGTAGTGTTTGCAATGAAAATTTGGCGTCACTACCTATATGGGGCAACGTGTGAAGTGTACACCGATCACAAGAGCTTGAAATATTTCTTTAAACAGAAAGAGTTGAACGTGAGACAGCGGAGATGGTCAGAACTGATAAAAGACTATGACCTGCAAATTTTGTACCATCCGCGGAAAGCTAACACCGTTGCTGATGCACTTAGCCGAAAGTCAATTCGGAATTTAGCCTGTTTACTCACCGGACAGCAGGAACTACTATGTGATATTGAGAAATTTGAGGTTGAGATTGTTTTGCGTGAACAAGGTAGGACATTGGCTGCTATTTCTGCTCAACCGGCACTTATTGAGGAGATTAAAGAGAAACAACAACAAGATAGATTTCTGAAAAAGATCATTGATGAATAGGAATCCAAACCAAGGCCGGACTTTAAATTCAAAAACAATGTATTGAAATTTCAGGGAAGGTTGTGTGTACCAAATGATTCTAATCTAAAGAGGCAAATTTTGCATGAAGGCCATAATTCAAAACTTTCCATCCATCGAGGAAATACAAAAATGTATCAAGACTTGAAACTTAATTTCTAGTGGCCGGGAATGAAGAAGGAAATTGCCGAGTTTGTGTCAAAATGCCTACGTTGCCAACAAGTTAAAGTTGAACATCAACGACCCGCAGGCTTACTTCAGCCCTTACCAATACCAGAGTGGAAATGGGAACATATTACTATGATTTCATTGTCGGATTACCTCGCTCTAGTAAAGGCATGGACTCAATTTGGGTTATTGTTGATCGATTGACTAAATCTACTCACTTCTTACCTGTCAAGACAATTTATAATACGGATAAATTAGCTATAATTTATCTTGATAAGATTGTTAGATTACACGGAGTGCCTGTGTCTATTGTTTCTGATAGGGACTCGAAGTTTACATCGAGATTTTGGCAAAGTCTGCAAACAGCATTGAGTACCAAATTGAGGTTGAGTAGTGCATACCATCCCCAGACAGATGGCTAGTCAGAACGAACCATCCAGACTCTGGAAGATTTACTGCGTATGTGTGTTCTTGATTTCCAGGGAAATTGGGAAAGTCATTTACCTTTAGTTGAATTTGCCTACAACAACAGCTTTCACTCAAGCATAGGTATGGCGCCTTTCGAGGCTTTATATGGAAAAAAATGTTGATCTCCTATCTACTGGGCAGAAGTAGGAGATAGGCATTTGCTTGGGCCCGAGATTGTACAAGAAACCACAAAAAAAGTGAAACTGATTCAGCAAATATTGAAAACCGCACAAAGCCGACAGAAAAGTTATCCGGATGTCCAAAGGCGAGACAGGGAATATGAAGTGGGTGATCATGTCTTTGTTAAAGTGACACCAATGAAAGGCCAGACCCGTTTCGGGGTTAAGGGTAAGCTAGCACCAAGATATGTTGGGCCGTATGAAATCATTGAAAAGATTAATCCGGTGGCATATCAAGTAGCGCTTCCTCCTGAAATGGAGCATATGCATAATGTCTTCCATATTTCAATGTTGAGGGATTATCTTTGGGATCCTTTCTATGTTATTAAGCCTACCCGTGTGGTATTGAGTGACGACTACACTTATGAAGAACGGCCTATTCAGATTGTAAACCGACGAATTAAGAAAACTGAGGAATAAAGAGATCCCGTTAGTGAAAATGGATTAGCAAAACCATGGTGGCGTTTATGTCACTTGGGAAATGAAAGACGATATGATGAGGAGATATCCTGAACTGTTCCCCCTGGATCCAGTGTTCTTCCATAATAAAGATAATCCGAGTTTGGAGGACCAAACTCTTTTAAGGAGGGAAGACTGTGACAACCCTCACCTCTGATTAATGTTAAACTGTGATTGAGCATGATAAGTAATTGATTGGAATGAAATCCTAATCTGTTTGTATTAGTGTGTTGCTGTAATTGCATTTCTATCTGCTTGTCATTAAATGATCTGTTCATGTTTTAATATCGAATTGCTAATTGAAGGCCTTATCAGCGACCGAATCGAAAATTGATTAGAGTTATATGCTAATTAGAATTTATATGATTTTATGGTAGGTTTAATTAAAATTCAATTTGGAATGATTAAATTAGCATGGTTAATGTTAAATTATTTGAGCCTAGATTATTTACCTTGTTGCCATTGAGTGGGCCACTTTCTAAAACATTGTTTGGGGTTAATTCATACACCATTCTTCAGCCATTTCCTAGACCAAAACCGTAAGAGAGAGGGAGAGTAGGAGAAAAATTGATTGCATCAAGAATTGGCTTGGAAAATTTGAGGAATTGAGGAGATTGCAAAATTGAGCTAGCATACTTGAAATTCAAGACCTAAGGTAGGAGATTCATCCTTTCAATTATGAATTTAAGTTGTTTCATGCATGGTTCATGGAAATTTGGAGTTTAAGTCCAGAAGTAATTTAAGGAGTTGAATTGAGACTTAATTCATGCATGCATGTACATGTTCTTGAAATTTGAAGTTGTTTTGCATGAAATTCTTACATGCATGTTCATATTTTTGTTGAGGTCCATGAATTCACCATGGTTTAGAGTTCAGTCTTGCATTTAACCATGTTTTGGAGCATTGGAATTCATTAGAACTTATGCATGTCAAGTTCTAGTATTGTGCTTCAAGTTTCTTCGAAATTTGTGTTTAATTGGCTTACCTTTGGGCTTGATTTTACAAATGATCTTCAAAAACATATTGTACTATGAGTTTCCAGGTGTTTTCCAGGAAATTAGTCCAAAGGAATTGAATTTGAAGCTTTAGAAGTTGAGTTTTGTGCTAGAGGATCAATCTGGAAATTCCAGATTTAGGATCCACGCTCGGGCGGAGGACTTCACGCTCGAGCGTACACTCTGAGTACATGCACTTCCGCCCGAGCATATTAAGACACGCTCGAGCGTGAAATGCATATGCCCAGGAGTTCATGTGTTTTGCAATTCGCTCGTGCGAGAGATATAGCGATCCCGGTTCTTCTTCCCTTGGTTGTTCTATCCAGACTTAGTTCCAAGGATGCCAGTTGTTGTTTTGATCTCGTCCCTGTCCTTCACATCTTTAAATTTGAGTTATAGAATGTTTCGAACTTGTTTGTTCCAAGTTGGTTGTGTTTGGGAGCCTTAGGTTGCTGCCCAGAATTTTGAACCTTCGCTCGAGCGAGCTCTTTGTTTTGGTCCTTCGCTCGAGCCAGGGTTTTGTCGCTCGAGCGAGAGTGGAGTCTTTGTGTCTGGTGGCTCGAGCTAGGGTGGCTTCGCTCGAGCATGCGTCTGCGTTTGGGTTCAGACCTGAGAGTTGTGTTTCTTGGCTCGAGCGAGCTTTTCTTCGCTCGAGCAAGGGCAGTTTCTTGTGTCTGGTCGCTCGAGCGACCAATCCTTCGCTCGAGCGAGACTGTTTATATCAGTTAGCAGCAGCCAAGGAGAACATCACTTTTTCATCCCCTTTTCTTTTTGAAACCCTAGATACGAGACTCTCTCTCTCTAAACTCACCTTCTCTCTAGATTTTCATCTTCTTTTAGTGTGAATCCATCCTAGGCTCTTTGTAAGAAAGATAGAGGGTGGCTTGGGCTTCGTTCTAATCTGAAGAATAGTGGATTTGGAGCACTTTGATTCTGGGTCATCTCCTCCATTTGAGTTTTTCCGTTTGAGGTAGGGATTCTCCTTACTTCTTTTCAATACTCCATCTATAGATAGACATGTGGTAGTTTTTGTATTGTATAAAAACATTATATCATGTTGGATTTGTTAAAAATCATGAGGTTGAACCTTGGGTTGGTTGTTGGATTTGGGTTTATTATCGTTAGTTATGGTTTAGGCTAATTGGGGTGTTAATTAGCATGTTGTTGTTGAAAGGAGAGGAAACCCTAATTTTATTTGATTTAACAAATTAATAGAGGGGTTTTGATAATTGGACAAATACTTATGTATTTTGGGTCTTAAACGTGATTATTGTTGTTGATAATTGAACCTTTTAGGTTAATATTGGAAAAGAGGGAGGAAAACCCTAATTTAATGATTATGACTTAATTCGCATAATTAAATTGGAATGGCTTTGTAAAGAATGTAGTGGATTAAAATGAGGTATGGTCTTATTGTCCATGGAATAGAATTTGTTGAAAACAAAAGGTATGAGAATTGGATTGTTGTAATATGAGTGTTGAACACACGTATGTGGAGGTTGTATCTTAAGCTACCATGTTAATATTGTTGTTGGGTTTGTGATCTCATGATGATTGAGTCTTTTAATAGATGTACTAAATACCTGCATCTAGAGGTTTTGTCCTTGGTCATCGGTAGAGGATGACACGGTTGCGTTGAATTGTCGTGTATACATTACACCATTGTTGATTGAACATCGTATGTGATGAAATGTTGAGATACATTATATATGTATACTTGTTAGGGAGGAGAGAGGGGTTGTACTCCAGTGTGTGTGAGAAGATAGGGGATGGACTCCACACACCTATGTGTTCCTATATCTTAACACATTGTTTACATTTTGATAGTTTATGTGTATGTTTTACACATGTTGATTATACCTTGTTGTATTGTGGTTGTTGGTGTTATACCCTGCGCTGATAATTAGAGGTACCGGTACCTTCCAGCTAGCGCCTGGAGAACTGTATGAGCTGATAATCTAAGGTACCACACCCTTCTAGCTAGCGCCTGGTAAACTGGTAGTTTGTTGTGAGAAGTGTATCTTTGGCTTACTGCGCACATAGCTAGTAGAGCAAAGTTTTGTTGTTATTGTTTCAGTGTATCTGGAAACATTGTGGATTGTGTTGGTTACGGTTTTGGAGGGGGCCGAGTTGCCTCATTGGTTTATCTTATGCATGTAGTTGAGTTGTTATCTCCCTTTATAAAGGTATGCATGTATAGTTATGATAGATTTGGGATTGAACCGAAATGCCCTTTTATCTTTTGGAAGTGTAAAGAAAATCAAACATTTTAGAAATATGTTTTGAAAAGGCACATCCGTTGTATGTGTGGGAAATGGGATAGAGTAATGGGCTTAGTGAATCTATTTTCCTAAGTAGTTGTTAATGTTATAAAAGATTGTGAACGGGGGCTAGTGAAAGGAAAAGGAAAGATGAATCGCTTATAGCGTTGAATGAAATAGTTGTTTTCGAGAAAATTATATATATATATTTTGTATAAACTGTCACATTATTATCCTAGTATGAGAATGAGTGTGCATGATCATAGCTATCTGTAATGTTGTTATTGTTGAGGATCATGTTAAGATCCCTACTGGACTATATGTTCATCCCACGTTGTTGAATCTTTTTCAGGTACTTAGCAGGATGTGCTACAAGATTTGGATCTTCTTAATTGTTGGCCACGGGGCCTCTTTGTTGTTGGCGGAATGCCATATGTGTAAAAGGGTTACACCCTTCATTTGATTTATTGTTGTAAGCCTAGGGGCAATTCATTTAGAATGCTCATGTTGTATTTAATTTTCATTCGAATGAGAGAATTGTTGTTCATTACTTTTATTGAACATTTGAGTTTATTCCCACATGTTATCTCCGAAATTGAATTAAGTTAAGGAACTTGGTAATGACTTCGAGTAATAAAAAGTGGGGCGTGACAACTTGGTATCAGAGCTACCGGGTTCGAATACCTTGAGCTCGTGGGAAGTGATTTTTATCACAATGGGTTTACTGCGTGTAGTAAGGAAGTTGCATATAGATATCATGAAAGTTAGGACTTATGTGTTGCATTTATGTGAGCATGGGATTTAGTTTCCTGGATAGTATTCATAACCGGTGAACTTGCTTTGAGGTCCTTTTGGAAACGCGCCTGATCAACGTGGTTTCTGATAGGAATTCCTTGAGAGTTCCGAGATGAGTGGCTATCTTTGTGGACTTGATTCGATTATGTGTTTACATGTTTAAATGTTTATATGTAATAGAAATGTAAATTTTGAGACTAAGTGTGCATTGTGACCTATTGGTGGTAGAGTGTGCCTCAGAGAAGGCTATTGTGTTATACACTAAGTGTAATTTACTTTTGTGCTTTATAGGATGTCTACACGAGGGAGTAGAGGACGGTTGAATAGTAGGAGTGTCGGTAGGGGCACAGCAGTTCCTTTAGCACCCGTCGTTGCAGCATCGGCTGTCGGCGAGGATATCGCATGTGAGATTGCGAGAGCAGTGCAAGATGCCCTAGTTCGCACTGAGGGCGGCAACGGGCATGCTCTCAAACTTACTAAGGAGTTTTTCCGTTCCGGCCCACCAGAGTTTGTGGGGGAGGCTAAACCGTTGGAGGCAGAGAGTTGGTTAGAGCAGATTACCAAGACTCTTGATATGCTCAGAGTTGAAGATGAGGAGTTGAGGGTATCTTTGGCGACTTTTCAATTGAAGGGTGATGCGAGTTATTGGTGGAAGTATGCTAAGAATAATGTAGGTAGCACGTGGGTTGCTTTTACCGAGGCCTTTTGGGCCAAGTATTTCCCTCCTTCTGCCCGGGAAAGGTTGAGGGATCAGTTTTTGGAGTTGCGCCAGGATGATACTCCTGTGGCACAGTTTGAGATGCGGTTTGCTAGTTTATCGAGGTTCGCTCCAGAGTTGGTGGCAACATGTGAGCGTCGTTGTTATGAGTTTGAAAAGCGGTTGTGTTTCGATATTCGGGAGAAGGTAGCTGGATCCTTTTGGAAGGATTATTATAATTTAGTTGAGGCAGCGGCCCATGTGGAGGCCATGGTTGTGAGTGATGATGGGGTTAAGGAAGAGACCATCTCGGTAAGTCCTACAGTTCCTAAACGCTCTAGGCTCAGTAAGGGGTGGAGGCGGAAACATGCTCAGTCGGGAGCTAATTCCTCTTCTCCACCAGGGATTTCGGACACTTCGGTTGGGAGGTCCAGGGAGGTGCAGGTTTCAGACCAGTCTCAGAGTAGGGGGTCTAGTGGTTGCTTTGTTTGTGGTCAGTTGGGCCATGGTAGACATTTTTGCCCTTTGCGTGTGAATTCTGTGAGTGTTTCAAAACCTAGTCAGACTCAGTCGTACTCGTCCAGTCGAGAACGCTATCGGTACCAGAAATGGGCAGGCCAGGCTTCGGGAGCCTTGCGGGGGGCGACTTGTTAGTTAGCCCTATAGTGTTACCCTGGAGAGGGATCTTTGTAATGTTGGCCGGTGGTGTATCATGTTTATTGATTTTGTTATTGACCGGTGTACTGCTGGATGCTGAGACACTATGTTTATGTATCGCATATGTATGCATAGTATTGTTTGTTTAATCCTCATGTATTGGGGAGTATGTATGGAATTTCGAACCCTCTATTATATATATTGAGAAGTTGTTGATGGGAATCAATGATCCTAGTATTGTTGCTTGCTTGGTACTGTGTATTGAGTTAGTCTTGTGACGGCCTGTCGGCCTTGTTCACTTTTAGAGTTTATTTGTTGAGAATGGGAATCTGCGAGTGGATGTGATTGATGTGATGGTTTAGAGAATCGCGTGGTATTGGCAAGGTTATGTGGGATTTGTGTCTCAAGTTAGAAGGAATGGTACCTGTATGTTGGTTCGTGTTTTGGGCCTTCCTATTCAGTGAGTCCGTGGTGACCCCATCGGTTGTGTAGGGGTAGTGTTTGTATTGTGATTGGTTATCAATTATTGGGTATGGTTTGAGTGGCACATCAGTGTGTGGGTTACTGAGTGAGGAGTTTATTAAGTTGATTAGTCAGCTCGTTGGTATCGGGTTTTGGGTTGACATTGGTCACCATGAGGTTAGTCTCGTTTGTTGTAGACTTTGTGTGTTGATTAGGGAAAACTGAAATTAATCATCCGGTTGTGTCATTAAATATGACGGTTATAATAATACAGCAAATTTGTGTATTGAATGATCATTGTGAATGATTGGATTATTTTTTTTTTATACATTATGTGTATGTATATTGTTTGGGAGGAGATAGGGGATGGACTCCGATGATACAGCACCAAAATGTGTATCTATTGAAAAATTGATATAGCACATACGCTTATCTGTTGTGAAGTGAAAAATGTTTTATATGAGTTACTATCTCATTTAATTGTTTGGCCAGGTTCTAAGCCAGGTGTATGTTATCAAATTGGTTAAGTAAAGGGAGGCGGAATGAAATTGCAAAACCATGAATTCCTTATGCCTTTGGTGTTGATGGTATTGTTGTTATTTCTATTAACTATCATTATAGAAATGTTATGTTCTGTGTTGGTTGTGGCATCACCGTGTGCGTGATGGTTGTTGATAGTGTTATTTTGGAAAGAAATGGAAAACAAAACTTTTTCCTAGTGTTTGGGCCATCTAAGGGTGTTGTTGAGAAATTGATTTAATTTAAGGGTTTTGAAAAATTCCAAATGAATCTTTTGGCAAATAAACTGTGGTTGATTTTGTGTTTTGGATAACACTGTATTTGTGAAAAATATTTACAAAACTTTTGCGTTTCGCATGGAAAATGAAAGATTTATTTTGGAATGCTAACATTGAAAATTTGACTATCCTTGAGAGGTGTTTCTTGAACAAGAAAATGTTTTCTTATTAATTGCTCAAAAGATTTGCTTTAGTTGCATTTTGGGAGTTATGTTGTTGAGTAGTGGCTTAGCTTGAAGCGCTAGTCGGTTGTTCGCGAATTGTTACGGGGAAGGATTGGTTTTGTTGTGGCTTTTGTGCTTGAGTGTTGGCTTTTGGAAAGTGTTCCCTTCGTTAGTCTCTTCCTTGGTAAGAGTGGATTAAAGGTTGTGGTGAGAGTAGTTTCTTCCTTTGGGACTCGGGTACTGAGTGCTTTGTTATCTATTGGCCTTGTGTTTAGGCGTTTCCTTAATTTCGGGGATGAAATTCTTTAAGGGGGGGAGGTTATAGCGATCCCGGTTCTTCTTCCCTTGGTTGTTGTATCCAGACTTAGTTCCGAGGATGCCAGTTGTTGTTTTGATCTCGTCCCTGTCCTTCAAATCTTTAAATTTGAGTTATAGAATGTTTCGGACTTGTTTGTTCCAAGTTGGTTGTGTTTGGGAGCCTTAGCTTGCTGCCCAGAATTTTGAACCTTCGCTCGAGCGAGCAGTTGGTCGCTCGAGCGAGCTCTTTGTTTTGGTCCTTCGCTCGAGCTAGGGTTTTGTTGCTCGAGCGAGAGTGGAGTCTTTGTGTCGAGCCAGGGTGGCTTCGCTCGAGCATGCGTCTGCGTCTGGGTTCAGACCTGAGAGTTGTGTTTCTTGGCTCGAGCGAGCTTTTCTTCGCTCGAGCGAGGGCAGTTTCTTGTGTCTGGTCGCTCGAGCGACCAATCCTTCGCTCGAGCGAGATTATTTATATCAGTTAGCAGCAGCCGGGGAGAACATCACTTTTTTATCCCCTTTTCTTTTTGAAACCCTAGATACGAGACTCTCTCTCTCTCTAAACTCACCTTCTCTCTAGATTTTCATCTTCTTTTAGTGTGAATCCATCCTAGGCTCTTTGTAAGAAAGATAGAGGGTGGCTTGGGCTTCGTTCTAATCTGAAGAATAGTGGATTTGGAGCACTTTGATTCCGGGTCATCTCCTCCATTTGAGTTTTTCCGTTTGAGGTAGGGATTCTCCTTGCTTCTTTTCAATACTCCATCTATAGATAGACATGTGGTAGTTTTTGTATTGTATAAAAACATTATATCATGTTGGATTTGTTAAAAATCATGAGGTTGAACCTTGGGTTGGTTGTTGGATTTGGGTTTATTATCATTAGTTATGGTTTAGGCTAATTGGGGTGTTAATTAGCATGTTGTTGAAAGGAGAGGAAACCCTAATTTTATTTGATTTAACAAATTAATAGAGGGGTTTTGATCATTGGACAAATACTTATGTATTTTGGGTCTTAAACGTGATTATTGTTGTTGATAATTGAACCTTTTAGGTTAATATTGGGAAAGAGGGAGGAAAACCCTAATTTAATGATTATGACTTAATTCGCATAATTAAATTGGAATGGCTTTGAAAAGAATGTAGTGGATTAAAATGAGGTATGGTCTTATTGTCCATGGAATAGAATTTGTGGAAAACAAAAGGTATGAGAATTGGATTGTTGTAATATGAGTGTTGAACACACGTATGTGGAGGTTGTATCTTAAGCTACCATGTTAATATTGTTGTTGGGTTTGTGATCTCATGATGATTGAGTCTTTTAATAGATGTACTAAATACCTGCATCTAGAGGTTTTGTCCTTGGTCATCGGTAGAGGATGACACGGTTGCGTTGAATTGTCGTGTATACATTACACCATTGTTGATTGAACATCGTATGTGATGAAATGTTGAGATACATTATATATGTATACTTGTTAAGGAGGAGAGAGGGGTTGTACTCCAGTGTGTGTGAGAAGATAGGGGATGGACTCCACACACCTATGTGTTCCTATATCTTAACACATTGTTTACATTTTGATAGTTTATGTGTATGTTTTACACATGTTGATTATACCTTGTTGTATTGTGGTTGTTGGTGTTATACCCTGCGCTAATAATCAGAGGTACCGTTACCTTCCAGCTAGCGCCTGGAGAACTGTATGCGCTGATAATCTAAGGTACCACACCCTTCCAACTAGCGCCTGGTAAACTAGTAGTTTGTTGTGAGAAGTGTATCTTTGGCTTTCTGCGCACATAGCTAGTAGAGCAAAGTTTTGTTGTTATTGTTTCAGTGTATCTGGAAACATTGTGGATTGTGTTGGTTACGGTTTTGGAGGGGGCCAAGTTGCCTCATTAGTTTATCTTATGCATGTAGTTGAGTTGTTATCTCCCTTTATAAAGGTATGCATGTATAGTTATGATAGATTTGGGATTGAACTGAAATGCCCTTTTATCTTTTGGAAGTGTAAAGAAAATCAAACATTTTAGAAATATGTTTTGAAAAGGCACATCTATTGTATGTGTGGGAAATGGGATAGAGTAATGGGCTTAGTGAATCTATTTTCCTAAGTAGTTGTTAATGTTATAAAAGATTGTGAACGGGGGCTAATGAAATGAAAAAGGAAAGATGAATCGCTTATAGCGTTGAATGAAATAGTTGTTTTCGAGAAAATTATATATATATATATATTGTATAAACTGTCACATTATTATCCTAGTATGAGAATGAGTGTGCATGATCATAGCTATCTGTAATGTTGTTATTGTTGAGGATCATGTTAAGATCCCTACTGGACTATATGTTCATCCCATGTTGTTGAATCTTTTTCAGATATTTAGCAGGATGTGCTACAAGATTTGGATCTTCTTAATTGTTGGCCACGGGGCCTCTTTGTTGTTGGCGGAATGCCATATGTGTAAAAGGGTTACACCCTTCATTTGATTTATTGTTGTAAGCCTAGGGGCAATTCATTTAGAATGCTCATGTTGTATTTAATTTTCATTCGAATGAGAGAATTGTTGTTCATTATTGTTATTGAACATTTGAGTTTATTCCCGCATGTTATCTCCGAAATTGAATTAAGTTAAGGAACTTGGTAATGACTTCGAGTAATAAAAAGTGGGGCGTGACAAGAGAATTCACGCTCGAACGAGGGTCTGAGTCTCACGCTCGAGCGTCGAGCGTCCATCGAGCGTGAAAATCATGCATCCAGTACTTTTTCATGAGTTTACAGTCTGCTCGAGCGAGGAAAGTCACGCTCGAGCGGAGCTCCTTTGTTTGCATGTCCGCTCGAGCGTAGAAAGCCACGCTCGAGCGAGACCCCTGTTTTCAGCAAATTTTGAAAGTGTTTTAAGGTACATTTTTGCATCCTCATTCCATCCTAGGCATTCCTAGGCCAAGTTTAAGACATCTTAATAAGGATAATGTTATAGAACCACACCAAGTCAAGTTAGGGTTTAAGTCACTACTCCCAAGGGTGTAACTTAGCATGTGTTCGTTCTATTACTATGTAGGGTTGGCATCTGAGGACGCTCATTTGCTACCTATAGCCCAGTGCTCTGTGAGTAACAATGTTGTAAAGATATGTTCAACTATGATTATTTCTCAACGATTAACTGCACTGTTTCTGAAGTGATAATGTTTACTAAATGAATGTTTGTCCTATTTGTGAACTGTACTTGTGGCATCCATAGCAACTTACGGTTACTGTTACTATTAGTGCTACTGCACTGTATTGTTATTGCTACTGTTACAGAGATCTCTGTCAGTTCCAATATTTGGAACCAATACTGTATACTGTTCCGATGGCCATCAACAGATTGTTCGGTCTTCTAAGACCTACTGTTTACTGCACTGTTCTGCTATGGGATGTACCACATATGACCACTATGGTTTCTAAATGACTGTATGGCATGTAATATGAGCCACTAATTGAATAACTGATTTACTGTTGCAAATGACCGTTTAATTACTGAAAGGACATTCATTCTTAACCTCCTTACACAGTTGTTATTCACTGGGCTTTAGCTCACTGTTTATATATGTATGTAGGTGTCCAGGCACCGGACCGGAGCTAGGAGCGTCGGGTTAGCTCTTGTTTGTCAAGCCAACCTTTGTGCCTCACCTCGAGGTTCCAAATCCGTTCAAGCCAAGGCTATTTTGGGGTGTTTCAAATTTTCCCTTTTTGTCTCTGTTTGTATTGACTGAATAAGTCTTGACTGTACAGTTTGGTGAAGGGATTTGGTCCCTAACTTGGATGTTTGTGTATATGACGTATGTATATGTGATTTGGGTTATGAATGTGGCTTTGTCCATAAAAGTCTTTTTGCATTCAGTTTGTCACAGCTCATTGGACATCTTTTGTTTACTGTTTGGCTTCCGCCAGCCCCTTACTCTATATTACTGTCATTACTGTTAAGCAGGCCTTTGGTAATCACAGATTACTGGCCGGTTGCGATGCTAAACCCATAGGGGTGGGTTTGGGTCGTGACATTATGTTTATAAATGTTCAATAAAATTGATTTTTTACATGGATGACCTTTATTACGGAACTTACAAAGTAGACAGTTCGGATCATTCTGAATTTGGGTCCGCAAGAAGGGTTTGAATGAATATGAAGAGATGCAAATATGGAGAAGCTTATCCCCATCCAGCAAGATTCAATTATGAATAAAAGGCATACATGGTACCTACCACTACTAAAAAAGGTATAGGGTAATCATTTACATATCTAAGTTTATTTTACTGCAATCAATTTATGTAAGCATCATAGGACATATTTGTTTGGCTTTTTGGGATAAGGATCACTTTATCACTCGAGCGATGTGATTAAAAGGCGACACTCACATATAGGTCAGACGTACTTAATCAGCAAAGTGACAAATAAAGAATGCTCAAGTCAAGATTGGAATGTTAGGACATACTCTTCTACATAAGCATAATTCGGGTTGGATTCGCATCTAAACTCTCCTAACTCATCAAATACAATAGAGCAAATAAAAATATAATTGAATAGAGTTTTGTCCAATGGGATTGTCAATTACAAAAAAAACTAACAATGTGAAAGAGATGATTGGCTGGTATCTAGAAAAAAAAATATGGAAGATAAAATTATCTTAGATATTATAATTGTTACATTATTTGAATTTAAAAAGTGAATCTAAATTTTTAATTAAAATGAACTCTCATTTTATTTTTCAAAATATATTTGGTAATCGTCAAACTGACAACAAATGAATCATGCTACAGGAGCAGGAGAGCTGGGATCCTTGTTGTGTCTCAAGGCAGAGTAGAGAACCTAGACTATTATGTATATAGTGAACACACTTGAAAACTAAAATTTACTTTTAAAACGTATGGTGAATACAAAACTTTCAGAGCTAAAATTTACTTTCAAAAGGAATCATGTACAGTATTTGATCATTTAATTAGGTGTTTTTTAAAAAATTGGATAAATTACTAATACACCCCCTGAGGTTTACTTAAAATATGAATTGCCCCCTGTGATTTGAAAAATTACAAATACCTTCCTGTCAGAATTTTTTATTTAACAGAATTAATTGAAAAAGTAAAATTTCTAACTGTTTGCCTATACAATAATAAAATTATCTGAAGTATTAATTGAAATAAAATTTTAACATTATTAAAAACTGTTAATTAACTTGATGATTTATGAACAAAAGGACCTATTTGTTATGAAATTAAAAACCTTAGGGGGCATAATGTAATTTCTAGAACTACAAGGGTAATTTGTAATTTAAGTAAATCTCAAGGAGTGTGTTTGTAATTTATCCTAAAAAATTTAGTACAAGAATGACTACTCAAGCGCCGAATAACGAGAGGGAATTATTAATTTTAATTTGATTTATATAAAAGATTATTATAATGAAACTCAATGAATTACAATTATAATGATGAAAATTGAATACAACATATAATCAATATAAAGAAACTTTCAAAATTATAGAGAAAAACTCCAACAAATACACAAGGAATAAAACTCACATGCAAATAAAAAGATTCAAACCACTGACCTCGTAGTGAGTTGAAAGAGCTCTGATAAATTGAAATAAAGAAAGGAAAATAAAGAGAGGAACTTATTATGTAACAGATTAATTAGTTAGTTTATTTAGACAATAAAGTTTAAAAGAAAGTAACGACTTTTTTGATAAAATTATGAATATTTGTAGCATGTGTTATGCTACTTTGTGATGAAATTATGAATAGTGAATTTATTATGTACATCATAAAGTTACAAATGACAAATTTATGCGGATTGGTATTTGGTATGACTAATGCTATATGCACCAATTAGTGCACTAATTAGTGTACCAATTGATGATGTTACACAATTTAAGATGTTTTTGGTATTTGTAATTTGTTTAATGAGTGAGATCAATAATGAAGTCATAACTAGTGTTGGTACACTAGTTAGTATACTAATTAGTGCATGTAGTACCACTCATTTGGTATTTGCTTCTATTTTGATCATTTTGTCAGCTCTCTATGTTACATGCCTGGAGTTGAACTTGCTTAAAAAAATGCTTTACATATTGAAAGTAGTGAGGATTTTGTTGTTCCTTGAAGTAGTTGATTAGAAAATTGTGGAACCTTGCCTTACACAGGTGAAAGAGGCAGCAAAACAAATGGTAGATCGTGAAGCAAACATGCCAAGGGATGCAAAGAATTGTAAAAACACTATTAAAATCAATGTGAGTCGATGAGTATAAACCTCATGTTGTGTACCAATTCCTGAAACTGTTATATTATAAGGTCCTGGTGTCTCACATCTGAAATGGAGGGGGAGTTCCTAGGCTATAAAAGTAAAAAATCTGGATCCTTATATAGCATCGAGGCCTTTTTCCGAGTGGTGAAATCTTTATCAGAACTCCCCAGTTAAGCGTGCTTACGCTGGAGTAGTTTTGCAATGAGTGACCCACTGGAAAGAACAAATCCGTGCAGGCGTGGCCCCAAAGCGGACAATATCGATGCCATGAGAAGGGTTGGGGCGTTACATGTATCATTACGTTCTTTCTGTGATATGCTAATCCATTTACCTTGTTTTGGGATACTTCATCTTGTTTCAAGATTCTACTCCAATTATTGAAGAGTTGTTTCCTATAAATTTGTATATCAGTGTGGATTTTTTACTTGCAATTTTAGTATGGACTTAATTTCAGTGAGGATTGGGAAGTTTGAGGAAAGTTACCAATTTCTATTTCATGGCTTGTCATTGATAGATTCAGATAACCAATTTTGCACCCACAATTCTAATTTTTCTTGTTATGGTTGAAATATGCAATTCTACATACCCTGAAATTTTTACTTAACAAAATCAATGTATGGTCCAAAATCACACAAGATATCATTAGTGATGGGATATTTGGTGTAACTTAATGAATTGTTTATAATTCTTTTTTTAATTTAAAAAAATTGTATTAGAGCGCTGCATTAATCTTTGACTTAAGTATGAGGCAAAAATAGAATAATTAAGATTAAAAAATTAATAATTACTGAATTTGGTCCTTTGATTACACTAAATTCTCCTAAATTGGCTTATTTTGACCTTGAATTTTTTACTTTATCTTAAATTGGTCCAATTGATTACAATAGTTACATTTTTTTAAATTAAAAATACGCACATGAGCAATGTGTCAAAAAAAAAAAATTCAAAAAACAAAAAACAATGTGTCATGTTCTTAGAAGCAATATTATAAACTTGATCAATTCAGTGATTTAATTTCAACCAATTCAATAATTATTTTCTGTAAAAAAATCTTAATAACGTTATCAATTAAACCAAATTGACACAAAATCTAAAATTGAGAATAAAAATTGAGCCAGTTGAAACTGTAAAGACTAAAATGACATAAGCAACAAAATGTATGGACTATATGTGTAATTTCCCCTAAAATATATTATTAATGTGACCCTTAAGAGTGAACTTGTATAATTTATGGAAAACACTACGTGTGTGTACTATGTGCACCTTGCCACAAAAGAAGAAATGACATAATTCCATACATTCTGCGACATAACTAAAAAAAGAAAGACATAACTTGACACCACATGAGATATAACCGAAGATCTCATGAGTTAAACTAAAATAATGTCATAACTAAATAACAAAATTTGTCATAACTAAAAAAGAAAATGATATAACTAAGAGTGTATATGGTACAACCCTTTCAAGGGGTATATAGTAAAATTTTCCTTAATTTATATAGGAGATGAGAAAGAAGTGGTTTTCAATTTTTTATTTATATATTTGATTTATATAAGTCTAGCGTATGCCCGTACTTGAAGGCACGGTGTAAATAATGTTGAATAGCTATCATTGGTGCAATTTCCCGTTTACTCAATTACTAAAATTCTGTGGCAGTACCTTGGTTTACAACAATTAATTTCTTCATTAATCCATCATTCAGATCTACAAATAATGGGTCAAAAATAGTGCATGCATTAAGCACTCAGTACAATAAGGAAAACTTATTGGAAAAGAGCAGCAGATCTAATATAAATTATATAATAAACAATGGGTCTGAAACAGTATCTGCAGAGAGCACTTAGCAAAAGAAACCAAAAATGTTTTTTTGTTTCAAAATTATATAATGGAAAATACTACAAGATAAAAGTCAAACCAGTCATGCACTTCAATGCAATAATCAAACAGCATAAAATATAATCATCAAACCTAATTCATACTGTTTTTTCTAGTCTATCAATTGGGGGTTGGATTATATATATAAAGCTTAAACAGTCAAATGGGATGTCAGACAAAACAACCCGTGTTCGCCTTTCCTTTCTTAACTATTAGGAAGAAACTTCAATTGGTTGGAACCCATGTGTGCCAACAAATGCAATTAAGTGCCCTATAAGTTTTATAATCAACAATGGAAAAAGGGGAAGCAAACCTAAGAAGCAAGAAGAACAACATCCCTGTGGAGATAAAGTATGAAATGGCTAGTGAGATTGAAGCTGCCAGCCAACCAACTTCCAGAAGGTACAAAGAGTTGCGATCCACCGTCCGATTCAAACTGGCTCAGATGAGCTATTGCTGCCTTGAATGCCTCTGTATTCAAGGTGCTTCCATCACCAACTCCTCCAAAATCTGTTAAAGCTCGCGCTGTGAGCTCTACAACTCATAGCAGAGTACTCAAAGTAGTCCAAAACACGCACTTTTCGGGCATCAACATTGCTCAAATTCAATAGAAAAACAACCAGGAGTACTGAAATCGCATCAAATATCTGTAACGTTAAACAAAAAAAAATTAACTGATATTTCATTTATATTTCACTCACGTTTTATTTTTACTTTCCTAATTCATGCAAAAAAGACTAAAACTCGGAAATTTTAAAGAGTTTTTTCAAGCAAGATTTGGACTTTTGGCAATGGGATTGGTTGGGCTGATAGGACATGAGAACCCATATAAAACAAAAGTCAACATTGTTAATGTCTAGGAATTGAAGATTTAAGTTTTTGTTGTGTTCTTTGGAAAGTTCAGAGGAGTCTAAATTATTTATGTGGATTTTTTTTAGAGAGAAAATTAATTGTGATTATGAATGCAATGTTTTGAAGGAAAGAACAAATGTGGAGGTCTTGAGTGGAGCAGGAAAGGCTAGTGGAAAGAAACAAAGTAATTAAGATTGAGAAAACCCATGTAGAAAATTAAATGCTTGTAAAACTTGGGAGAGAGTAGTAATTGGAAGAGAGAGGAAGAGAGGGAGAGAGGGAGAGAGAGAGAGAGAGAGAGAGAAAGAGAAAGAGAGCGAAAGAGAGAGTTTACTAGAGGTTTTCTGGGACTTGTTGATAGCTTCATGATTGGTAACCCAACTGGTCTTGGCTTGTTGCAGATGCCAATCTTACCTGTGTATATATATAGATGCAGGATTTGTGTGCACACTACAAACAGGACTTTGCTTTCCCTCCATTCTTTTTGCTGTTGTTTGGCTACCAAGAATTGTAGATGAAAAGAAACAAAATTGTTGTGTCAAGTACTACCCAAGTAGTGATCAATCTTTGAAAAAAAAAAGTAATACCCTAGTAGTGCTTGTGAGAAATTCCAAAGATTTTCCCTAAACCCAAACATATGCAGGTGAATTTAAAAAGAAAAGAAGTAGATGAATAGAGAAGGAGAAAATTAGAGTGACAATCAAGAACCCAAGTATAGTGTTTGTGAGAAATTCCAAATATTTTCCTTGAACCCAAACACATGCTGGTGTTCTGAGGAAAAGATTAAAGATTTGTGTGATAAGATATCTTCACTTCTATAAGATTTTATTTTATGTTGGGTGGGAAGTTGATAGAAACCATCATATCTAGTTGAATAAACAAAGACTAAGAGAAACCGAAAGAAATACAGTACCCTATGGTAGTTAGGCCAATGAATCTATAGATACTCATCCATTTCTTAATACTTTACTAATAATGTAGCTCAAAGAGTTCCCAGAGCTTAATCAATTGAGTTTAATCAATGGGAGTTTAATCAATGGCAGAATATGACATACTTGCACCAAATAGCATTTTCAGCATCATAAAATATCGAGATTAAAGAAAACGGCACTACCATCAAAGATAATTTTTTGCATCATAACTGTTAAGACATAACCATAATTTTCAGCATCATAACAGTTAAGACAGAATCATAATTTTCAGCATGATAACAGTTAAGACAGAACCACTTAAAAATTTGAAGTGTGATTCAAACCCAAGATCAAACAAAATCTCACAAGCCATAAGAGGTAAATTTGTATTTAGATAAACCAACAGTCAAAAACCCAAAAATTCCATGTTCACATACAACTTTACAGAAATACAACATTCGATTCAACAAATACAACTTTCTAGAATTTTTTTTGAAGAATGCCCCATGAAATTCTAAACAAACCCCAAGAAATTCAACAAATTCTAAGCTACAATAAGAAGAAAAATTCCTAAATGAAGACATGAAACTCAAATGAATCCAAATTGAGAAAATCTATTAACCGATAGAAAAAGTTGTTTATAGAAATATAGCTATTCTAGGAAAGAGCGCCAAAAACAAATAGAGAAATAGAGAAATCAAGTTACTTGGTGGTCGTGTTGATTGAATAATGGTGGGCAAGTACAGCGATGATGTAGTTGTGGCTGGAACACATAGCTAGGCTTTACACAGGGAAGTAATAAACTGAAGCACACAGTAATAAACTGAAGCACCTTTAGCTTATGAATTAAAATGAATCAAAGAAAATTTCTTTTCAAAGAGTAGGGAGTGAACACATGAAACTCAAATGAATCCAAATTGAGCAAATCTATTAACCAATAGAAAAAGTTATTTATAGAATCAGAGCTATTCCAAAAAGGAGTGCCAAAAACAAATAGAGAAAAGGAGAAATCAAGTTACCTGGTGGTCATGTTGATTGAACGGTGGTGGGCACGTACAACGATGATGTGGTTGTGCCTGGAACACATAGTTAGGCTTTAGAAATCTTATAATAACCTGTAGCACATAGGGAAGTAATAAACTGAAGCACCTTTTGATCATACAGGGAAGTATAGAGAAACCAATTGAAAAACTAATAGGATTTAATAAACAAATGACCCCAATAAACCCAGATATCATATCACTTTGAGTACAATAAACCCATTTGGGGGAAGCTTTGAATTGAGGTTCACAATTAAAACTGTTAAACTGTTAATCACTGTACACAAAAATAAACTTTATAGTGATTAGAGTATTGACAACAAATTAAACTTAGTGTACAAACAATAAACTATATAGTGATTAAAATATTGACAACAAATTGAACTCAGTGTACAAAACAATAAAATGTATAGTGATTAGAGTATTGACAACAAATTGAACTCAGTGTACAAAACAATAAAATGCATAGTGATTAGAGTATTGACAACAAATTGAACTCTGGCCGATTAAGAGCTCCAACCGCTGTCATTGGGTTGAATTCAGGTCCAATAGGCATTCGGATGCTCTGTTCAAACACTTCTTTAGATGTGTATGGGTACGGCAATGTCTTTGTAAGCAGTTTTTCAACCTGCCAAGTCCAAATACATGAGAAGAAGCCATTAATCAATGAAACTGTTAGGTTTTTATTTTTGGCAACCTCGTTTGACAAAACTCCTTTGAGTTGTAATTTTATTCGCATTTTACTTTCAGTGAGGCTATGAGTTTATTAAATGCGAATCCAACCCGAATCGAGCCTTGTAGAGAAGTTTGTGATGTTAATGCTTTCAAGATTGCCACTTCGCTAATTATGACAGGGATCGAGCTGTCCGGTCAGCTCGCGGCTCGAAGCAAAATGCAAAAATGCATTCAAAGTTGCCTGTCCGATCATGTTATATTTTTCCAGTTTTTCCAGTTTTGGCCTTCCCGCTAGAGCGGGGTTTGTGAGCTCACAGTATCTCTGCTATGCCTGAAAAAGTAATGTGTGGTGTGATTCCCCGCTCGAGCGGGGAAACAGACGCTCGATCGGGGAGCCTATATGAAATCACAAGATATGAAGTCTCCGCTCAAGCGGGAAGACCCACGCTCGAGCGGAGCGCGCGATCCCAGATTTCCAGATTCGTTAAGGAGTTGGTTTTCTTCTGAAATTAGGATTGCTTTGGTTTTCTATAAATACTTAATTTTCTCCCAAAGCTAAAAGTACTTCTCCAGATCTTCTTTTTGGATCTTAAGGTTTATATCTGGAGATATTTTGCTAGTTTCTTTGATGTTTTTATTGAGTATTCAACTCATGGTTTAAAGATAGTACATCAAAGGTTTGTTTGGTATACACAAAAGAGAGAGTTGTTCTTCAGTTGTGGATTCTGAAGAATTCGAGCCGGAAGCTTCGGTAGATTCTGGAGTGGCTCATCAGAAAGACAATTCCGTGGTGAAGATGGGGTTGGAAGAGGCACATAGAGGTCGGTTCAATTAGGCATTGTGGATTTGCTAGATAATTGAGAGTATACCTGTGTAATTCCTTTAATTCTTCTTAGTGGATTGTCTTGTGGCAGTTGCCCGTGGTTTTTTTTATCACAGTTGGAGGTGTCCAATTGTGGTTTTTCCACGTAAAAATCGTTGTGTCTCTTTCTCTTGATTGTTTGATTGGGATTGTTTTTTTACTTCTTTTTATTGATACATAATCACAAATCAACATCTAGGGTTTCGAGATTTTTCAGAAACCATATAAAAGAGCTTCTATACATATGACATCTTCTATCCGCGACACTGAACACTTGCAAATGTTTACCTCAACTGGAGGACCTTGTGGATCAACCAACTAAGAAGGTAAATTCCATTGTCTTAATTTTTTTTTTATTAATTTAGCTCCCATACAAATAGGTTTTCTTTTTTAGTGGGGCAAAATAACTAATACGGCCAGATCCTTTAACTTGAGATCATACAACAGGGAGATTCCTTCTATATTGTCAAGTTTCAGATTCATAAATTCTTTAATTGTGAAAAATTGATCACATTCATCTTATTAAATTGTTAACCAAAATTTGCAATTTTCAACTACACAGAGCTTGTCTTATTCACCTACTCAGAAATAGGTATATACCACCATGCAAGAATTTTTTTTGATACCCCTTAGGCTTCAACCATCTAATTTTTTCTTTAGTGAACTCCATATTCAATTGTAATGCACAAAGCAGAAATTCAAGGAAGTCTAGTGAAACTTAAAATCAAGATTCCTCACCTTCTTATCCAACTTCTCAGAGATGATCACATGTTTAAGATTAGCATCCTTCCTCTTTTTAAGAACTTCATCCCTCTTGTTTTTGGCACTCTCATGCTCTTCCACCATCCAAGAGGGTAAGCCCTTCTTTTTCTGTGAGTCTACTGGCCCCAGCCAGGGAGTAAAATAGGTTTTTCAGGTTCAGGATTTTCTTCATTCAATACATCCTCTTTATCCTTCTCAAAATCATCTTCTACATCATCTACCGCAAAAGCAAGTCGTATTAAATATGCTTAAGATGGTAGTTCATAAGTTGATTTTGTGCCAGAGGTCAAAATTCCATCCACAATGTGTCCCTCACTGTCTGAATCACAGTTTGTAACACGCCCGCGTGGGCCTCTATGCTACAGTTCGGACTCCCTTTTTGTGTTGCGGTTCTAAATCTTGAACCAAAGAGTCCAACTCTGGCAAATCGTTTGGAAGAAAAACAGATTTTGAAAAAGTAGTGCCAAACATGGACTGCTTTGCCAGATTACAGAGTCGCCACCTAAATATTTTAAAATGGGAAATTTAGGAAACCCTGACTCGGTGCCGAAGGCCATGTGTCCGTCATCACCAAAGTGGTCTTGGCTCGGGAGCTTGGGTACGATCGGGGAAGGTCAGCTATGAGCACCCCCTTTCGCCCGGTTCGAAGACCGGCCTCTACTAACCGTGATATCCGTTTTTGAAAACATTACATGTTCTTATTCCAATTATTAGCCTAGAATTACTATGTTGTGCGCACGGCAAACAAGTATAGACTAGATTGCCTAATTTGGAAATAAACATTGCACATCCGTTTGTTTTGAAAATGCTTTGGAAGTTGCTACTCGCAAGTAGGCTAAAACACGGATTTCAATGAGTTTTCCAACTCAAGCAACCCAACCTCCACCCACAGGCATGCAAACAATTTAACTCATATAAGCACTTAGCCACATGGTAAGCATACTGTTATGACAACATTCACACGCATGCAATATACTAAAGCATAAATACTTACATCGTACTCCGTGCCAAAACAAGAAACTAGTTAGCAAACATGCATGACTTAGTTCATGTTAAATGGCTAATGCGACACAGGCGAAGATGCAATTTAGAGTAGGCTCGGCTAACCCTAAAATGGCATGTGAAATGCATTTATTTGATGCACGTATTCAAGTTAGATTTGAAATACAATGCAGTTTGTATGATGTACCGAGCCCGATGCATGTCAACAATTGCATGGATGCACGCATGCATTGCATAAGGTATGCTAATCTTAAATATGCCCTAATCTACCATCATAAGCAGGTAAATAAAAGAGGAGAAAAAAATGGGGGTTGGAAGACATACACACACTCACCCACACTTATTACAAATTTGCCCTCGCTCGGAGGGACCGAATAAATATTACAGTCCGAATAATAAATAAATTAATTATTACAAAAGTTCTAATTATTAAACCAAATTCAATATATATATAAAAAGAAAGGGGGGTCTCAGCCCTGCCTCGGGATGCGCGAATGATGCATGCTCGAATCCGACTTGCCCGAAAAGCCCACACCGCACCACTGCTGCCTCTGTTTCCACTGCCCTGCCTTCCTGAAATACTGCCAAAGTCCCAGGACATCTTCCAAATGCACCGCAGTACACCACCGGCTAGAGGAAATGGCCACCGGCTGCTCAAATTGACCACCAGCTGCTCTAGAGGATATCGGCTGAAAATATAGTGCCGGTCGGCACATTATACTGCCGGTCGGCAGAAAGTTCCTGCAGGGGACAGTTTGACAGCAGCAGCAGACCAGCAATGCATGGCATGGGTTTTTAGGCATATTTATGCACGGCCATTGCCTCCTATCATGTTTGGGAACTCAAGGAAGCATGACCCTTGGTTCTTGGGCCATCAATTATGCATGTTGATGCATGATGGCCTAAGGAACCAAGGTTGCATTTTAATGGTAATGCATGCAACACACAAATGAGACCAAAACCTTATCATGTATAGATCAAAGGTCTTGGTGACCAAGAGTTGAAACAAGTTGCACCACTTGTAGTGTGAACTTCCCTCAACCCTTATGCTTGGTTTGACAACCCCAAACCAAGTAATGCAATGCATGTTATGCAAACATGACTCCATAACACAATCCAATGCTAAAATGCCAACATGCTAAATGTAATGCAACATGCAAGGTGCAAATGCAATGTAAGCATGGACAAATCAAGCATAGGCTCATCATGCTATAACACTTAATAAAACAAGTATGCAACAAACAATGACGCAAGCATACAATGGTGGATTTAACTACAATGGGGCGGCCCTCAAATCTCCTCAAAACAGTGGCAAAAGGTGCCCCAAAACATGAGCAAAATGCTATACAAGCATGCAAGTAAATAGGCCCAAAACCAAGGGCACCAAAGAGAGCATCTAGCTACCATTAATATGACCACTCATGGCACATGTTGGACAACCAAAAACAGTTTCTTAGCATGCAAAATTACACCTAATCCCCTTATATGGCAGTCCCAAAATGCCTTGAAACATGGAAGCATGCAAATGGCCTATTCCTAGGTATAACATCACAACATTTCAAATCATGAATGAGATAGTAAATGGAAACTTATAGGCATGATATAAGGACTGAAATGTGATCTAGAATGATGCCAAATCATGAGATCAAGGTGGACTAAACATGCTAGGGGGCTCACACATCCAAGGCTTGCAAGCCAACAAGCAAGACAATAATACCAAACATACCAAACATGGCAAAACAGTGGCTAACAGCCCTTATACATAGCAATATAATGCTAATACCCTCATGGAACTATGCTAAAACATGCAAACAACATGGCTTAGATGCATGGCATACTTTTAAGCATAAGAGAGCATTTCAAAGCAAGTATGAGAGACATGCTAAGGGTCATAAATCCGACCAAAAACAGAGGTTAAACATGCTCCAAAACACTCAAAAAAACTCTGAAATGAAGCTAAAACCGACCATGCACACATGCTACTTTTTAGGTCAAAAAACAAGGCAAACAAGGGACAAAGGGGAGAGGGGTGTCTCTCCCCTATATGAGACTTGAAACCATCTTCCTCACCACTGAAAACCCACTGGTTTTCAGTGGTGAGAAGACCAAAAACACCAAGTGAACAAAGCCTTACCAAAAGAGCACCAAAATGGCCAAATAAAGCCTAAAAGGGTGAGCCTTTATTCAAACCACAAAATGACCTTAATGAAGGTTCAAGAGCAAGTAAAAACAAGATTTTTTTTTAGTTATAAGCAAAGCTCAAAATACAAAGCAAGAGGGGTAGAAACTAGTTGCAAGAATGGGGAAACTAAAGTAAAGAGTTT
Organism: Camellia oleifera; assembly: GCA_022316695.1. Taxonomy (NCBI): domain Eukaryota; kingdom Viridiplantae; phylum Streptophyta; class Magnoliopsida; order Ericales; family Theaceae; genus Camellia; species Camellia oleifera. The sequence goes on along the minus strand of CM039316.1, from coordinate 27,809,313 downwards.
ACCCTTGAAGATCCTTTGAAGAACAGGTGGTCCAGCCACTCTCTAGTGATCAAAATCAGTCCAAAACTTCAACAAACAACCCTCTAAGTCTCTCAATCTCGAGCTAAGGTGTAATAGTGTGTGTAATGGTGCAAAAGTATGGTAAAACACACTATTTAGGTCTAAAATACACACACAAGGATGAGAGAGATGGAAAATATAGAGAGAGATATATGAGCTCTGGTTTTTGATCTCTCTAATGGCCAACCTCTGATCAAAGAAGACAAGGCCTCCTCTTATAGAGGAGGCAATCTTGTAAACTTAGCAACCAAGCCAACAAGGGGCTCCTCCCTCCATACACGTGTATGCAGGGGAAGTAAGTGCCATACAGCTGCTTAAAAATATCTGAAAAAGCAACTGCACAGTAGTCGGCAAGGCAAAATGGCCATTTTGCCAAAAAGAGAGCCGACCGGCACAAAATAGTGCCGACCGGCACAATATAGTGCCGATGGAAACATTATCCAGCCGGTGGCATCTAGCCACTGCCGGTGGTGTGTGGGGATGCCTCAGAAGGCATTCCCTGCCCCTCCAAGGCAAAGCACAAGTGTTTGGTGCAAAACCAGACACAAAACGGTCAAGTTCGGAGGTCCTGAGGCAAGGCACGTAGCCGAGGACTCCGGGAACTCCAAACAAACACGAACATGGATAATCACCGAGTGTTCGAGCGGTGACGTCCAAGTCTTGAGGACGGTCAAAAATGGGGTGTCTACACAGTTGTCCCCTAAAATACATGTGAGACACTCATATAACTCAACAAATCAAGAATATAAAACAAAGAAAATTACACATGCAAACTATATTCACAATGGTAGCCAAATCATGTTTTCTGTGATTAGTGAAATATGCAACTCACTGCATGTCTGCCAAGGGGTGGGGATGAAGAAGTAAAAAAAACTTCAGTATAATGTTAAACATGACAATTAAATACCTATTTACCCCAATCTATCACAAAAGCTGAAATTAAATGACAAAAATAGGAGTTAAAAATGTGTTCCACTGATTAAATACCTATTTACCCCAATCTATCACAGAAGTTGTAGGAGTTACACATATGGATTCAAAAAATAAGATAGAATCAATAAATTCATTCACGATAGAGAGAGAGTTCGAGGTTTTAGTTATGGATTCAAACAATTAGTAGCAATCAAGGATTCTTCAAAATTAAGTGAAATTAAGGTTTTAGTTCACTCATGATTAGGGTTCTTGCCTTTGAATCTTGGAATCTCCTTCACCCGATAGAGAGAGAGTTCGAGAGCAGCGCCAAAGCGTCAAACAGACAAAAAGAAATCGCAACAGAGGGAGAAGTGGAGAGATAGAAATCGAGGAAATCTTACCTTGCAAACCCAGCGATGAGGGAGGGTATTAAGGGAAGAAGTGAGCAGCGTTAGTATGAATAGGAAAGAAGAAGATCAGAGAGGCGAAAGAGATAAAGAGGGAATGGAGAGAAAACGTGGGTGAGAACAAAGTGGGAGAGAGAGATGTGGGTAGGTGGAAGGCTGAGGGAGAGATGTTTGAGCGGGAATCACATTGATCTGCACCGTTAATATACTTTTAGGATTAATCTCAGCCATTAAATCAAAATGTATGATACATTTTTATATATTTTCAAAAACTCTTTTCCCTTATTATATAGATATTATAATGAAACTTCTAAATGAGAGAAAAAGCTCTATTAAATAGACACACACAGAATAAAACTTATATGTAAATTAAAAGATTCAAACCAATGACTCTTGATGAGGTGTAATAATTTTTTGTGATCAGCAAAAAAGAAACTTTATTAATGAAAAAATATACAAAGTATGATAAAGTACCTCAATAAAGAGAAGGGTGTAAAAAGCATTACAGTAAAACATTAAGATCCCAACCAAGTTGATACCAAGATGTACACCAAATCATCTACTAGCACAAACTCTCCAAATTGGTGAGCAACCAACATACAGAACAAAAATAAAACAAGCAATCACAAACAACCACAAAACTGCAAACACCAATATCCACAAACAACACCTTCCTTAGGATCAACCCATGACAAAAATCACCCCTTGCAACTATTAACTCCACCCAGCTAAGCCAAAATACAGCATCATCTCAGCATCTCAGCAACACAACATCATTTCAGCATCATCATCAGCAACACCAAATGTGATTCCTGAAAATGATAGAAGTACAAAGATGGATTTCTGGTCCTCTAAGCTCCAAATGCGCTCTTCAACCTTGACAGACTGAAATAATTTGAACTAATCGAATTAATCTGGTTAATTAATTATATTTTTACAACCTTACATGTCACTTAAAAAAAAGAAAATTATTATTCTCATCATCTTATAGTCCAGATGGAGAGGCTTTATATTGTTTTATCTTCAATGGCAACTTACACTAAAATAATAGAAATTTTTATGGTACACACTCCTCAAAAGGTGTGTACCATATACACTCTGTTATGTATTTTTATTATATATATTATATATTTTTGTGACAAATATTGTGTATTTTTGTAACTTTACCAAGAAAAATATAATATTTATCACAAAAATATGTAACATGTATCACAAAAATACGTAACAAATGTGCATATCGTATGACAACTTTTGAGAGGTATGTACCATAACATTACCTCACTAATAAGGGAAACCATTTCAAGTATAAGTGCTATGACTCCGCCAAGGCATTGACTTGAGAGGACTAGGAGCTGAGGCTTCATTTTTGTTTTATTGTTATTTGTTGAATGTAAGCCCAGAGCTGTATTTGCGTTGAGTTGAAACTCCATTTTGTGTAACCAAGAATGTTCTTGGATAAATTTGTAAGCCTGTAGGGCACTTATTATCTGTTTGGCTTCCATTTCATACTTGTTGTAAAATGCATGCTTGGGATTGGAACTGGGGCATTGAGATGTGAACATGTATTTGGCATTTGGGATTTAATGGAAATGGATGTATGGAATAGTTAGCTATATATGTGTGTTTGTCTATCAGGTGGGTTTTGTTGCATAAATAGATATACCCTGCCCAATTTTCGGGGCGTTACATTTCATTAAGTAAAAATTGACCCAAAAAAATTATGTGTAAGTTGTAAAACTTAACGAAAAATAGTATTTTATATTTTTTTTATACACTTACATTGAATTTAATAATTAAAATATCATTTTTTTTATTAATTTTACTTAACGAAAATAAATCGATGGTTCATATTGAAAATAAATATATAAAAAAAATTAGAGTTTAAATTAACAAAATTCAAAATTTATTTAATTAAATTTTCCAGTGGTGATCGAAGTTGCCAGAAGTGGTGTTGGTGACAACCGGGGCGACAAGAGAGAGGAATGGAATAGGATGAGTGGGTGGCTACAAAAAACAAAGCTGTCGGATGAAGAATGGGTGACTCTATTCATTGTTCTCTCAACTGCTCAGCTTTTTTTTTTTGTGTTATGGTTGAAATATGCAATGCTACATAACCTTAAATTTTTTATCCAAAAAGGTCAATGTGCTGTCCAGATTCATTCTTAATGTATGTCAATGTGACAAGACCAAGTCGATATTCCAAAATTATTAGGCTACCATTAGTGATGGAATATTTAGTGTAACTTAATGAATTGTTTATAAATTTTTTTAAAATTTTTAAATTTTTTATTAGAGCGTTGGATTAAACTTTGACTTCTCATTTGATTAAAATTCATTCTAAAATTTTGTATTAGATTGTTTGATTAAACTTTGACTTACAACCATAATCATAAAAATCAAATCAAATATTATAATCAATACAAAAAAACTCCAAAATGAGAGAAAAAGTCCTAGCAAATAGACACACGGAGAATAAGACCTATACGTAAGTAGAAATATTCAAACCATTAACTCCTAATGAGGTGCAAGAATTTTAACTAGGAAAATGATCTGTAGCTCAAAATTTTCGAGCTCAAATGGCCCAAATAAAAAGTAAAGTCTATTCTCTCTCCTCAGACTCCAAAACCATCTCTCTGTACTCACTCTCTCCTCAGACTCGACTCCAAAATATCATCTACTCACTCCAAAAGCATTCGAGCCCTTAATCTCTTCCAAATCCTCTCATCAACACTGTATCCTCATCCATCTCTATGAACGCGTAGAACAAATCTTCAACTACGGGTGTGGATTCGCATACAGCGGTATCGACTTGCAGAAAGCGAAGGACACAAAAAAAGGTACCACAACAAAAGGTAAACCCAGAATTGCAAAAAAAAAAAAAAACTAGGGTTTATGTGTTGGCTTCAATTTTCGAACAAATTTGTCGCAACAGACTATTTGTGTTTGGATTTTTCTTGCAATTTGTGTGTTAGGGTTTTGGTTTTGTCTTCAATTTTTAGAACATTTTTTTCGGCCTTATGAATTAATAATTATTAGGGTTATGATTGTTTGTTAGGGTTTGGGCATTATGGGTTTTGCCTTCAATTTTTTATTGTTATGTTGATTTTGATTGGCCATTATGTTGATTGTTTGGGTATTATGGGATATATGTTGATGAAAGATGTTCATTTACAAAAACTGATTGAAGTTAATTTACTTCACAAGGTGAATGAACACTGATTGGACATTATTCTGTTGATACCCATTATTCTATGACTTAAGTTGATCAAATGTGAATGAACATCCCTAAATGCTTAAAATCTGGGAATGTTCAAATGGGGTTAACTTAATTTACTTCACAACGTTCAATTAGAAAAGCATGGAGAACACAATGCTTAAAACTGTGCATTGGAAAAAAATTTATCTATTGGGGATTATTTTCAGGAATTAAATTTTTAATTTTATTTTTTGGCTTGGTTTATAGCTAGTGGAGTTTACTGCTGTTTTTCTTATTGTTGAGGTCCATTTAGTAGCATGTTATGAAGTGGTTTGATTCACTTGTATGCATAGAATTTGGTCATATGTGTTATATCAAATACAAATAGAAAATAAATAGCATAAGAGACATAAGATAAGCTCAAAGAAGGAAACTATTTTGGCCATAGGTGAATATTAATAAAACAGTAGCTATGTATGTATCAACAGTAGCAACAATAGCTATGTATGTATCATGTCTCTGTTTTGTATTTTGTATGCAGATTAAAAAATGGCTTGTTCCTCTAGTAACAATAGCAACATTAGATTGAAACCAAGATTTTGTAATTATGGGAGAATTGCTGCCATGTACATTGTCCGAAACAATGAGAATGGAAATCAAGGGTGTTTATTCTTTGTTTGTCCATCGAAATATGTAAGCAGTACGAAAATTTGTTTGGAAATTGATTAGCTTGATTTGATTAACTGATTGTCATGCATTGTAGATTAGTAAGGAACACTGCAATTACTTCAAGTTCGGAGATGATAATGACGACGACGTGATCTCCACAATCTATTCCAATGTTGCACCTCGTAAATCTATAAGAAGCAAAGAATTAATGATCTAAGCACAAGGGTTTCTAAGATGGATAATGAAATTCAGGAGCATGGTAGAAGGCTTCGAAGGATGGAGAAGAAATTGAATGTGATGTTTTATGTCATTGTATTTTGTATTGTTTTCTATTTTATAATGTAAACTACTGAGTTGATAACTTTTGGGGAATTTGATGGATGTACTTATGGATTGAATAGACTTGATGGATTGTGGGTATTAGGTTTTATTCTTGGCAATCCTATTTGACAAAACTCCTTTTAGTTGTACTTGTATTCGCACTTTTTATTTCAGTGAGGCTATAAGTTTTTAGATGCGAATCCAACCCGAATTGTGCCTTGCAGAGAAGTTTGTGGCGCTAATTCTTTTATGATTGCCACTTCAGCTTGCAAGGGTCCAGAGGGCAGTGCCCCTTGGCGGGTCCAGGGCAGTGCCATGGCAGGGTTGAGGGGCAACGCCCCCAAAGCAAAATGCAAAAATGCATTCAAAGTTACAGGTCCACTCGAGCGGACGTTTGTACACTCGAGCGGAGAATCCTTGGTTCCAGAAGTTTGATCGCCTAAAAAAATGCTGGCAGTTGCATTTTTTCACTGGAGCTGCCATTCTGGCGCTCGAGCGGAGATCACGGAATAGATTGTTATAAATATATGTTTTAGTCAGATTTTAGGATTACGCTCCCAAATCTTCTTCTTGGATATTCAGGTTTATATATGGGGCTAGTTTGCTAGTTTTCTTTAATGTTTTATTGAGTATTCAACTCATAGTTTAAGAAGTATACATCAAAGGATTGTTTGTTTATTCAATACAAAAGAGAGTATTGTTCTTCGGTGGATACCGGGGACTTTGAGCCTGAAGCTTTGGTGGATTCTAGAGTGGTTCATCGTCGTGATTCGATATTGGCATTGTGGATTCAACGTTGGGCAAGACAATTCTGAGGTGAAGACGAGGCTGGAAGAGGCACATAGGGGTTGGTTCAATTTGGGCGTGGATTAGCTAGGTAATTGAGAGTATACCTGTGTAATTCCTTTATGTCTTTTTAGTGGATTGTTTTGTGACTTTTGTCTATAGCGATCCCGGGTTTAACCCTTGTTGAACAGTGATCCGGACATGTGTCCGTGGGTATTAGTAGTTGATTATTATCTGGTTTACATCCTTTCCTACTTTGTATTTGAGTTATAGGATGTGCTGGGCAGGTTTGTTACAGGTTGGTTGAGCTTAGGAACCAAAACTAGTTGCCCAGATTTTGGCCTGTCCGCTCGAGCAGAACTTTTGACGCTCAAGCGGGGACCTTGTTGTTGCTTGTACGCTCGAGCGGGGATTTTGACGCTCGAGTGGGTAATACACCCATCCATTATTTCTTGTGTAGTGTTGGACGCTCGAGCGGGGGATTGGCAGCTCAAGCGGGATGTTATGAGTGATGCTCGAGCGGGGAGTTGGGCGCTCGAGCGGGGACCTGGTATGTCGATATTCTGGGAGTGTGCATCCGCCGCTCGAGCGGGAGTCTGTGATTGGCGCTCGAGCGGGGGTTTCCACGCTCGAGCGGGGCGACTTTTATATAAACACGGGATCCGACTTTTTGGATCACTTTTTCAACACACTTTCTCTCTCTTACTTTCCTAAATACAAATTTGAGAGCTCCTCTCTCTAAAACCTTACCTTCTCTCTTAGATTTGATCTAGTATGAGTGATTTCCTCACCTTGGGCCTTCGTAAAAGTTGTGTGGATCGTCGAGGGCTACATTTTAATCTGAAAATTTCGAGATTTGGAGCACTTTGGTTTTAGTCTTCATCTCCTTTGGAGCTCAAACTTTGAGGTGGGGATATCCTACTCCTCCTTATGAACTTTGTCTTTAAATTTTGGTATTTTGAGATGTTGGGGGTTGTTGCGTAATTTTGAGAGAGTTTGGGGCTTTTGTGTAATTTGACAAAAGTTGGGATTTTATTTATAATGAACCTAGAGGCATGTTGGGTATAGAGAAATGGAATGAATGTTGAAACATTGATAAAAGTGGAACCTAAGGGTTGTAATGTTAATTATGGAAAATGCCCTAATTACATTGATTAATTAATTGGGATAATTAATTGTGAGAAATGAGGAATTGAAGTGGAAATGTTGGAAATGGGAGTGTAAGGGATTAAAGGGTGTAGTTGAAATACTTATCACTCACCGAATTGAAATGTTGATTATATATCCATTTGTTGCATTTATATTCTGTATAGAAATAACTGTTTTGGGCTATCGATGGAGTATAGTCTTGATTATTGTAGGCAATGCATGATGATTAGGCAGACTAAAACTGATCATTGAAATGTGTCATTGAGTGTGACAGTTGAAAGAATACATTAATTTTATGTATTGATTGGCATGTGTATAATTATTGTTTATATGCATTGTGTTGTGTTAGAGGAGATAGGGGATGTACTTCACGGTTTAAGGGATGATAGGGGATGGACCTCTAAACCGGATGTTGTTTCGGAGAAGACAGGAGATGGACTCCATAGATATAGCTCATATGCTTATCTAGTAATGTGTTGACACAGCTCATACGCTTGTCTTTAGAAGTGTGATATTGCTCTTAGGCATATCTATGGAAGTGTTGATACAGCTCATATGCTTATCTGTTAATGTGTTGATATAGCTAGTATGCTTATCTTTTATTGAAATAGGAAAATGTTTAATATGAGTTACTGTCTCATATAAGTGGTTTGGCCAGGTTCTGAGCCATGGTTACGAATTGAGAATTGAAAAGAATGGAAAATGAATTGTAACATGGACATGTATGTCATGAAACTGTAAGATGATATAAGTGGATGTATTAGTGTTGGCCATCTATCAACTGCTAATCTTTTAGTCATCGTTCATATTTGGTTTAGTGTATTTCTACTGGGCTGTGGCTCACCCTATATGGGGATATCATTTTCAGGTACAGGTAGCATGCCACCTCCAAGGACGTAGCTTGGGAGGCTTGACGCTGACGGACTTCTTGTTGTCTAATTTCTTTTGATGTATTACATGTAAATTCAAGCCAAGGGCTTAAGGTGTAATTGAGCTAGTGCTCTTTTCTTTTTGTAACCAAGTGTTAACTTGGAAAGCTATAAGCCCTTAGAGCATTTGTTTTTGTTGTTAACATGTAATACTTTTTGTAATGAAACTCTGATGAATAGAAGAATATGGAACTGTTATATACCAATGCATGTCTATATTGATGGGTTTAATGTTATTTCTTTTGAGGGCGTTACATTGTCTGTGGTTTTTTTTATCACAATTGGAGGTGCTCCAATTGTGGTTTTTCCATGTAAAATCGTTGTGTTGATTTGCCTTTGATTGTTTGATTGGGATTGCTGTTTACTGATTAAAATTGATACATAATCACAAATCAATATCCAGGGGATTTCTAGATTTTTCCGTGGATATGCGTTGTGCTTCATTCAATGTAGGTAATGAAAAACCTGTTATGTTTTCAATTGTTGTTGATGTAGATTAGGAGTATATGTTGTTGAATGTGAGTAGTAATTACTGTCTCAAGAAACCAAGTAAAAATGGAAATTTAGTTGCCAATCTCATTGTTAGCAAAGAATATTAAATGGATTGAATAGCGCAGTACTTTCACATTCTCATGAAAGTTAACTAATAGTTTCTTAGTGTATGAACTGTTAATTGTTTGATTAAAATTTAGTATTGATTCATGATTGATAATGAGATAGTTCAACAACTACAATGCATATTAAAAACAGATTCCCTGACTACTACTCTACTCCAACACAGATCCATACTTAAAGCATTGGACAACAATCTGGTAAAAGATCAGCATACTTGTTCATCATTTACTTGAGGAGCAATTGATTCTAAATTTCTAATGTTCAAACCTGTTCAGACCTGTTCAAACCTATTCAAACCCACATAAGACATAATCTGTTCAAAATTTCTAATGTACCACATTCTTGCATCTGAATTTCTAATGTACCACATGTCACATTCTAAATTTCTAATGTATCCAAAACATAACCTATTCAAACCCACATAAGACCTGTTGTCCAAAATAACAAAAATAACCACAGCATGATTGTTCTCCAAAATAACCAAAATAACCAAAACATAACTTGTTCAAACCCACATAAGACCTATTGTCCAAAATAACCAAAATAACCACAACATAACCTGTTTAACAAACATGACCTGTTGTCCCAAATAACCAAAATAACCAAAACATGACCTGTTTAAAAAACATGAGCTAATGTTCAATTAACCTTTTTAACCTATTTAAAAAATAACATGACCACAAATTAACCAACAGCTACTTACGAAATAACATCACCAAAGCTATCTAATTCAACTTTCACTGATAATTAACCAAAAACTGCTTCATTTACAAATGAAGCTATACAAAATGTACAAATTGTATCCAACGCAAATGAAACCAATTTATCCAAACTTTACAAATAATAGTCATCAAATAACTGATTCGACACTAAAAATAAAATGTGGCATTTGGATCCGCATCTATATTGAAGTTAATAAAATTTGAAGCTTGTGTCGAACTTTGACAGGTTATATTCATTCCTGCTTGAGTATGAGATGTGCTTCCAATATTGTCCACCATTTCCATTGGGGTAACCCCTGCTTATAAAAACAAAGTACGTATTACAAATATTGTCCACAAACATATTCAGTAATATGAAATAAAATGGATGTAAAAATATGAAATAACACATACCGGTACATACATACTCTCTTGCATGCCATCCGTGCAAGGAAAGTCATAAGATTCAGATTGCACCACCTTATGATCAAATAGTAACAAAATGTGATTAACAATTTCACATATTATAATAAAAACAAACAAAATTTCTATAATTACGAGAACACATACCGGATGGTACATAGCGTCTTACATGCCTTCCGTAAAAATAAAGTTTAAGTAATGAGGTTCACCTTGACACACCTTACAACCCTATAGTAACAGACATTTGTTTAATAATTGAGGTTAAAGAAATTTTCAAAGTTACATATCAAACAAAATGAAAATGTTACCCGTGCTTTCATAGCCTTCTTATTCTTTCCCTTCAACCGATTCACGATTTCATCGACTTTGCTAACCTTCCGTTTGGTATATGGACGGCCTCTTCGGCGAGCAACCAAAGGACTAACCACCCTCCAAGTCCGCAGTAGTAGAAGGTGGTACACTAGTACTATGTAGCACATTACTCGCGCAACCTGATGTATCTTTTCTCACTCTATCCTTCATTTCCTTTAACCCAAGTTTAATGACTTCGTGTTTATCATCATCATTGGTAGCAAGTTCTATAATTTCATCCAACGTCTTGTGATACGCATCAGGCAACTTTGCATTCACAGCAGCCCTAGAGTTAGTATATGTGGTTGGAATGCATGTATACCATCGTTCCAAATCTTTTCTCCATCTCTTCACAATGAATTTATTTGGAGCCTCATAGACGGACCTCTTAATGAGCACACTAAATGAATGGGCAACTCAAACAACCGACACATACATTGGATCTCACATTCAGTTAAATTGCAGTAGACAGCAAATTCCACCTTCTTCATCTTCTCACCGATCAAAATAGCCTCCTTCACATGATAGGTACAAATTGATCCCTCCTCTTTCACAAGAGTCGCATGACAGTACAGTAGACACTTCAATTCTGCTTGAACCTCTTTAAATTTTGCATTTGTGTAGGCTTCACGAAATTGCTTCTCAAACTTCTCAAAACGGTACACCGTCAAGAAATCATACAATTTGTTACAAGATTTGAAGTCTGCTTTGGTCTCCTTCTCTACCTTACTTCTCAAGGCATTGTCATACTACTCAACAAATTGTTTCAAAGTCGTCTTTGAGTTCACGTATCCATCAAAAAATGCATTCATGCTCTCACTTCGTTGTGTAGTTGACATGCCAACCCAAAAAATGTCTTTCACATAGGCAGGAATCCACCTATGTCACTGATCATATAATACCCCCAAGCATTCATTATCATAAAGACTGAACTTTGAAACAATTGCTTGGCATTCTTCATCAAATTCACTTTTTGTCAAACAATCATAAACTGCATTTTGCAAAGCGAACTTTATAAATTCATATTGGGAATATCCTCTCAATTTCTCCGAAATCTTCTTCATTATATGCCATAAGCATCATCGATGTCGAGATTGTGGGAGTACAATTTCTATGGCATTTTGCATAGCTCAGCACTGGTCAGTTATTATGGCTTTTGGGTAAGCATGTGATATGCAACTTAACCATTCTCTAAGCAGCCAAACAAATGTCTCTATGTTCTCATTACATATGAGCCCACAACTAAACAAAATTGACTATCCATGGTGATTAACTCCTACAAATGGAACAAACGGCATATCATATTTGTTTGTCAAATAGGTTGTGCCAAATGAGACAACATCCCCAAATGCTTTATAAGCCGCCCTACTCTTTGCATCGGCCCATAACAAGTTTCACGTGCAACCATCGTCATCTAAGTCAATTGCAGAATAGAAGTTCGAATTTTTTTGTTGCATGTTATGAAAAATAAAGTGTAAGAGAATCAGCATCTCCTATCCCAAGTCTCAATTTTCTAGCATTCTCAATGTGATTCCTTGCGTCTCGTTCATCAAATGTTAATGTGTCATAGCCCACTGCTTCAACAATTATAGAATGAAAATTCCTAGCCACCCCTATCCTTGTTGCATCATTTATTTCTAGTCTCCTTTTCACAAGAGTAAGAATCCTCTTATTCATTTCAAAATGCCGTGAGTCACTAGGAATCAAGTCATGAGTATGCTCAAGCACAACTGTTGTTAACTTATATCTTCTATCCTTTTGTAGACTGGCTCTTACCCTTGCTTTACATTCAATTTTTGATGACAAAGATGGTTCCAGGGGATTTACTTCTGATCTTTTTGTTCTCTTCCGCCCTCGAGTACATTCAATTCCAAAGTATTTTACCTCCCCATCATCTCCAATATTTTGTGTTCTATAAGCTATAGCGAATCCAAGGTGTTTTGCATATTTAGCATAAAACGCGTACACTTCCTGTTTTAAGGTAAAATGCATAACCTTCATTGGTTATTCAACTTCACCACTCTCATTTAATGAAATATTGTTCTCCGATTCTTCAACTTCATCAATCCCATTGAATGAAGTATTGTTTAAATCAATGTCCATTGTACCTTAAAACTGAAATATATATTCACAAAGAACACACTTTAAAATAACATTTTTTTATTGCCCAACTTTTATGTTGTTTTGGTTATCATTGTTTTATTGCCCAAATTTTTCATGAAAATGGATACATAGAAATTCATTTGTATACAGAGATATATGCCCACAATTGAACAGAAGACTTCATTCAGATGCAGTTTATAAGAATAAAATTGAACAGAATGAGGTTTTGAAATGAGGTTCTGAAATTTAATTATAAGACCAGAATGAGGTTCTGAAATTGAACAGATATATGCCCACAATTGAACAAAATAGCCCCAAAATTTAATTATAAGAATAAAACATAAAAATTACATCATAATAAACTTATAATATAGGAAAGAAAATATGAGGTTCTGAAATTTGTGGGAAAAAATTACATCAGATGCGGTTTCAAAAATGAGGTTTTGCTATTTAATAACGCTTGAAGCAGACAACTATCCAAATATAAGGTTTTGCTATTACACTCCATCTTTATTTGTTTCGAACTCTAAATTTGAGCTATAGATTTCTCCCACAAAATTTCTATTTGTTTCAAGATTTCTACCACAAATTTCAGATCATTAATCAATATGTTTGTAAACGTTAACTATCCCAGATCATTATTCCACCATTTCAACACAAGAAAATCATTGAACACCTTACGAGCTGAAAATCCAGGAGCTTACATTCGATGAAATCATAGGCATATATATACATATATATACATATTACACAAGAGGTAAGGAGGAGTTGAAGTTGAAGACACACATACCACACATAGGCGCAATGCGATTGACGAACAGGTCGGTGGTCAGCGACGGCAAAGTGATAATTTTTGTGGTCATCGGTGGTGACCCAGGTCGATCTTCGTCGGCCAATAGGTCACAAGCTACAATTTTGTCGTCCTCTCTATCTCTACTCCCGCTTCGTCTCGGGTATTTTCTTTCTATTCTCGCTTCGCCACTGTTTTGGAAATCAAATGCATGATGAGTGAATTTAGATGTGTGACTAGGCGAAAGAGGAGAGAACCACTTGCCAACTCATTCGGGCTGTTCGAGTCGGGTGAGATTCGGGCTACGTAGTAGCTCCGTTTTAACTAAATGAGTTAATCCCTTTAATTAGTATATTTTGCATCCTCCCATGTCGCTTAAATTAAAAATAAAAAAATAAATAAAAAGGAAAAACTTGTTATTCCCAGCATCTTATAGTCCAGATATTGGGTTGGGCTAAAATAGCAATAAAAAACAAATAGATTAATAAGACAAAATATTGCATCCATATCATAATCATTTTATTTTTCTCTCACGGTCATCAAATCAACTAAAAAAAAGCCAACTACCATATCAAAATATAATTTTTTTAGTTAGGCTAAAATAGCCAAAAAAAAGCAACTAAAATAGCCAAGCTTTCAAACGAGCCAATTTTGACTTGTGCATCATTTTGTTCCTTGTAATCTTAGCCTTCATTTGGCATTGGCTTTTTTAGCTGGTTTTTTTGTGTTGAGACTTTTTTAGTCTCGTTTGGTTTGGCTTTTTTGACTTTTGTGAGAGAAAAAAATGTAATAATTATGTTTTGAATGTGACATTTTGTCTTATTGGCTTATATAGTTAATTTTGTCTTTTTGTGCTTATATAGCCAAAAATCTGTAGCCAAACGACCCCTTCATTGGTTCAATTTTGTTCCTGAATTTATAATTTTATGTAAATTTAGTCTAATTTATTATAATTGTTAGTTTTTTATTTTATTTTATTTTATTTTTATTATAGAAAATGTGCGCATTAGCGGTGTGTCATGCTTTTATAGAAAAAATTGTAAATTTATTCAACTCAATGAATCAATGTGTCATGCTTTTATAAGAAAAAATTGTAAATTTATTCAACTCAAAAAATTAATCTTAACCAACTCATTTCTTTAAAAACTGTAATAGGAGTTATTAATTGAACCAAATTAATACAAAATTTAAAATTAAGAGTCGAAATCAAACTAATTAAAATGATGTACGGGAAAGAAATAAACCTTCTCATATAATCCTGTTGATCAAGTCTGCGCTCCTCCGTACGACGTCGTTCTACTACCTGAAAATACAAACGTGAGCTAGCCGGCGGGTGTGTGCCAGAAACCTCTCCGATGCCTAAGTTAGCAAGCTAGACAAATAGACAAAAGCTTTGTGTATTCAGGAATCAAAGTTGCGTTACCCCTCCATAGGTGATGTTTGTGAGCTTTTATAAGTTTCGTGTGGCACAATCCAAGTAGGACTCTTACTCCCCCATGTAGAGTCCTCCTACGATTCATACTCCTGAAAGATAATGCTTATCTCTCAACACCCCCCTCACTGCTTAAACTAAGTGAGATGGTTTTACCATGGCCGGATTACACACGATCGAGGTAACTATTAGTTCGGCTATTACTTTCCTTTCCATTACCTCGGCTTTCCCATGCTAAGACCGAGCTATCCATAAGAGAGTTGAGCCCAACTATCCTCAAAACCAAGTCCTTAAGGGGACTTAGCATACCTCGGTTCCATATGCCACAACCGAACTAACGAAGACCGAATCATCTGTAATACACTTCTCAACCGGACTAGAGAATAAGGCTTTATGCGATCGGACTAACCATTACGGTGTTGGGACCGGACTAATTTCAAAGCCAATTTATGGACCGGAGTAACTTTACGGCCCTTTTACTCAGTCCTTCGCACTGTGGCCCAAAACGGCCCATTATTCAGCTCGGCCCAATTTAACCATATAAATTACCCTCTCAATTGCCCCTTAATTCCATCTGCGTAGCATGATAGGGATTAACTGCCCATTTAACCGAGCTAAAACTTTTCAACCTATCTAGCCGAGCTACATTTTAAGCCGAGCTAATTTTGCACCGGGCTATTCTTGTCCGGTCAAAAACATCTCTTCAATCACGGCAACTGAAACGCTTCTTCTTCCAAGGACACGTGGCGCATTTTTATTGGCTGAAGGCAGCTGGTACGCCGTTTTCGTACCTCGAGCTTTTTGAACAGTCCCGCCCAAATTTTGGACTTTTCAACAAAACCAAAACCCTCTGTATTTCGAATCATTCACCATACTATTCATCCTCTTCTCTCTCTCTACTTTCTGAGTTCCTCTGTTCTTCCTTTGTGATTTGAAGAAGCTTCGTGGTTTGTCTGCCATTTCTCTTGTCTCAAATTTCTTCCTCTTTACCTGGTAAGTTACTCAAATTCGTCTTGTTTTTGTTGTTTTTGCATTTTGCTTTCTTCCATCCATAGCATTTTATTCGTGTTTTTGTAAAACATATTTTCTGGAAAAACTTAGAAATAGAACCCAGTGAACTCATGAAACCTGTAGAATACTGATTTTGATTCAAAACCACGATACAACTGAACTAGGATACTGTTTATGCTAGGTATAAGTATAGTCAGTTTATAACCGAACTAACATCCCATTTTTTCACCAGTAGTTCCAATATGTCAAACTACTCCTTGATTTATCTTAGCCGAGGTAACCGACCGAACTAAGTCTGCACTTAGTGTACTGAAAAACCTCAATTTGACCGAGCTATGTCTTGGGGGCTAAACCAGCTTTCTCAGTTTCAGACCGAACTAAGAAAGCTGCCCCTATCAGTCCAGCCGGTCTAACGGAACCGTCTTTTTAACCGAGATAACGAACAGCTCGCCAGTTTTGAGCTAACAAACCCGTTGCTCAAACTGAGCTACGAAGTACCTTGCTAAAAAACCGAGATAGGACCTTACATAACCGAAATAGGGCTTTTTATTTTGCTCTTTCTTTGTAGCACGGTCCAATGATCTGTGCTTAACACATTTGTTCTTCCACTTTGCAGACTTAGGTTGCCCAGGCACTCCTCTGTGCACTCAACCGAGCTACTGAGCACGATTTTCTAGCCGAACTAATTTATTCATAATTTATACAATAAATGAGGAAGTATAGGTTTTTGGTAGAAACCCCTAGTGGCCTGGCCGAATTCCGAAGGGATTACAACATCCCTGACGACGTCCAACTCATTCTGGCCGAACAAGATATCGTTCCATGGGGAAAAGAAGGCTATGTACCTTTCACCCTCCTATCAATAATAGAAACCAGACTACATTTTCCAGTCCAACCCTTAATCTGTGAATTCCTTAGGCAGACCAGATTATGCCCAACCCAGCTTTCTACCAATTTTTACCGTATAATAATGGTTATAGCCGAACTAAACCGGCGAGCTGGACTTAACCTCGGTTTAGCCGAAATATTCCACCAATACTCCATAGGATCAAAAGAAGATGGATGGGTTTACTATTTAAGAATACGCCGCCGCCGAGAGAAAATAATAAAAAACACACCGGATAAAGACTTAAATGATGACAATTTTTTTTGGGTATCTGACAATTTTGAAAATCACCAAGCCCAGATCCCTGGCCGAAGTATAAACTAGAATAAAGGCATCCCTGGTGTATTTACTTCGGCTTTGTTGCATGCTTGGCTTTATTTCGGTTTCATCCTCCTGAACCGATCTAACAGTTGTCTTCTTTTGCAGATTCAGCTCATCTTCAATCCCTTTATAGCTACCCCAATCTGAATACTCTCCGCGCCGCACTACGATATGAGGAGAGAAGTTGGGCCAAGCTTTTGAATTTCCAACCGACCTACAGATACAGTGGCCGACGCAAGGCCAGAGTCACAGACTTTTTGTTGGAAGATGCTCCTGAGCCGGACCCAACCTTGCGACAAATCAACCAAATCCCACTGATTGCTGAAGAGGAAATGGCCAAAAGAAATAGAGTTAGGGCTCTGTTAACCGAAACAAACAGAGCCGAAGTACTGCCACCGAACCAAACAACAGAAACCGTGGTGGCTCTTTCCTCTCAACAGCCTTTGACATCTCGGCCGAACAAGCGTGCTCGGACTAGCCAAACCGAGCAACGCCTTGTTGACGAGGATGTGACCATTCTTCCACCCAGTCCTCAACCAAGCCCTCAACCGGAGCACTCTGACCGAGCTAGCTCCTCCAAATGGGCTCCAAAGCTTACTTTCCAGAACCGAGATATCCAGGAAACCGACTCGGTGGTCGCAGAGAAGGATCACATACTGGCCTTCAATCTGGCCAAGAGTGTGTGTCTTCCAAAAGACATGGAGCACCACTACAATCAACTGAACACCGAACTGAAGTCCATCTGGTCGTCAACGAAGTCAATGATTCTGGTAAGTAGCTTTTTTCGATCTTTCTAATTTTTCCAAGTTTCAGCTCGGCTAAGAAGAAACAATTCTTTTTCAGGCCATTCAGAAAAACAATATCACACATAGGCGAGTGCTGGAGCTGAGGAAAACCACAAGCAGGCAATGGCGGAAGCCGAAGCCAAGGCTGCCGAATTAAAACAATCACAAGAAAAGACGACTGAGCTGGAGGCCGAGGTAACTCGTCTAACCGGACTAGTTGCCTCGGCTAACAGTGACAAACAGTGAGCTCTTACCGAGATGAAAGATAAATATTTGTGGGAGATGGCACAACTTGAAGGTGCTAAAGACGCCGAAATAACAGTTCTGAAGAAGAAAGCTGAAGACGCCGAGCTAAAGGGTTTCAAGGAAGGCGAGGCTGCATACATCCAGCAGTGTGAAGCTGCGAAGGACTTGTTCTTCAAATGCGGCTGGAGGGGTGATGTGGAGCAGCTCGGTTGTGGGCCCGAAACCGAGGTCTACAATGCTCCATAGTATTTCATTCCGGCCTCACTGGCGGTGTATGCTACCGACCTCCAGAAGCAATTTCTCGAAGCGTCTGACGATGAAGAAGAAGATGAGCAAACTGAGACTCCGGTTGTTAATGAGCCTGTCAATGATCAATCAGCTTGGTTGGAGCCAGTGGTTGAAGACATGACGACCGAAAATGTGCTTCCAATAGAGACCGGGCTTCAAACCGAGACTGCTCTAACCTCTGCAACCGAAGTTGGTGTTGATGTTGAAGCCGATCTCGAAGATCTTTTTAGCTAATTCTGTAATTTTTTCTTTCTTGGACTTGTAACCGGGCTGCGGCCCCTCCTGTGTACCTGTTTTTTACTTCAATGAAAATCTTTTTTTGTGCTCAACTCTTATTCCAATTTTTGATTTGTATGTTTGCGCTTGTAATGAATTTTACAATGAACTCTTTTGCTCGACTGTGATCTCGGTTTGAACGCTTGCTTTTTAACTGCAATTTGAAATATTTTTAGGCAATTTGAGTAGGCTTATTAGCCAACCACTCTTTTAGCCGATATACTTATTTCGGCTGAAGAGTACTAAGAGTTGGTTTAATCCAGCCAACCACTCTTCAGCCGACATACTTTCTTCAGCTGAAGAGTAACAAGAGTTGGTTTAATCCAGCTAACCACTTCAGCCATACCCTTACTTCGGCTGAAGAGTACAAAGAGTTGGTTTAATCCAGCCAACCACTCTTCAGCCATACCCTTACTTCGGCTGAAGAGTACAAAGAGTTGGTTTAATCTAGACAACCTCTAAGTTGGTTTTTTCAGCCAACTTAGAATAAAATGTTTGGTTGTTCCGACCAAACGTCCTGCAGCCTGGATCCTTATCCTGGGCTTAGGAGGGGTGTTGGTTTAATCCAGCCAACCTCTAAGTTAGTTTTTTCCAGCCGACTTAGAATAAAATGTTTGGTTATTCCGACCAAACGTCCTGCAGCCGGGATCCTTATCCTGGGCTTAGGAGGGGTGTTGGTTTAATCCAGCCAACCTCTAAGTTAGTTTTTTCCAGCTAACTTAGAATAAAATGTTTACAATGCTCCTAACTCTCTAAAACTATCTTTTACAGAAAACAATTATGCTGAAAAGAATTGTCCTGTTTTATTGAGAAAAGAAGAAATTACATACACTTGAAAAGCAAATAGCTAAAAATAAAATAACTTGAGATTGGCAGTGTTCCATGGCCTGAGAATTGCTCTGCCGTCCTTATCTTCTAAGTGGTATGCCCCTTTGCCTGCTAATCCAACCACTTTGTAAGGTCCTTCCCAATTAGGCCCTAACTTACCATCTCCGGATACCAGGATGTTTCCCATTACTTTGCGCAGTACCCAATCTCCGACCTTGAATTGCCTTGGATGAACCGTCTTGTTGTATTTCCTGGATAACTCTTGTTGGTACAAGGCGATGTGGACCAATGCTCTATCTCTTCTTTCTTCCGCAAGGTCAAGCTCCAATGATATGGCTTCGCCATTTAAGTCTAGGTCAAAGTTTTCGCTTCGAATTGTGGAAAGGCCAACTTCCAGTGGGATTACTGCCTCCATGCCGTAGGCTAAGGAGAATGGTGTTTCTCCTGTCGATCGCCGAGGTGTGGTACGGTAAGTCCATAAAACATGAGGGAGTTCTTCTGCCCACTTGCCTTTTGCTTTCTCTAACCTTTTCTTCAATCCATCTAAGACGACTTTGTTTGATGCCTTTGCCTGACCATTTGCTTGGGGATATGCTGGTGTAGAATTGTAGAACTCTATCTTATATTCTTCACAAAAGCCTCTGAAAATTCTGCCATCGAACTGAGTGCCGTTGTCTGAGATTAATGCTTTTGGTATGCCAAATCGAGTGATGATATTCTGACAGACAAATTTCTTTACATCTTTTTCCTTGATTGATGCTAAGGCTTCTGCTTCTACCCATTTTGTGATGTAGTCGGTTACCGCAAGAAAGAACTTCCTGTTGCCTGGTGCTGTTGGAAGTGGCCCTACTATGTCTAAGCCCCACATTGCGAAGGGCCATGGGCTAGTGAGAGGTAAAAGTTCTCTGGCAGGTTGGTGTATTTGGTGTGCAAACTTTTGGCACTTCTCGTATTTTTTGACATACTTTTCTGAATCTGCTTGCATATATGGCCACCAATATCCTTGCGAGATTGCTCTGTATACCAGTGATCTTCCTCCTTGATGGCTTCCGTATACGCCCTCATGAATCTCGAATAAAAATGCTTCCACTTTGCTGGGGTGAACACACTTTAGGTAGGGTCCTGAGAACGATTTTTTGTATAATGCCAAGGATGAGGAGAGCCAAAATCGCAGCGACTTTGCTCTTATTCGGTTGGCCTCTTTCTTTTCTTTCGGTAATGTGCCATCTTTTAGGAACAATATGATGGGATCCATCCAAGAAGGGCCTAGATCGGCGCAACATACCTCTTCTGCTTCTGGGTCTTCAATGCTTGGTCTAGATAGGTAGTCGATCTGTAGTGGATGAGGGATTGAGGTATCTGCCATTGAAGCGAAGCCTGCTAGTTCGTCTGCTCTGTTGTTTTCCTCCCTGCCAATCTGTTCTATCCTCACCACTTCAAACTTCTTAATCTCTGTTCTGACCAACTCTTGGTACTTAGCCATTCTGTCATCCTTTGCTTCATAGTCGCCTGAAATTTGGTTCACCACCAGCTGTGAGTCGATGTAGACCATTAGTTCGGTGGCCTTCATGTAGAATGCTGATTTGAGACCGGCTAGAAGTGCTTCATATTCCGCATTGTTGTTTGATGCTGGGAAGCCAAGGTTGACTGCCTGCTCCACTACTAGGCCGTCTGGAGAGATGAGGACTATGCCAAGCCCTGCTCCATACCGGTTGGATGCTCCATCCACGAAGAGCTTCCACATCTCTCCGACGAACATCTTCCAGCAGGTGGAGGGATCAAACGATGCCTTGGGATCTTTCATGTTGCTGGTGTCTTCTTCAAGGTCCATGCTTGCTGCCTGCCCCTTGCTATCTGATTGTACCAAGTCTTTATTTGTTGGTGAATCTAGACTTGGTGTAGCAGGGTTTCCTTCTTCCTCCCTTAATTCACTCTGGTCTGCCTTGGAACCTGACGGGGTAACTTGCACCAAGGGTTGCGTTATTCCGACGTCAACTTCCATCCTTGGTTTGATTGTTTTAGTCAGGTCGATTGGGCAAATATGATGACTTCCTGGGGTGAATTCTACGTCAAAGTCTGCCAAAGCTTGAGCTTTTATCACAGTTCTAGGTTGGAACTTGATGTCATATTGCCCCAACTCAACTGCCCACTTCAAGATTCGCCCAGAAAAGTTCACCCTTTCAAACAAAGCTTTTACTAGGAAGGCTGTGAGGACAACGATGGTGTGGGCATGAAAGTAGTGCGACAACTTCCTTGAGGCCATCATCAAGGCCAATGCCAGTTTTTCTAGTGGTGAGTACCTTGCTTCGGCACCCAGTGATGTCTTGCTGACATAAAAGATGGGCAGATGTTGGGTTCCTTCCGCACGGACCAACACTGTGCTAATTGCGTGCTGAGAGACAGCTAGGTACAAGAAGAGTTCTTCTCCAAGTATTGGGGTAACAAGCAGTGGTGGAGAAGACATGTATTCTTTCAGGCTTTCCAGAGCTCGGTCACATTCTTCGTCCCACTAAAACTTGGCTTTTAAAGCATGGAAAAATGGTCGTAGTCTGTCTAACGACCGGCTTATGAACCGATTGAGCGCAGCTGCCATGCCGGTGAGATGCTGCACTTCTTTGACTGAGTTAGGCCTTTCTAGCTCCTAAATAGCTTTGATTTAGGAGGAGTCGGCCTCTATACCCCGGTTGGTCACCAGGAAGCCCAGAAATTTGCCAGATCCTACACCGAACGCGCACTTGGATGCATTAAGGCGCAACTTGTGTTTCTTCAGGATCTGGAACATCTCACCTAGGTCCCTAAGGTGGTCATTCTCATCTTTACTTTTGACCACCATGTCGTCGATGTAAGCCTCCATTGTTCTGCCTAACAACGGCTCAAACATCTTGGTGACCATTCTCTGGAATGTTGCCCCTGCGTTCTTTTAGGCCAAAGGGCATGACCTTGTAGCAGTATAGTCCTCTTGGAGTTGTAAAGGACATGACTTCCTGGTCTGGTTCATGCATGGCGATTTGGTGGTAGCCTCTGTATGCATCCAGAAAGCTAAGTTGGTTGTGCCCCGCTGTTAAGTCTACCAGTTGATCTATCCGTGGTAGAGGAAAGCTGTCTTTTGGGCATGCCTTGTTGACTGTTTTGTAGTCGACGCAGATACGCCACTTGCCATTCTTTTTTGGTACTATGACTGTGTTGGAGATCCATCTTGGGTAGTGTACCTCTCTAATTGCTCCTGCCTCCAGCAGGTTTCTTACTTCTTCCGCCACTATCTCGGCGTGGTGAAGTGCCGATCTGCGTGTGCGCTGAATGATTGGTCTGGTAGATGGGTGGACATTAAGTTGGTGACAAATGAAGTTGGGATCAATGCCTGGCATGTCGTATGGTGTCCAGGCGAACACTTCGATGTTAGAGGTCAAAAATTCCAAGACCTCTAATCTCTCAGTGCTGGACAACGACGAACCGAGCAAAAAGAACTTATCGGGGTTCTTTTCATCTATTCTTACCTCTACCAAGTCTTCCACCACTTTCTGGTTAGCTGCTTTGCCGACATCTGCAAACAGTTCATTGCTCTCAAGTTCTTCCACCGAATGAACGTATCCTTTGGCAGCGCGGCTGCCATTCACCGTGACAAAGCACTGCTTCGACATGATCTGATCTCCATAGATTTCTTCAATTACCCCGGTGTCGTTGGGGAACCACATTACTTGGTGGTAGGATGATGCCACCGATCGCATGGCATGCAGCCATGTTCTACCCAAGATGATATTGTAAGTGGAGGGGACCTTCAATACCCAGAACTCCACTTGTTTCGTCACGCTTCCTGCTCTGACTGGAAGAATTATTTTGCCGACGGGCCATTCTGGCATGGAGTTGAATCCAATTAGGGGGGTTACGGCAGGCACCAAGTCTTTGTCTTGTACCTTCAATTGTTTAAATGTTTCGTAGTATATGATTTCACATGAACTACCCTGGTCAATCAGAATCCGCTTGACGTCAAAATCCTTGACTCGGAGAGTGACGACCAGGGCATCATTGTGAGGGCAATATATCCGTTCCAAGTCTTTATCCGAAAAAGACATGACGTTTGTGGCCTCTGTCCTCCCCTTTTTGATGGCAGGTTGGGCGCCTAGCACCTCTCTTAAGTGTTCAGCCTTCTTGATTCATCCTCTGAGCTCGCATACACGCTTAGGTTTGAAAACTCCATGTATCACATTGATAACGCCTTGAGGCGGGGCGTCGATTGGCATTCCGTTGGGGTTATTATGGTCCTGGGGGGCTAGTTGCGCCCCTCTTTCAATGTATTTATCCAAGTGACCTGCTGCCACCAACTCCTCCAGGTGTTATCCCAATGGTGTGCAATTTTCAGTGCGGTGCCCCTTTTCTTTGTGGAAGGTGCACCGTGATCTTTCGTCATAGTCCTTCTGAGCTTCTCCAAGCTTGGCTGGCCATCTGATAAAAGGCTCATCCCGTATTTCACTTAGAATTTGGTAGATCGGTTTCTTGAAGACCGTGGTTATGGTAGTGCGGACTCTCAACCATCTTTTGTCCTGGTCTTCTCCGTTGTCTCGCCTGCCTCATCCGTGTTTGTTTGGACGGTCTACCACGTTGACCTTTGCAGAGGCCTTCTTCTCTGGTACTGTGGTCGTGCCAGATTTTGTTTTGGCACATGCGTCATCCTCTTCCACCTTGATGTGCTGATGTACTCTTTCCATCAAGGCTTCCATGGTGAGGGGTGGCATCATGGTGATTGAGTCCCAAAGTCTGTTCCCGACTGGAAGGCCTCTCTTGTATTGTGCAATGGCGAGATTGGTGGGACAATCTCCAATCTGGTTGAAGGTCTCCCAGTAGCGACTATTGTAGGATCTTAAGGTCTCCTTGTCGCCCATGTCGATGGAGAGTAGCTGGTCGATTTCCACCGGGGTTTTGGTGTTCGTTCGGAACCTTGTGACAAACGCTTCCGCCAATTGCGCCCAGGAGGCTATGCTGCCTTCTGGAAGTTTTTTGAACCAAGTCAGGCCCAGGTCGCCAAGGCTAGATGGGAAGAGGATGCACATCAAAGCCTCGTTTCGCCGGTATACAGCCATGACCTGGCGAAAGTGGCTCAAGTGTGAGTAGGGTCTGTCTTCCCCTCATATGTAGTGAATTTGGGCTGAAGGAAGCCTGAAGGTAAGGGCGCGTTCTCAATTTCCGGAACGAACGGTGAGGTCTGCAATCTCGCTAGTGCTTTGTCCGTTGGTTCGTAGGCAGGGCGAGGAATTGGCATTCTAACCTCGACGCTTTCATGCGTCCGAGGAGCCAACCGCTATAAGGCAGAAACTCTATGTGGATCGCGTGCCCTGGCATCCTCCTTCCATCGTGCCTTTTCTTCAAGCACGGTTCGTAAGTCGGACGATCTGGGCAACTCCGTCTGCCGGGATCTTATTTGGTGCGTATGTGAGGGCCAATACGTGCTTTCCTCAGTGTATGACCTCTCAGATCTCGTCCCCTCAGACCTGGAGTGACGAGTTCTGGAAGATCTAGATTACGTATCACCTGTCCTGAGGCTTCTACTTTCTGCTTGAGAGGGTGTGGTATTCCTACTATGACCTTCCGAGCGGCGAGGGGGCGTCTTGTTTGTGCGCCCCTACCCTGTCATCACTCATTTTCCCTTTACCTGGCGCTTTAGAGATTCCATGTCCGCCGCCATCCGTCGTATCAACTCGTCTTGCTCCTTGACGGGATCCTCCAAAGCCTAAGCATCAATCCTCCGCCTTTGTCTCTCTGGACTTTGCGAACGAGAGTGATGGGGGTTGTTAGTCCGCCTTCTTCCCCTTGTATCTCTCCTGGGATTCTACTTTTGTGGTTCTAAATCCGCCATAGGTGGGATGAGAGGTAGGCCTTCGCGCCTCGCACCTCCTTCTGGTGTTTGTCCGTCGATGGCGGACTGTGGCAAATCTTCGTTGTGCGCCATTGACTTTTTAAGAGGAAAAGCTTGATCAAGAGATTTTGTTCTTGTCTGAATTCCCACAGACAGCGCCAATTGTACGGGAAAGAAATAAACCTTCTCGTATAATCCCGTTGATCAAGTCTGCACTCTTCCGTACGACGTCGTTCTACTACCTGAAAATACAAACGTGAGCTAGCTAGACAAATAGACAAAAGCTTTGTGTATTTAGGAATCAAAGTTGCGTTACCCCTCCATAGGTGATGTTTGTGAGCTTTTATAAGTTTCGTGTGGCACAATCCAAGTAGGACTCTTACTCCCCCATGTAGAGTCCTCCTATGATTCATACTCCTGAAAGACAATGCTTATCTCTCAACACCTCCCTCACTGCTTAAACCAAGTGAGATGGTTTTACCATGCCGGATTACACACGATCGAGGTAACTGTTAGTTCGGCTATTACTTTCCCTTCCATTACCTCGGCTTTCCCATGCTAAGACCGAGCTATCGATAAGAGAGTGGAGCCAAACTATTGTAACACGCCCGTGAGGAACCCCGCGCTACACGCTACAGTTCGGACTCGATTTTGTTTGCGGTTCTAAATCTGAACCAAAGAGTCCAAATCCGGCAAATCGTTTTGAGAAAACAGATTTTTGAAAAAAGTGCCAAACACGGACTGCTTTGCCAGATACAGAGTCGCCACCTAAATATTTTATTTTGGGAAAATTTAGGAAACCCTGACTCGGTGCCAAAGGCCACGTGTCCGTCATCACCAAAGTTGCCTCGGCTCGGGAGCTTAGGTACGATTGTTGGAAGGTCAGCTATGAGCACCCCCTCTCACCCGGTCCGAAGACCGGCCTCTACTAACCGTGATATCCGATTTTGAAAACGTTATGTGTTCTTATTCCGGTTATTAGCCTAGAATTACTATGTTATGCGCACAGTAAACAAGTATAAACTAGATTGCCTAATTTGGAAATAAGCATTGCATATCCGTTTGTCTTGAAAAAAAACACTTTGGAATTTGCTACTCGCAAGTAGGCTAAAATACGGATTTCAACGAGTTTTTCCAACTCAGACAATCCAACCTTCATCCACAGGCAATGAAATAGTTTATCTCACATATGCAATTAGCCACATGGTAAGCATGCTATCATGATAGCACTCACACGCATGCGGTATGCTAAAGCATGAAAATACTTACATCGTACTCCGTGCCAAAACAATAAACTAGTTAGCAAATATGCATGGTCCTAGTTCATGTTAAGTTTGACTAATGCAACACATACAGGATGCAATTAGAGTAGGCTCGGCTAACCTAAACATGGCATGTGAAATGCGATCAATTGATGCATGTATCCAAGTTAGATTTGAAATACCAATGCAGTTAGCGTGATGCGCCGAGCCCGGTGCATGTAAGACAAATGTATGGATGCACGCATGCAGTCATACTGTATGCTAATTTAAACATGCCCTAATCTACCATCATAAGCGGGTAAATAAAAGGGAAGAAAAAAGTGGGGATTGGAGGACATGCACACACACGCACCCACACTTATTACAGATTCGCCCTCGCCCAGAGGGACCAAATAAATATTACAGATAATTAACCTACAAGCTAATTAAATATTACAGGCCATCTAATTAGCTAAGAAAATTAACTAATCTAAGGAAAACAGTAAACCGCCTCGGGAGGAGAGCCTGATGCAATGCATGCTCGGTCTTGCTCAGAAATGCACTGCCATGCGCAAGCTGCCTCTGTTTTCCCTCTTGTACTCCTTCGAAGGCTTCCAAAACCTCAGGGTTACCTCTCTGAGCACTGTACAGTACCACCGGCTGGATTGAATGGCCACCGGCCATAGGAGACGTTCGTCGGCTGAGAATGAATCCATCAGCCACCAATTGTTTGCCGGTCGACACTCTGTGCAGTCGGTCGGTAAAAAATTCCTGCAGAACCTGTTTGACAGCAGCAGAGGACAGAGCTTTGCATGGCAATGCAATTCAAGCCATATATGCACCAATCATGTCCCTTATCATGTTAGTGACTCAAAGGGACATGCTCCTTGGTTCTCGGACCATCAATCGCGCATTTCCATGCGTGATGGCCCAAGGGACCAAGTGTGCACATTTTGATGTCAAATGCAATGCAAACCAACAAACCAAAGGGGCCCAATTCCTATCACTAGATCAAGGAGCAAGGCATGCATGCAAGATGCAATGCAACCTAGGCATATGAACTAGCATGCAACATGGACAATGCAATGTATACATGCAAGCATGCAAGCAAACGTGCAAGGTAAGTATGCAAACAGGCATAGGATGGACTTAAACATGATTTAGGCAGCCTTAAATAGACCTAAAACAGTGGCCAAAGTGCTATGAAATGAGGACTAAACACACATACACACATGCACATGTTAAAGGGCTAACACTCAAGCACAAAAGGGCAACTCTCAAGCACACTTGAAAGAGGCGTAACATGGACTAATGGCATGCAAGGTAAGCATTGAAAATCATGTTACAAAAGGTGCTAAACCAATTAAACAAGACAAACAAGGCATGCAAACAAGGCCAAAAACCCAAGACAAGCCAAGAGGCTTAAACCGAGACTAAGTCCACCAAGCCTCACAAGGCTAAGAGGACTTAAAACAAGTCTAAGGCAGGCCTAGACAACACCCAAGGGACACCTAGATAGCATCTAAGTGGCTCAAATTCAAAGGGTATGCACAATGGCCAAAACATGGAGCATGCAAGACAAGCTTTCAAAGCTTCAAAGAGGCATCCAAGGCAAGCATACAAGCATGTTAAAGGGACTGAAATAACATGGCAAATGGTCCCAACCCACTAAATTAAGGCAAGGATGCATGCTATACATTCACACACTTAAGGCTAACAAACCAAAAATGCAAAGGGGCTATACCAAGCATGCCAAAGTCGACCCAAACAACTATGGACAGACCTCAAACATAGCAAAATAAGCACAAAAGCTTCACAAAGGCAAGCCTAAAACATACTAGAACAATGGTTTACAACCTAAGGCATGTTAAGGCAACAAAATGGCATTACAAGGCATGTATGCTAAGCAAGCATGGTGTACCAAAACCAACATACAACAATGCTATTTCATGGCAAAATAAGCATAAATAACAGCCAAGGCATGTTCAACATGAGGCTTAGCTAGGTGCTCATTAAAGAGGCAAAAATGGCCCTTTTCAAGGACAATAAGGAGAGGGGGTGGCCCTCTCCTTCTTGGGACTTCAAGGCACCATCTTTACCACTGAAATCCCTCAAGATTTCAGTGGTGAGGAGGCCCAAACACCAAAGTCCCGGAGCTCACTCAAAATAGCACAAAATGGAGCCCCTCAAGGCTTAAGAGGGGGTCAAACACCTCCAAACCACAAAACACTCTAAACAAACTATTTAGAGGGCCCAAAAAAAAACTTTTTTATATTATACACTAAGCTCAAAATTAGTTCTAAGATAGCCAAAAATAGTATGCAAGAATGGGGTAAAAAGGAGCAAGTTTCTTACCCTTATTGACCTTCTTCACAAATGGCGGACCAGCTGCCTCCTTGAGCTTAAAACCACCCAAGAACCTCAAGAACAGACCTCTGGTCCTTCAAAGACTAAGAAAATGTGTAACACTATGTGTTTGTGTGCAATAGTAAGCCTAAACACACACAAATACAAGAGAATGAGAGATATAGATATAGGATAGATACAAAATCCTAAACCTAGAACCAGAGCTCCCTTTGAACTTTTCTAACAAATCTCCAAAACCCTAAAGCCAAGAGAGGAGGGCTCCTCTTATAGAGAAGCCAATCTTGTAAAGCTTACTCAAGAAGCTAATCAAGAAGGCCATCCCTCCATACACGTGTATGGAGGGGAACAAAATGCCAGCCAGCTGTATTAAAATATCTGCAAAAGCAGATGAACAATAGTCGGCTGCTCAAAATTGCCATTTTGACAAAATGGACTGCCGACCGGCAACAAAGAATGCCGACCGGCAATATAAATTGCCGATGGAAACAAAACACCAGCCGGTGGCCTCTGGCCATGG
The DNA here is from genome assembly GCA_022316695.1 of Camellia oleifera. Lineage (NCBI taxonomy): Eukaryota > Viridiplantae > Streptophyta > Magnoliopsida > Ericales > Theaceae > Camellia > Camellia oleifera. Next base: position 27,779,855 of record CM039316.1, on the reverse strand, counting down.
CCGGTGATGTGTGGGGATGCCTCACAAGGCATTCCCTGCCCCTCCAAGGCAAAACACAAGTGTTTGGTACAAAACCAGACACCAAACAGTCGAGTTCAGTGATCCTGAGGCAAGGCGCGTAGCCGAGACCTCTGGGAAGTCCAAACCAACACAAACATGGATGATCACTGGGTGTTCAAACGGTAACGTCCAAGTCTTGAGGACAGTCAAAAATGGGGTGTCTACAGTTGCCCCTCTTTGACAGAACTCGAAAGTCATAACAATGACGGGAGTGAATGTCAAAGCCCAGAGACGACCCATTTTTGACAAGGCCGAAGACTTAGACAAACATGCAAGACAAACAAGGTATGCGCCCGAAGGCAAGGGCAAAATGCAAGACAATGCACGAAGCTGAGCATAACTTATGATCATGCAAAGAAAATTGTAACGAAGCACACGTGCAACAGTTTTAAGCTAACACACACCAAACTACACTACAATGCAGAAAGGATGTAAGAGAATTATGCAATTCTCAAGACGTCTCACGCGGAGGATACAATACATGTCTGGTTCGTCTGGTTCCACCAGCTGCAAATGAACCGTACATACAATATCATGCCTGTAAAGAAAACAACTTAACAGGTATGATATTGTTAGCAACATGCATGACAATGCAAGAATGAATGCAAAATGATATGCAATATATACAAAAAAATGTATAAATAATGCAAATGAAAAAGCAATGCAATTGAAACAATGCGAACTACATGCAAAGTAATTGAATCATGATCCAATCATGAGCGGTTTGAAACCACACAAATGTCAAATAGATTAATGGAGGTAACAAGTCCGTCTACCATAGAACGGTCCACTGAACTATGAGTAATGTAGACGGACACAAGAACGAGTATTGGGTGGAATGACATAAGTGGGGTAACGACCCGCTGGAGAAAGAATGATGATCCTAATGCTGGATGCAAAAATTACACTACAATGTAATATCTACAATGGATATGGTATGCAGCTAAACCAAATCCTGCCTAGGAAAGGCATGTACACAAACAAGCCGCGGCTAACATAGAACGGTCCACTGAACTATGCTTTGACACGAGAAGTATGGGCACATACCAGACCAAGCTCAACATGGAAAGGCGCAAGCCATAGATGGAAGGTGATGCAATGAATGCATGCAAACTACAATGCAATGGAAATGGATACAATGGATATGGCACGCGGCCCAAACCAAATCTTGTCTAGGAAAGGCATGTATACAAACAAGCCGCGGCTAACATAGAACGGTCCACTGAACTATGCTTTGACATGAGAAGTATGGGCACATACCAGACCAAGCTCAACATGGAAAGGCGCAAGCCATAGGTGGAAGGTGATGCAATGGATGCATGCAATCTAAAATGCAATATCTACAAATATGCAATGGAATGGATATTCACAAAAATGCATGACAATGCAGTATGATGCGATCTGCTAGGGAAAATGCAAGCTACAATGGAAATGCATGACAATGCATGTTTATTTTCTACAATGCATGACAATGCAATATTTACCATGTATGCATGTCAATGCACTACTTACAATGGATGCATGACAATGCACTATGATGTAACAGCTATGATTGCAGCTTTCCCTATCTTACCAACAGGGCGATATACTAGGTTGGTTCAGTATCCAGAACTGAGGCACAGACATGCTGCCTCAACCTATGGGGCTTCCATACAGATTTCAAGCCGATGATACACCCCTGGGTATTTAAACCAAACTTTAGTCTCGGAACTCCCGAACCTTTGCATTCTAGGCATAAGCCGTTCGAACTCTAGTTTCCACCGTCCCAGTTGGTCTTTTAGGAACTCACCGTAAACACAAGCAGGTGGCTTTACCAGACCACCGAAAGTCGTTCGGGCATTACAAACACCAAAGGAATTGCACCTTTAGAGGATTTAAGGTCTCCTAGATCGGGATGCAAAATGTATGCATGACAATGCATGTTTTTGTTTTTTTTTTAATGCAAATGATGCATGATGTTGAAGCGCACGACAACGCAAGTTTACTTGAAATGCATGAAAATTTGATCCGCGGCGACGCGCGGCTTTAGATGCATGACAATGCAAATGAACTGAGAATGCATGAAGATGTATGATCTCGAGATGTGCGACAACGCGCGGCTTTTGAGACGCATGACAATGCAACCGAGCGGGTTTATGGTCTCGCCAGACCACGCGTGTTTTTGGTCCCGCCGGACCGTGGTGTGTTTTCTGTCCCGCCAGACCCATTTTGAGGCAATGCATGTCAATGCGAATGAACTTGAAATGCGCGACTAAGCGCGGTTTTTAGAGATGCATGACAGCGCACGCTGATGCAAGTGTGTGACAACGCACGTCCTTTGAAATGCAAGACAATGCAACTGAGCGGATTTAAAGTCTCGCCAGACCGTGCGTGTTTTTGGTCCCGTCGGACCGTGCGTGTTTAAGGTCTCGCCAGACCATATGCATGACAATGCATGTGAGGTGCGCAAAATAGCGCGAACAATGAGTGTATGCCAAATGCAATAAGATGCGCGAAACGGCGCGATGCGTTGGACAACGCGAATGAAATGCGATGCGCAAGACAGTGCAATGTGCTAAATGGCGTAATTGAATGCATGCCAAATGCATATGGGGGCAACTTTCGAGTTTTGTAAAAGCCAAAAGGATACGGAAAGGATACACCTTGCGTGAATTCGAGTGCCACACACAGAAGACACGGTCCGAGGTCAAAACAAAGGCCGATCGAGCTTCGGAAGTGCACTGTCTTGCACTGTTCTGAGCAATGAAGGCCCTGAACCACACGTAAAACCCAAACAAGGATGTAGAAGGCTCAAAAACCACTGTAGGACACCACCGGATAACCATCGGCCATCAAAATGCATCACCAGCTGTCCATCGGCCCTCATACAATTCCATCGGCATAATATATTGCCGACCGGCAAAGAATGTGGCCGACCGGCAAAGAATTCCTATATCGGGGCAGTTTTGTCAATTGGCCACGGGTCTTTTAAAATAGGGTTTCTAACCCTATTTTCTTCACTTCCCCTTGGTCGAAAATCCTCTCCCCTTCCCTCTAGGGCATTTTCCTCCCTTGATTCTCTCATTTTCTTGCGTTCTAGATCCCGTTTCGTTGTTCGATTCGCGATCTCCTTCGCGTTTCGGACATTTTCAACTGAACGAAACTTCGTTTCAGTGTCCCGTTTTTGATTTCCACCACTCGGGGCTTGTTTCCCTCGAGTTTTCCTCGACATCTGTGCCTTTTCCGCACCTCAGCTTTTCCAGCCATTTCCGGCCCTCTCGGGGTTGACTTTTTGTTGACTTCTTGTATTCTCGCCCATTTTTCCTCCTTTTGGCCATTTTCACATTCTCTTCGAGATAGCGGATGACCTTCCACAAGGCGGGACCCCTCCAGAGCTCGAGATGGATCCCGAGGCCGAGCCCTTGCCGCTTTGCATCCGGCCATTCAATCCGGAGACCTACAGACCGGCGATTCACGTGATGCTCCCCGATGGACTACGCCAGTTCCGGAGCTTCGAGAGGGGCGTAGCACCCGAGCTACTACTCCATGAGCCAGAGTCACACTTGTCGCACAGCGCCTCCGAGGTACATTCTTCCCCGAGTTTCAATTTTCCGCAATGTAGAACACTTAAACTGCTATAGTTGATTCTGTTCATTAATTGCTTAGTTCGAATGCACTGATGCACTGTACACTATAGTTGACTGTGAATACACTTGCAATCGATAACTGCTTGAAACTTACACGCGCACACACACTGCGCTAGCCCTGAATTGCTCAAACACATTGACACAACACATATTGTACTTCACTGTGGACACACCGGCACCCGGTATCTGTTTGAATTCTGAAAAACATGCACACATGCTGTATCTGTACTGAACCACTCAAACACGCTGACACATCACACGTCGTAGTTCACTGCTAGCACCTGACACCCAATGCCGGCTCTTCATTTGAAAACGCGCACACACACACTATATCTGTATGCTTCTCAAAACTGCATCTTGAATATTGCTTCACAATTGTTGTTTTTGATTACAGGGGGACTCCCATACCATCCGCGGGTATGGGAACGTCGTTGCTCGAGACTGGTATGCGGAGTTGCCAGATGCGGTTCACCACATAGTCAATGAGGCGGGTTTCGACATCTTCTGCAGGGGGGCTCTCCCAGCTTACCACCTACAGACCCTTGCTTGCTGCTTTAGTGGAGAGGTGGTGGGATACCACCAACTCCTTCCACTTCTCCGTCGCAGGCGACATAACGATGACCCCTTATGATTTCTCGATGCTTACTGGCATCGGGGTAGGGGGTGATCCGATCCCCTTCGACACCGATATGGGTGAGTGAAACGCCGCCCAGCTGTACCTGCTCGGCACTCAGCCTCTCCTCGCTCGAGTAGGGTTTATGAGGTACTCGTGGTTCGAGAGCCACTTCCGGATTCAGCCAGCTTTGGCGGAGGAGGCGCAGATAACCCCAGAGGAGGTGGATCAGTATGCGCGGGGCTTCATCATGTTTTTGCTCGGGACGACCCTTTCGCCGACCGGGCGAACACCGTGCCTCTTTGCCTGTTGAGCGCACTGGTGGATGTCAGGTGGATCCGCCGTTACGACTGGGGTGGCGCAGGCTTGGCCACTTTATACGGTTACATGAGTTCTTCTTCCCGCCTCAACGGACAGCTCCTTGGCGAATACTGGCGAGCTTGGGAGGTACATCTTCTTCCCCTTTTTACATTTTTGTTTTATGCTTTACATTTTCTGTATTCTGTACACTGCACGGTCTATCTCTCACTGACTATATACTGCACACGCGGCACACACATATACTCTGCTTTACACTAACTGTACACTGCACACACTGTACACTCTGCACAATACACCGCACGACACATGGCTCTGCCATTTTTGCTTTATTCTGCATTCTGCTTTATTTGATAGTCATACTGATATCTGTTCTGCAGTTGTGGGTGTACGCCTACTTTCCCAGGCTTGCCCCAGTACTCGATGTGGAGATCCCGCTCGACGTCCCCTTTTCTCATCGCTTTGACATGCGGTGTGTGCGGAGACCCGGGGAGTCTTTCATCTTCTTCCACCGCTACTTCGACACCATCACCGCCGCGGAGGTGTGTTTAACTGTAGAGTTTGCTTAAGCTTCGCATAGCACTACATTTTTGATGATAAACATATAACAAATTGCACATTTATCCACAGATCACCTGGCAGCCTTGGGCTCCGTTGCCGGCCGTGGTAAGGGATCACTATGAGAGTGCTGAGGAGACTGCCCGTCTCTGGATTCTATTGGAGGGCCCGATCTGTCGGGCTTGGTACCTGGGGGAGCGCTTCTTGCGTCAGACCCTGGGTTTACCGGAGCAGATAGTTCCGGGTCCGCCTCCTACACATATGAGGCATACAGAAAGGCTTTCCCTCGCGCACCTGAGAGAGTATACCGTTGGCTGGGGCGCGGAGCGTCACAGAGACGAGGGCGACTATGCCGAGTACGTCCGGACCCACATCATGCGACCCTTGGGCGGTGGTCGCCGAGCTGAAAGGGAGAGGCCAGCAGCGCCGGCAGCTGGAGCGGGAGCGTCGAGGAAGGCTCGAGTCCGTGGCAGGGGCGGAGTTCAGAGAGGGCGGGGGACCGGCTGGCCTGCTCTGCCCACTTCACTAACATGCAGAGGGCAGGATGGGACGACCTACCAGATCCCCTTTGCTCCTCCCCCGGCTGATCACGAGTTGGTCGGTGTCCCTGACTTGCCTCCGGTATGTATTACTTCATTTCGCATCTTGTACTGTTATTTCATTTCAGTTTATTTGATATTCCGCAGAATACTGATGCATCTGATACTTTTGCAAGCATCCTCCGAGTACACCTGGCAGTCTCTGGAGCTAAATGCCTCCATGATGGGGATGCTACAGCGGACCTTCGACCTCCTGGCCCTCTACAGTATTCCGGTATGTTCTTCTGACCGCAGTCTCAAACCGTACATAAACTGATTCGCATAATCTGATGCACGACACAACACTGGATACCCAGCCCTCTCGGCACCTGATACACTGTACTCATACACCGCATTCTGCACTGATACATTGCTCACGGCGTTCACACACTGTACTCATACACTGTATTCCACACTGATACACTGCTCACACTGTACTCATACACTGTATTCTGCACTGATACACTGCTCACGGCGTTCACACACTATACTCATACACTGTATTCTGTACTGATTCACTGCTCACGGCGTACTGATGCATTTGCCTTTTATGCTTTTCAGCCTCCTTTCCAGATCCCTCCGGTGGGTGGTGCTCCAGCTTGGCCCTCTATTCCTGCTCCAGGAGGGCGTGGAGACACTGGACATCCCCGTGCCAGGGCGGGGCGGGGCGTGCTCATGTCGAGAGTAGCTCTCGAGCACCCATTCCTGATGATGAGGATGATGAGTCCGAGTCCGAGGCAGAGGCAAAGGTAGAGGCGGGGTCATCTGAGGAGGAGACCGGACACGGTTCAGACTCAGGTTCAGATGATGGTGCCGACGACGATGCTTCTGGACCTTTGTCCAGGAAGAGGGCGAGGACAGATCCCCAGGCCCGAGACTACTAATGACGACCCAGACTTTTGCTGCTTTCTTCGCTTTTTTGTACTTTTTCTTTTTCTTCTTTTTTAGTTGGTAGCCCCAGTATCTTGCACCGCCGCAGGCGGGTTTTTGTTTTCTTCAAAACTTTGTACTTTGAACAAGATTATATGAAATGAAACAAACTCTTTTTTGTCTAAAAAGGTGTTATATCTGTACATTCCATACTTTGCACTGCATTGTATCATGCTGCATCACATCACAATGGGATTGATTTGTTGTCTGAAAATCAAATATTTGCATTGTAGTAACCAGGTAATGAACCAGTTAATGGCAAACCACTCCTATAACCCACTGCTCAGTCTGAACACACAGCACATACTCTGCTGAGAATTAGTCTGCATACAGTCCACAACACAATACTTTGTTTATTCTGCACATAGCAAACCCTGACCAAACAGCCCCAATCTGACAAGACGGACTACGAAGGTGAAACCGACTGAAATTGAAGCATACTCAGATGCTCCAAATTTTCCTTTTCTTCTTTTGCTGCGCCTAAATATAGAGAATGGCACAGCACTCTGAGCATAAGCGATTTTTTTTTTTTTTGAAATTGAGAGAAGGTTTTCCAAAACCGGGGTATCGAGCCTGCAACTGAACACAGCGAGAAAGAATCAAACAAAAGGTACACGACCCAAACACAACGAGACACGCCCGGAAAAGACTCAAGACAAGGATTGCGACAAAACAAAGCGAAAGACACGACTCACAGACACGCTTACAAGAATGAGAGACCTCAGATCACGAGGAGCCAGTTTCCCCGGGTTTTGTTCCCACCCTTTCTGATTTGTGATTCTCACATCGCTCGGCCCTCAGGCTCGGTTTTTCTCTCAAAACCCTCTCGCTCACTTCTCTCTCCACTTACACCTCTCTATTCTTTATTCTCTCATTTTTCATCCTTCCCCAGGGTGATTGATGGATGAATAGGAAGTTGCGGGTTCGTGCCCAACACCGTTAGCTCACGGCTATTTCTTCCGGTGGATAGTGTGCCCTTCTGGCAAGTATGTTGACGGTGGGGAAAAGACAGAAGACCTGACTCAATTGCGCCCCTAGTTCGTTACTTTGACCATTTTTTTGTTTTCTTCCTAAAACAGTTTTGACCAAAATGCGAGTCGGATTAACATACTTGTTCGATTTTTGATTTGAAAATCATGCAAGTCAGGCTGTGAGCACTGAAAATTTTCCCTTTTGGGTCCAAGAAGATGGTCCGGTTTTTGGAAAATAAAATAGTTTTCGAGAAAATAGTCAACTTCAATAAAAATTTTCAAAAACTATTTTTTGCAAACAGGCAATGCTTAACAAGCACGGAGCTTACCCTCGAGATGCACAACCTCGGATTGGAGGCAATGGAAAATTGCCCCTTGCTTGGAAGGACTGCATGGCAACGGAAAGTTGGCCCTGGTTTGGATGACAACTTGCGGCAACAGAAAGTTGCCCCTTGTCTAGATGGTGCCGCAGCATGCCGTAAACTGTCCGCATTAATGATTGATCACGACCGAGCTCTCAGGCACGGAGAGGACGGGGACGGTCACAACCAATATATGGACACAATCACCTTGAAAGTGTTGGTGATTGGACTTCAGGATGAAGCTACCTATGTAATTCCGGTTGTCACAACCGAACTATCGGAGTCAGAGGAGGCAAGGATGATCAAAACCATTACATGGACTGGGGCGCTGTGAAAGCGTTTGGGCCTGGACTTCAAGATGAAGTTGCCTACGTATCCCAAACATGGGAATCAAGCCTTACGTAGTTCCGGTTAAGGTACACTCGGGTATTTTAACCTTCGCTTTTTAGGCTCTAACTTTTGCCAAGGCGCCTGTTGCAGGTTTTTGACCTTGCAAGCTTCTTTTTCTTCTTTCTTTTTTCTAATTTTTTTCATCATTTTTTTTTGTTCTTTTCTTTGATTTTCTTTTTTTGCATTTTTTCATTCTTTTCTTTTTCTTGCTCTAACTTTTGCCTGGGTCGCCCTTCCGGGTTTTCAGCCCAGCGAGCCTCTCAAAGGGTAAAAGTGTAGCATAGTCCATGCCAAATGGTTTTGAGATCCTGAAGTCATCTGAGTCCAGGAGAATGGCTGTTGTACTGATTTGCAGAAGGATCCATCACGGTCGCTTCACGAGCCTCTGCTGATGAGATCTAATCTTCTTGATCTGAATTCGGTACCTCTTGCTCGAGGGTTGCTTCAAATCGGGCCGCACAGGCCTTTCATGGCAGTTAACTGTTGAACGTTTTGAATGGATTCCAGGTTCGAAACAGATAGGTTGAATCTCGAGGCTGAGAGCGATCCTAGGCTGCACAATCTCAAGAGCAATTCCACACAAGTCTTCACAGGACCGCGCAAAACATTTTATTTTTGAAAGGTTTTAAGATAGCGACAAATCGCTCGCGCTGAAGATAGCGTGAAACTAATCTGGATCAAGCCAAGGTCCTTCTCAATACTCACACTGACAGGCATGATTTCGTTCGTAAAAAGGCTGAGCATGCCTCTCTTTCTCTCAAAATGATCAAGATTTTGCAAAACCCGAGGAGTTCCTTCCTCTTCGTTTTTACTACCGCAGTGCTCAAAAAGGGGTTTTGAAAAAACTTAGGTCATTACAATGATGTTCAAGGCACAAGAGAGTAGGTAGAATGTACTGCCGTTCCATTCGCCTCTTCTGGCACAACTAACTCACACTGAAAGCAAGCATGAAAATGAGATAGCCACAGCTGTTTCATTCAGATTTGTTGGTATAACTGGCCCCTCGACAGAGACAGACTCAAAAACCAAAAATGGGTAATTACAAGACAAAACGGTGTTCGAGGCAACAACCCCAGAATCACTTGCCATTCTATACAAAAGGGGGGGTTGACTCGCTATAACAAGACAGACCCGTAAGCAAAAGCACTGACTCAAGACAATGAGACAGACTCAAAACAAAACAAAAGACTGACTCGACACCCAAGCCAGAATTTACAAAATTAGTATTCGCAGATGCTCAAAAATGCGTGCCAGACGCCACATCCAAAATGCACCAGGCACTGCCCGCAGGAGGTTCACCCTCCGATTACATACTCACAGTATCTGTGTCCTCAAAATCCAATAACTGGGTAGTAACGGACTTGGCGGAGATGGGTGGGAGGATAACCTCGTTGTCAATCAAATCCTGCACCTCATGACGGAGGCGGAAGCAATTATCGGTAGCATGACCTGTTTGCTGGTGGTACGCGCAGTACTGAGCAGCATCATGTGTGGCAGGGAGATTCTTCGGGAGGGGCCGAGGCTCCAAGGGTTTAAGCTGTCCCCTCTCAGCAAGGATCTGGAGTGCCTTGGACAACGACATGTAGAGAGCATGGAAGACCCTGCGCCCTCGGGGCAGGTATTTTGAAGGTTGAGCACTCTTGTTAGATGCACTAGCGAAAGGGTCGGCCGGCGCGGCCTTGGATTTCTGATCCTTCCCGGGTGCAGGGTTGGGAGCAGAAGGAACTGTTCTGGCATGACGGGGCCTCTCCCGATTTTCTGACTAACTTGAACTACCCTCAGGTGGAGTGGGGAAAGCATCCTCCACAGCTTTTGTCGCAACTGCAGATATCTGTTGCCTGTTCATCTCCCTGGCTTTCAAAGCCTCGACTGCGCACAGCAGTTGTTCAATGGGATCGGCATCTGCCTTCATTTTGTCTTTACCTCTGGCCTCGGCCTGATCAAGGGTTTGGGTTGACGTTGACATGTCATTGTTATAGTTGGAGGCCATCTCCGGTTAGCTAAGTTCAATCACAATCCGTCCCAATAGCGGGGGTTCCTGGGGTACAAAACTCCTGGCATATGGTGTGGCTAGTGGCGAAGCGGACATTCCATAGGCGAGATCCGCCACGGACCTCTGGAGATCACCTATCATCCCCATCAGTTCAAATGTAGTAGGCTCGCGAGCCAGATATAGCTGAGGGGTCCAAACCGGGTGTACAGCAGGCAACCTGGGTGGATGTGGCATATCAATATTGGTCTCACTTTGTAGAGTGATTCCTTGACCCAACGCGGCTGTCATAACCACGATCTCTTCTGAATTCTGCGTTATCGTAGGTCTTGCCTCGGCAAGGGGGAACACTGACTATTCTGGGACTCTCTGAACTGAAAGGAAAAACAAGCAGCATTTCAGCCCAAACGGATCAAACACAGGTGCAGCCGAACAACTGTACTCTACTACTGATCACTGTTCCCCAGAAATCACTGTCTCACAAAACACTGAATCGGATATCCACAGTCATAACTGATTCTCGCAAACTGATACTGATGCCCTCAGGCTTGACACTCAATCTCGCAAACTGATATGTGTGTTCCCCTGTAGAGATACACTCCAAAAGCACATAGCAAGTAAATGAGAGACAATACACCCCTATGTTGGGGCAGGGTTTCCCTGTCCTATCTTGTCAGGAGCTAGGGTTTTACTATGCACGCAGCGGTTTCAAACAACCTAAAATCGGGTGAGCAACCTGTCCTAATTTGGAATGGTCACTATGAATTCCGAATATACACTAGGTCGAATGGTCGAAAGGGTGCCCCGGTAAAACCGGGGTTTATGTTCCCATACTGGCAGAGCCCGCAACCGGTCAGCCTTATGGCATGCTTTGACAAAGTCAAGCCTCCGGCAAACTGCTCAGGAATAGCAGATGGCCAACACGGTGTTCTAGGCGCACCAATGCACATGCAATGCAAAGAAACACATAAGTGTAATCAAAACAAAATATCACGAGTTTGAGTCAAGCTTTCTAAAAATCCCCAGCAGAGTCACCAGAAACTGTAACACGCCCGCGAGGGACCCCGCGCTACAGTTCGGACTCGATTTTGTTTGCGGTTCTAAATCTGAACGAAAGAGTCCAAATCCGGCAAATCGTTTTGAGAAAACAGATTTTTGAAAGAAGTGCCAAACATGGACTGCTTTGCCAGATACAGAGTCGCCACCTAAATATTTTATTTTGGGGAAATTTAGGAAACCCTGACTCGGTGCCAAAGGCCACGTGTCCGTCATCACCAAAGTTGCCTCGGCTCGGGAGCTTGGGTACGATTGGGGAAGGTCAACTATGAGCACCCCCTCTCGCCCGGTCCGAAGATCGGCCTCTACTAACCGTGATATCCGATTTTGAAAACGTTATGTGTTCTTATTCCGGTTATTAGCCTAGAATTACTATGTTATACGCACAGCAAACAAGTATAGACTAGATTGCCTAATTTGGAAATAAGCATTACATATCTGTTTGTATTGAAAAAAACACTTTGGAATTTGCTACTCGCAAGTAGGCTAAAATACGGATTTCAACGAGTTTTTCCAACTCAGACAATCCAACCTTCACCCACAGGTAATCAAATAGTTTATCTCACATAAGGAATTAGCAACATGGTAAGCATGCTGTCATGATAGCACTCACACGCATGCGGTATGCTAAAGCATGAAAATACTTACATCGTACTCCGTGCCAAAACAATAAACTAGTTAGCAAACATGCATGGTCCTAGTTCATGTTAAGTTTGACTAATGCAACACATACAGGATGCAATTAGAGTAGGCTCGGCTAACCTAAACATGGCATGTGAAATGCGATCAATTGATGCATGTATTCAAGTTAGATTTGAAATACCAATGCAGTTAGTGTGATGCGCTGAGCCCGGTGCATGTAAGACAATTGGATGGATGCACGCATGTAGTCATACTGTATGCTAATTTAAACATGCTCTAATCTACCATCATAAGCGGGTAAATAAAAGGGAAGAAAGAAGTGAGGATTGGAGGACATGCACACATACGCATCCACACTTATTACAGATTCGCCCTCGCCCGGAGGGACCAAATAAATATTACAGATAATTAACCTACAAGCTAATTAAATATTACAGGCCATCTAATTAGCTAAGCAAATTAACTAATCTAAGGAAAACAGTAAACCGCCTCAGGAGGAGAGCCTGATGCAATGCATGCTGGGTCTTGCTCGGAAATGCACTGCCATGCGCAAGTTGCCTCTGTTTTCCCTCTTATACTCCTTCGAAGGCTTCCAAAACCTCAGGGTTACCTCTCTGAGCACTGTACAGTACCACCGGCTGGATAGAATGGCCACCGGCCGTAGGAGACGTTCGTCGACTAAGAATGAATCCATCGGCCACCAATTGTTTGCCGGTCGGCACTCTGTGCAGTCGGTCGGTAAAAAATTCCTGCAGAACCTGTTTGACAACAGCAGAGGACAGAGCTTTGCATGGCAATGCAATTCAAGCCATATATGCACCAATCATGTCCCTTATCATGTTAGTGACTCAAAAGGACATGCTCCTTGGTTCTCGGACCATCAATCGCGCATTTCCATGCGTGATGGCCCAAGGGACCAAGTGTGCACATTTTGATGTCAAATGCAATGCAAACCAACAAACCAAAGGGGCCCAATTCCTATCACTAGATCAAGGAACAAGGCATGCATGCAAGATGCAATGCAACCTAGGCATATGAACTAGCATGCAACATGGACAATGCAATGTATACATGCAAGCAAACGTGCAAGGTAAGTATGCAAACAAGCATAGGATGGACTTAAACATGATTTAGGCAGCCTTAAATAGACCTAAAACAGTGGCCAAAGTGCTATGAAATGAGGACTAAACACACATACACACATGCACATGTTAAAGGGCTAACACTCAAGCACAAAAGGGCAACTCTCAAGCACACTTGAAAGAGGCGTAACATGGACTAATGGCATGCAAGGTAAGCATTGAAAATCATGTTACAAAAGGTGCTAAACCAATTAAACAAGACAAACAAGGCATGCAAACAAGGCCAAAAACCCAAGACAAGCCAAGAGGCTTAAACCGAGACTAAGTCCACCAAGCCTCACAAGGCTAAGAGGACTTAAAACAAGTCTAAGGTAGGCCTAGACAACACCCAAGGGACACCTAGATGGCATCTAAGTGGCTCAAATTCAAAGGGTATGCACAATGGCCAAAACATGGAGCATGCAAGACAAGCTTTCAAAGCTTCAAAGAGGCATCCAAGGCAAGCATACAAGCATGTTAAAGGGACTGAAATAACATGGCAAATGGTCCCAACCCACTAAATTAAGGCAAGGATGCATGCTATACATTCACACACTTAAGGCCAACAAACCAAAAATGCAAAGGGGCTATACTAAGCATGCCAAAGTCGACCCAAACAACTATGGACAGACCTCAAACATAGCAAAATAAGCACAAAAGCTTCACAAAGCCAAGCCTAAAACATGCTAGAACAATGGTTTACAACCTAAGGCATGTTAAGGCAACAAAATGGCATTACAAGGCATGTATGCTAAGCAAGCATGGTGTACCAAAATCAACATACAACAATGCTATTTCATGGCAAAATAAGCATAAATAACAGCCAAGGCATGGTCAACATGAGGCTTAGCTAGGTGCTCATTAAAGAGGCAAAAATGGCCCTTTTCAAGGACAATAAGGAGAGGGGGTGGCCCTCTCCTTCTTGGGACTTCAAGGTACCATCCTTACCACTGAAATCCCTCAAGATTTCAGTGGTGAGGAGGCCCAAACACCAAAGTCCAGAGCTCACTCAAAATAGCACAAAATGGAGCCCCTCAAGGCTTAAGAGGGGGTCAAACACCTCCAAACCACAAAACACTCTAAACAAACTATTTAGAGTGCCCAAAAACAGAACTTTTTTATATTATACACTAAGCTCAAAAATAGTTCTAATATAGCCAAAAATAGTATGCAAGAATGGGGTAAAAAGGAGTAAGTTTCTTACCCTTGTTGACCTTCTTCACAAATGGCGGACCAGCTGCCTCCTTGAGCTTAAAACCACCCAAGAACCTCAAGAACAGACCTCTGGTCCTTCAAAGACTAATAAAAGGTGTAACACTATGTGTTTGTGTTCAATAGTAGGCCTAAACACACACAAATACAAGAGAATGAGAGATATAGATATAGGATAGATACAAAATCCTAAACCTAGAACCAGAGCTCCCTCTGAACTTTTCTAACAAATCTCCAAAACCCTAAAGCCAAGAGAGGAGGGCTCCTCTTATAAAGAAGCCAATCTTGTAAAGCTTACTCAAGAAGCTAATCAAGAAGGCCATCCCTCCATACACGTGTATGAAGGGGAACAAAATGCCAGCCAGCTGTATTAAAATATCTACAAAAGCAGATGAACAGTAGTCGGCTGCTCAAAATTGCCATTTTGACAAAATGGACTGCCGACCGGCAACAAAGAATGCCGACCGGCAATATAAATTGCCGATGGAAACAAAACACCAGCCGGTGGCCTCTGGCCATGGCCGGTGATGTGTGGGGATGCCTCACAAGGCATTCCCTGCCCCTCCAAGGCAACTGATATCCTCGTCACTGCTTTGGTCCCCGGTGTAGGAGAATTGTGGCGGCCGCTGCCGCCACCGCCTATTGCAGAATGTGCCGGAGTTGTGGTGCTTGAGTCCAGATCCTCTGCCATTGTTTCCTGCCGTGATCCCTGCTGTGGTGCCAAAACAACACCATTTTGGCGTTAAATTCAAAAAAAAAAAAATTTCTTTCTTTTTTTTCCTTTTCTCCCTCAATCGTTAAGACAACCCTAACCCTCAAAAGAGAGGTGAACTCGAACGGTTCCTCCGACGCAAAGGAGGGTGGGCAGCGGCTACTCCGGAGGCAACAACGGCTATAGCTAGGCGAGGTGAGGCAGCTGTGAGGTCTCCTCTTCCATCTACATTCTTATGTGGTGTTTAAATATGTATGTATATGTATGATTTCTTGATTTGAACTTCTATTGATTCCTTAAATGGGTTTTGTCAAGTGGTTTGATTTCTAGGGTTTGATGAGCTTGATTTCTAAGGTTTGATTTCTTCTTGATTTCGTAAATGGGTTTGATTTCTAGAGGGTTTTTTTCCCCTATTTTCTCTTCTCTCTTATCAGTTTCAAAGCCCTAATCAATTTCCAAGAACAGAGGAATGGTCTGAATTGAACCCCATTACTAGTGCTCTCATTAGTTCGGGAGCACCGTTATCTTGCTTAGTTGATAAAAAGAGTAGTAGTTTTTGTTATAATATTGCAACACTCAATTTAAAGTAGCCAATTTTAAGCGCTGATCTATTACATAGACATGAAATTGTTTGGAAAAAGGAATATTAATGACTTTTAAGATTAGTATTTCAAGCCTATGAATCATCAAGTGTATGAATGGTACCCACTCTGAATCATCAAGTGTATGAATCATCTAGTTCATGGGTAATCAGAGCACTAATTGTTCCAATTGTACCCACTCTGATAGCTTCAAGTTCACTCTGTATCTATAAAAAAAATATGAGATTTCCCCCATTACATTGTTTGAACAAGAGGGACCTGATTGGGACTTGTTAAAGCAAATATAATATGCTTTTTCCTATAATATTTTTCATATATGATTTGTAATTTTCAGAGTTCCTAGTTTCACTATGACTGTACTTTTGTTTTTGCTTATACAATGACGAAGGTAATCTGTGATTATTAATTTGTAGATTTTGTGGATTTTATGATTGAACAACAACAATTGGTTGTGGCTGTGCATAATGTCTCAGGTTAGGACCTGTTGAATTTTTTTTGCTAAACTTTGAAGTAATTGGATATCTTACTTTGATGACTTGGAAGGACATAAATTTTTTGTGAAGATGATAATACGGTAATTGTGTTCAATTAGGATTGAATTGGATTTCTCTTTTGGTGTGCCATACAATCTATGTTTTTGCAGGTTAAATCACTGATGTTGCTACAATTTTTTTTATCATTTTTGTTGTAAATTTTTTTTATCATTTTCATTGAAATTGGGGTTTCCATTTTAATTCAAATCATTGATAATTGAAATGCTCGTGCTTTTGTAGGTAATGGAACAATATTGTTAATGAGTTGGACAATTATCGTTGGAAGCCGAAATTGGAGATGTTGCTCCCACATTCTTCTAGGAGTTGATTAAGGATTCAAGTGTTCATTTTTGAAGGTCACGTAGATGAAGGTCCTTCAAATGATGCAATGATGCGATGAAAGATACAATGTTTTGGTTTAGTTAGATGTTATTTTAGTTTGATGTTGTTTTGATGATTTCAGCCTTATGTTCAAACTAAAAGCCTTGATATGAACAATTAATTGATTGAATGTTAATTGATTTCAGCCTTATTATGTTAATTAACAGAATGTTTTGGTTTAATTGCCTTGATGTTAATTTCATTCAATCTTGTGTTAATTGTTTTGGTGCTATGAATTTGTACGTATAGATGATGTGTACAGACGCACAGTTGAGAATCAATCTACAGATCATGTACTTCTCATCTGTAACAGGGCGTGGTATGTGTGAAGTAACATTTTGCAATATTGAATTTGTGTTGAGCTAGTCCCCGCAATCTTTAGGGATTGGTGGCTTAATGGTTTGGACTAAAAGATAAGAGTTTGCGAAGACAATGTGGGAATTATTGTTCTACTAAGTTTTATGAAGCCTATGGTTATCAAAGAATGAAGTAGTTTTTAACAATAAGGTGATCCCTTTGATTGATTTACTGGAGCTAATTAGAGTCAATGTGTTTTGTGTGTCTTCTCTTACTACCCTCTCAGTTTGTGCATTGCAATGTCTATTATTGTTAATAAACTACTCTCTTTTTTTATGTTTAAAAAAATGTATAAATTTATGGGGAATAAAATAATGAAATTGCTTAGTTGGGTTGGCTTGTTGTGTGAGAAGTTTGTATTCTCTCTACCTCCCTGTGGGTGTGGTGATGGCAATGGGAAACACCTTAGGAAGAGACTTGGTTTGCCCTAAAAAAAAATTTAAAAAAATTGAAAGAGGTGAAACGATGCCTTTTTTAGGCACTGCAAGGCATAGCAGGGAATAATTACAGCAGTGACCGCTCCTCCTGGTTGTTTCTATGGCATTCCCATCTATGTATTTGGACAATCATGGAAAAGACTTAATATTTGTCAAGATGGCAAGAACAACACTGACATACATTCCCAACCATTTCAATAATAGCAACCATTTCAACAATTTTCAGAAGTTCTACATTCCCAACCATTTCAAAAATCAAACTAGTCAATTACAACATTGAAACATAGTTACTTCTTCATAATTAAAATAATAGCAATTACAAGCTTTACTTCTTCATATTTCGCCATCTCTTCCTATAGCAGGATCAAGCTTTCCTTCTCTTGCCATAGCAGTCAAATCTTTTCCATATTTCTCCAGTGCTTCATACTTCCCTTCAGGATTGTACCAAAATTATAAATTGAGAATTCCTTAATACACAAGTGAATTAGTGCACCAATGTGATATTAATGACATAAACTTGCTAGAGAACCAAGTGAAGTGTCCTGTCATTTCATAAAGCATCTTAATAAGAGCATCAAATCTTAGACGTGAAAAGAAGCTTGACAACAATCAAACTAAGGAAAACATAATCTTTCTCTAAGTACAAGAAACTGGTGAAGATGCAAAGGTGCATCAAAGCAAAGCTCAAGACAGAAGGTTCAAATTATTAAAACATGGAATCATTTACAAAGGAACTGGAGGGTAGGTACAAGGGTTACATGCATGCTAAATGTTCAAAAAGGGGCTCAACATTCTAGCCCAACTTCAAAGGTTACAATGTTCAACCAAAAGAAAACCAAGAGTTACCCACTAACTATAGGAAACAACCTGCAACCACAATTCCGTACCACCAAAAGTAATAGAGATGCGTAGTAGCAAGAAAAACATATGTGCGATGCTAAAGGGAGTTCTCCTTGTGCAAAGCGGTCAACTGATGGTGCACCACGAACAGCCAAATTAAAACAAGTGGTCCATTAAATAGAAAGGAACTAAACATGAAAATGACACAAGTTTGTTGACATACAAACACCATCTTATAACACAACATCTGGTTAACACAAAATTAGATTATCAACAATAGCTAAGAAAGAACATTGTTATCACCTCGGTCAATGACTATTTGACGTCCCCTTATGGCCTCTATGGCATTTTTCAAGGTGTCAAGGGAAATTTGGAAATCTTTAAACAATTGCTTTCCAAATCGATTGTCTTGCATAATCTGATTAGACTGTTAATACAAAGCATTATGGTTCGTACACTTGAAGCTATTAGAGTGGGTACCATTGGAACAATCAGTGCTCTGATTACCCATGAACTAGATGATTCATACACTTGATGATTCAGAGTGGGTACCATTCGTACACTTGATGATTCATAGGCTTGAAATACAAATCTTAAAAGTCATGAATATTCCTTTTTCCAAACAATTTCATACCTATGTTATAGATCAGTGCTTAAAATTGGAAAAATTGATATGCTCAGATGAAAAATCATACATACAATTTGATCTTTGGATTCCTATTTTTTGGAAGGAGAAATTGTAAAAGGGAAAAGAGGGGAAAAAACATCAAACCCATTTACGAAATCAAACCCTAGAAATCAAACCCATAAAACCTTACAAATCAAACCACTTAAACAAAACCCATTTAAGCAATCAAAAAGAAATTCAAATAAAGAAATCATATACATATATATATATACATATACATATAAATCATATATATACATACATATTTAAGCACCACAAGAGAATGAAGATGGAAGAGGAGAGACCTCACCGCCTCCTCACCTCACCTAGCGTAGCCGCCGTCGCCTCTGGAGTCACCGTTGTTGTTGCCCCACCCTCTGCGCTAGAAGAGCCATTCGAGTTCGCCTCTCTCTTGAGCATTAGGGTTGTCTCAACGATTGAGTGAGAAATGGAAAAAAGAGGGGGAAAAAATTGAATTTAACGCCAAAACGACGTCGTTTTGGAACCATGGCAGGGATCACGGCAGGAAACTATGGCACAAGATCTGGACTCTGGATGGAGCACCCCAATCTTACTGCGTGGTCCATCTGCCACAAACCATATGATTGATTGACTAATTCAAATTGGACTAACTTAGATAGAAAAGACAAAATTAAAATTTGGGTCCAACTATAAAAAAAGAAAATTTTAATTTATCTTACATTGGTCCAGTTTGGAAATAAGATTTTGGACTAAAATAGTTAACAGAAATAAAATATATTAAAATAATTAATAAGATAAAATGTCATATTTAAATTATAATTATTTTATTTTTTTCTCTTATAATTATCAAATCAACTATAAAAAAAAAAAAGTCAATTATCTTCCCAAACACAACTTTTATAATCAGATTAAAATAGTCAAAAAAAAAAAAACTAAAAATCAACTAAAGTAATCAACTTTCCAAACGAGTTCATTATAATATCATATATTTGAAGTTATAAAATGATTTTAAAAAATGGCGATATATTTCAAAAGAGTGATGTTATCAAAAATTTTATATATGGATCTTTCACTTCAAAACAAAATATTATTGAAAAAGAATTTATTTATAATAATAATAATAATAATATCACATTATTTTGTCAAGTTTTTGTATGAATTTTATATATAAATATGAATTTTTTTTCGAAGTTATAGTATTAACTTGCTAATTTATGAATATTACTACGATATTTATTTATAATATCAAATCTGAAGATTTTATATTTTTAACAAAATAAATTTTAAATTTTGTCAATTTAAACTATAGTCTTTTGATTTTTTTTTAATTTAAACTATTTATCTATTTTCGTTAAGTAAAAATTAATCCCAAAAAAAATGATATTTTAGTTGTTAAACTCAACGAAAAATAGTATTTTAAGCATTTTTTTTTATACATTTACATTGAATTTAATGATTAAAACATCATTTTTTTTTTATAAATTTTACTTAACGAAAATAAATCGATGGTTCATATTGAAAATAAAAAAAATAATTATAGTTTAAATTAACAAAATTGAAAATTGAAATTTTATTTTGTTACAACAATCAAACTCTGAGTTTTTTTGTTTTTAATTTGTCAAAAAAAAATTATTCACCTTTTAATTCATGACTATATGTGCAATTTTTATGACTTTCAATTATTTTACATTTTATATAACAATATCAATATATTAATAGATATTTTTTTTTAAGAGGCACTAACACACAAGTCTTAATTTATGAATTTATACTCCATTAAGTCTTAACTAAGATTTTTTGGTCCTTCAAGTCTCATTAAATATTTAATAGTCGAAATTGTCATTCAAACAATAATTGTTCATCATTTATGATTATATATAAAGGAATATGATGATTTGACATTTATTTTGATTTTCAAAACTTTAAAACATCAACTTTTAAATTAAAAAAATTTAAAAAAAGAATTATGTGTAAAAAAAAACTACCATAATAAAAAAAAAATTTAAATTTGAAAAAACTGAAAAATTTTGAAAAAAATATGTGCAGATTTTTGAAATGCCACACTACCACGGCTACTGCCGCCGCCGCCTATTGCAGAAGGTACCATAGATGGGGGACTTTCATTCGAGTTTGGATCCTCTCCTTGCATATCCTCTCAGCCGTTGCACATCCAACGGCCATAAAAAAAATAAAAAGTAAATTAAAAAAAAAAGAAACTGAAATTTCATTTTCCCGCCCAAAACAAAACACAGCCTACACAAAGGTTATACAAATTTTGGTTTGAAATCACACTCACAAAAACACACACTTATTCATTCTTCTCCGTTGAACCCACCCTTACCGACGACCCAATACCGGCGGCGACCCAGTCTCGACGCCGTTGCAAATCCGACGACGGTGACCCACTCTTGACGCCGTTACAGATTCTGTTTACTTGGCAAACCAGAGCTGTCACGCTCTTCTCCTCCACCTCACCGACAAACCCTCTCTACAGCGACCCACTCCCTAAACCGAATCCATTGCTTTACCCTCATTCTGTCTGCCCTTACTTTGCAAACTAGAGGTTAGTCTTCATTGTCTCTATCTCTATAATTGAACTGCATTTTGTGTGTTTGTTTGGAATTTTTTCAAACTGAAATTAGAGGTTAGTCTTCATGTGACTGTAATTTGTCTCTCGAATTATTATTATTATTATTATTATTATTATTATTATTATTATTATTATTATTATTATTATTATTATTATTATTATTATTATTATTATTATTATTATTCTATTTTTTTATTTTTTATATCTTTAAGCTTTGTAAAGACATTGTTTGTTTACAATTTGTTATAATTGATGACTTTGTCATGAGTCATGACTGTTAATTCAATTTGTTAGAATTTGTTATAATTGTTACAATTTGGGTTTGACTAAATTGGAGGAAAATTCACCTTTTACAATTTGGGTCTTCTAAGACTTAATGTCTTTATGTAGATGTCTGTATATAGATCTATCTGTAGTTGTGCATTAAGCTTTTAAATTTAGTGTATGGTACTTTCTTGTCTTGCTCTTTATTGTTAATATATGACAAGCACTTACTATTTGACACTTTGTTCAAGTGTAGCTTGTTACTCTTGGAATCAATCACATTGTTTGGTTAAAACATGCTTAATTGATGATCAGGCTCTTAATTCACCTTTGAAATGTAAATTGACAATTGTTCACAATTTGTATTTTTATGTTATTTCCTATCTGTTGAGCTACAATAGGCTTGCCAAACCCTGTGTAGTGACCCAACCCAAAACTAAATGACTCTTGTTGCCCATGAATCAATGTTACCAAAGGTACTTGGCTTGCATACCTTTTCTTAGACACTTTAAAGAGAACCAAGTAGTTGGAGTTTGGGATTATATAGTTTAATTGATTTATTATTTGATCTTAATTGGGTCTCACTCCGTAGTTCTCATTTCTTGTTTCATTATCCAAGTGTGACAGTGAGTTCTTTGATCATAGTGCAGATATTGTGTTTTTCTTTTCTTTTTTCTTTTCTTTTTTTTGTCTCTGAAATAAAGATTTTATTTATGTAGCTAAGATTTTATTTATATGGGTTTTCAGTTGCATTTTGGTATGGATATAGAACATGAGAATGATTGTGCTTGGAAGCCAAAACAGGGAATGACATTTGATTCTGAACAATGTGTGTATGAATTTTATAATATATATGGAGGAAGAATGGGGTTTAGCATAAGAAGGGATTATTGTAGGCAGAACAAGTTCACTAATCAACTTATTTGTAGGCTTTTGGTTTGCAACAAGGAGGGATTTCGGAAGGTTGACAAACAAGACCCATTGGCAAAAAAACCCTAGAGTTGAAACTAGGACTGGTGTGAGACTCGACTTTATGTTAAATTAGATGAGGGTACTGGGAAATTTGTTGTGACTGATTTCAAAGAAAAACACAACCATGATCTTGTATCACCCGAGTGTGCCCACATGTTGTCGTCACAAAGAAAGATATCGACTACCCAAGCAATTGAGTTAGATTTGGCGGCGTAATGTAGTCTTCGTTTAGGCTAGTCTTTTGAACTCATGGGTAGGGAAGCTGGTGGGAGGCAATGTCTTGGGTTTACAAAATTAGATCAAAAAAATTATTTGAGAACCAAAAGACAACAAAGTTTAGCATATGGGGAAGTAAGCAATGTGTTGTAATACTTTAAAGAAAAATCTTTGCAGAATCCTTCTTTCTTTTATGCTTTTCAGTTAGATAATGAGGAGCAAATAACGAATATGTTTTGGGCCGATGCACAAATGATCATGGATTATGCCCAATTTGGTGATGTTGTCACATTTAATATGACTTACAAGTTAAACAAAGAACATAGACCCTTTGCACTTTTGTGGGATTCAACCATCATAGGGAAACAGTTATATTTGGTGCAGCCTTGTTGTATGATGAGACCGGCGAATCGTTTGTATGGTTGTTTCAAAATTTTCTAAAGGCTATCTCAAGAAAGGCACCAAAAAACTTTGTTCACCGATCAAGATACTGCAATGGCTAAAGCCATACCCATCGTTATGCCTAACACAAGTCACCGATTATGTACTTGGCATTTGATGCAAAATGCATTAAAACATGTTAATTGTTTATTTCAAGATAAGGGGGTAAAGGGTGTACTAAATAAATTCTTCTTTGACATTGAAGATGCAAATCAGTGGAAGTTAGAGTGGGCGGAAATGCTTGGTAAATATGATGAGCATGAAAACCATTCGTTGAAATTGACTTTTGCGGCGAAAGAAAAATGGGGTTGGCCACAAGTTAGATCAACATAGGCTGCGAGAATGAGTGCCACACAGCTTAGTGAATCTTTTAATGCTTTTTTTGAAGGATTACATTCATTTTGATTTTAACTTAAATGAATTCTTCATGCATTTTGAAATGGTACTTTACGAGAAGCGATACAAGGAGTTAGAAGCAAAATATGCTTTGTGCCAAAGTGAAAGCAACAATAAGAATGTTAATTCAAATACGTAATGTGTACACAAAAAAGATTTTTGAGGAATTTCAAAATGAGTACTTTCGAACCATTGAATCGGACATAGAAGCAATTGAATATGGCGAGGCTAGTACCATTTACACAGTTGTTGATGTTGGTAACAAGCGTGCAAGGAAAGTGAAGATGGAGAGGGATGGCTCTTTGGGTTGTAATTGTACAAAGTTTGAAAGGAAAGGAATATTGTGTTGTCACTCATTGAAGGTTATTAGAGACATATTGAAGATGAAAGAGGTTCCTCCACAATACATTCTAAAGAGGTGGACCAAACAAGCAAGTGCTGAAATTGTGAAGGACATTAAGGGGAATAACACTCAAGTAGATGTGAAATTCCAACAAGCCTTGCGGTATAAGACATTGATGACCGCATTTAGAGCACTAGCAAGTAGAGCTGCTGAAACTGAAGAAACTTATGATTTTTGTATTGCACACCTTGCTTCATTAGGTGCAAATGTTGAACGCAAGTTAAGTGCTCATTTTGGTGTTGGAAATGAAGTAAGTAATGATGATGACACCCAAAGCTTTGAAGTGGATTGCGAAGATGTGAATCATGTTGTGCAACCAAAAGGATTGAAAAAAAAGGTGGCAACTAGTAAGGGCAAAAGGAGGGTAAAAGGTGGATTCCAAGCGGAGTTGGTAGCGAACTCCAAAAAAAAATCCTATGCTAACAACTTGGCTTCGTCAAAATCTATTGCAAGTCCAACAGTTAGTCCAACAGTTACACCCTCTCCATTATCTATTGGAGAAGATATCTATGTTCATCAACATGTTCCTCCTCTTTAACCTCTTCATCCCCTTCATCCTTTTCCTCCATCTTTGGCCATGGGTGGTAATTTTATTCCTCCTCCATTGATGTATCCCACATATCATGTAAGTGTTAGTTTAACATTGTATTTTTTTTTTTTTTTTTTTTGTGGATATAATATGTGACTCAAACCATGATTGCGAAGCCTAATATATGACATTGTTGTAGGCGAACAATTTGCGGGAGATGTATGTAGTGCCAAATTCTTTACTTCAACGGTATTCTGCTCAACCAACATTCCAGTCACTACTTCAAGGTTCATGTGGACATGACATTGGGTTTCGATATTCTCAATAATCAAATAGTCCAATGTGTAGTCAGGTTCGTCATTGCTATCTTTTTAATTTTTAGTTGATGAAAATTCTGACTTTCTAGTTGCTGAAAATTCTGTTAGAGCATGTATTTACTTGCTGAAAATTCTGTTTAAAGTATGTACTTAGTTGCTGAAAATTGTGGAAAATTCTATCTTTTTCTGTTTTAGGCTATCGACAAGCAAAAAGAGGTGGAACGCACTGCAAATCGAAGTCATGGCAGCTGAAACTATGAAACAAACTGATGCTAAAATTGGGCTGGAAAGTGAAGTCATAGCAACTGAAACTGTGAAGCAAACTACTGCTAGAAATTGATGTTGCTGCTATGATTGTGAAGCAAACTTCACTTGATGTTAATGTTAATGGCTTGTAGTTCCACATTTTGTTAATGTTAATGGCTTGTATTTACACTTGATGTTATGCTTTGTATGGTTTGTTAGTGTCAATGCTACACTTGATGTTATACTTCATTTTCTTCTGACTGATAGTTTCAAAAGGAATAAATGGACCAATGTGTGTGTTGAAATTTTTAGATTTTCTTTTGTGTGAAAGAACAGGACACAGTTTTTTCATTTGTTAGAAAAATTATCCCAAATTGGTGTCTTAATTTTTGAAGACCTACAAGTGTCATGCTGTTCAGTTATACAAGTGGATTAGTGAATTTCAACATCTTGTGAAAGGCACGAACTTGGATTAGTTCAATTACATAAGATGATCAACTTATTGAATTTTCACAAGTGGTGCCTTTCTGTCATGCTGTTCAATTACTAATATTAGTAAAAATTAGTGAATTTTAGTTGATGATCTTTTTTTCATTTCTTATTTTTCATTTCAGTTGATGCAATTTTGTTTAGATGCTTGGGTTTGGGTTTGAAGGAACATGCTGGTGCCATACTTATAGAACCATAACATGTATGAGGTTCTTTGGTGTGAAACCAAAATGTTTTTGAGGTATGAAACCAAAATGTATGAGGTTCATTGGTGTCAAACCAAAATGTGCCAAACCTACAACAAATAGCATCCACAGATGTAGATGACTTAAGCTGAAACAGTGATGTGTTGGGCAGGTTTGTTACAGGTTGGTTGTGTCTGGGAGCCAAGTGTTGCTGCCCAGAATTCTGGACCTTTGCTCGAGCGAGAAGTTTGTCGCTCGAGTGAGCTCTTTGTTTTGGTCCTTCGCTCGAGCCAGGTTTTGGTCGCTCGAGCGAGAGGTGTGTTTTGTGTCTGGTGGGTCGAGCCAGAGTGACTTCGCTCAAGCGAGCGATTGCGTCTGGCCCTGGACCTGAGAGTTGCATTTCTTGGCTCGAGCGAGCTTTTCTTCACTCGAGCGATCTGGTTTTTTCTTCGCTCGAGTGAGCGTTCCGTCGCTCGAGCGTGCGTCTGGTTGCAGACCTGTAGGTTCGAGTTGTTGGCTCGAGCGAACATTTTGTCGCTCGAGCGAAATTCTGGGTTGTTGGCTCGAGCGAGACTTTATTGGCTCGATCGAGGTTTTCTGTGTCTGGTCGCTCGAGCGACCAAGTCTTCGCTCGAGCGAACCTATTTTATATCAGCAGACAACAGTGATTTTAAACATGACATTTTCATCACTTTTCATTTTAAAACCCTAGATCTGAGACCCTCTCTCTCTAGACTTGCCTTCTCTCTAAATTTTCATCTCTTTCTAGTGTGAATCTACCCTAAATTCTTTGTTAAAAAGGTAGAAGGTGTGGAGAGCTTTGATTTAATCTGAAAATTTGGCGATTTAGAGCATTTTGGTTTTTGGTCTTCATCCCCGTTGGAGCTCAAACTTTGAGATAGGGATACCCTACTCCTCCTTATAGACTTTGTCTTTCAATTTTAGCTTGTTGATATGTTGGGTGTTGTTGTGTAATTTTACGAAAGATGGGGTTTTGTTTATAATAAACCTATATGCAAGATTGGCATAGAAAAGTGAGATAGATGATGGATTATGGATGAAAATGGAACCTTAGGGTTGTTTTGTTAATTATGGGAATTTGCCCTAATTGGTTTAATAAATTAATTTGAATAATTAATTTGAGAAATGAGGAATTGAATTGGAAATGTTGGGATTTGGAATGTATGGGATTAAAAGGTGTAGTTGGATTTGATATCACTCACCAAATTGAAATGTTAATTTTATATCCATTTGATGCATTTATTTCCTGTTTAAAAATAATTGCTTTGGGCTATCGGTGGAGGATAGTCTTGATTGTTGTAGACAATGCATGATGATTAGGCAAACGAAAACTAATTACTGGAATGTGTCATTATGTATGACGGTTGAAAGGATACATTAACTTTATGTACTGATTGGTAATGTATATAATAATTGTTTATATGCATTGTGTTGTGTTGAAGGAGATAAGGGATGTACTCCACAGTTTAGGGGAAGATAGGGGATAGACCTCTAAACCGGATGTTGTTTGGGAGAAGATAGGGGATGGACTCCATAGATACAGCTCATATGCTTATCTACTATTATGATGATATAGCTTTTGTGTGCTTATCCCTGGAAGTGTGATATAGCTCTTATGCTTATCTGTTGATGTGTTGGTATAGCTAATATGCTTACCTATTCTGAAATGAGAAAAAGTCTAATATGAGTTACTGTCTCATATGTGTTGATTGGCCAGGTTCTGAGTCATGGTTAAGAATTGGGAAATGAATAAGAAATGGAAAATGAAAAGTAATAAGGACTTGTATGTCATAAAGCTTTAACGTGGTATAAGTGGATGTATCAGTGTTGGCCATCTATCAACTGCTAATCTTTTAGTTATTGTTCATAGCTGGTTTAGTGTATTTTTACTGGGCTGTGGCTCACCCTATATGGGAACATCATTTTCAGGTACAGGTAGCATGCCACCTCCAAGGACATAGCTTGAGAGGCTAGAGGCTGTCAGACTTTTTGGATGTCATTTTCTTTTTGATGTTTTACATGTAAATTCAAGCCTAGGGCTTAATGTGTATATGAGTTAGTACTCATTTCTTGTAACCAAGTGTTGGCTTGGAAAGTTGTAAGCCCATGGGGCGTTTACTTCTGTTGTCAATATGTAATACTTTTTGTAAGGAAATATTCTGATGAAGAGAAGGATGTTGATTTTTTATATATCAATGTATGTCAATATTGTTGAGTTTAATGTTATTATTTTGAGGGCGTTACAACTTGGTATCAGAGCGTACCGGGTTTGAATACTTTGGCTACGTGGGAAGTGATTAGGATCACAATGGGTTTGTCTCGCTTGATAGAGACTTAGGTGTAGAATCATATGCTATGTGTTTAAATTGATAACATGCTTATGTAATTATGTGGGCATGGGATTTAATTTCTAGGATGTTGATTGGATCCTTGGGTTTCTGTGAGTCTTGTTGGAAAAGCACTTGATCAATGCTGTTTCTAACCGGAACTCTAGTAACGCCTCAGGACTATCATTATCTGGAAATGAAATTCATAAGTGCTTATGTGTTTATGTGCTTACATGGAGTGAATTACAGTTGTCCATACACTAGGACGCGAGTGTTTAGTTTCGGCACATTTATGAATGTGCTAATGTTCTTCGTTTCCTTTATTAGGATGTTAGGATGAGGAAGAGGTGGTAGGCGTGGTAGGCCTAGGAGGCAGGAAGTGCCTATACCGGATGAGATTCCGGCAGTACAGGAGGGAGTTGGTCAAGCCAATGTGGCCGAGCCAGCAGGTCAACAAGCTATGAGTGCCTTGGCCCGAGAGATAGCAAGAGCTTTGGGTATTCTCAGAGCAGGGAATCAGGTTGCTGAGGCAGGGCCTTCCTTCTTGAAGAGGGAGTTCTTCCGGTCTAACCCGGACGAGTTTGTTGGGGATCCAAAGGAGCCACTTAAGGCAGATGAGTGGTTGGAACAAATGAGTAAGACGTTCGAGATGCTTGGCATTGAGGACAGAGCACTGAAAGTGACCTTGGCATCCTTCCAGCTGAAGGGAGATGCGGGTCAATGGTGGAAATATGAGAAGGTTCGTGTGGGTGGTGCATGGGAGGCTTTTGTAGATGCTTTCCAGAGGAGGTTTTTATCTTCAGCTGCTAGGGAGAAGCTGAGGGATCAGTTTTGCCGGCTTAATCAGCAGGGTTTGTCTGTGGCCGAGTTTGAGGCTACATTTACTAGCTTGTCAAGGTTTGCACCTGAACCTGTGGCGTCCGAGGAACACCGTTGCTATGAGTTTGAGCGGAAGTTGAGGCGTGGCCTCAAGTTGAGGGTTGGTGGATCTTTCATTCGAGAGTATAGGCATCTGGTGGATGCTGCAGCTCATATGGAGCTCTTGATGCAGGAGGAGGAGGAGGAGAAGAATAGAGGCTCCAAGCGGAGCCAAGATGGCCAGAGCGATGGCAGGAGACAGAGGGGTTATAACCCTCAGTAGTCTCAGGGTGGTTTGGCTAGATCAACCTTTCCAGTGCCGAGTGCAGGATCTAGGAGAGGTAATCAGGGAGGCTTGACTTGTTTTACATGTGGCCAGCTGGGTCACAAGTCTTCAGTTTTCCTGTAGAAGGGAGGGGGTCAGCAAGCTGCTTCTTCTTCAGCAAGACCTCAGGGCCAGAGTCAGGGCAGGGGTCAGCCTTTGTCTTGTTACCAGTGTGGACAGCCTGGGCACCTGAAGAGGTTTTGCCCACAGTTGAGTGCCACTTCAAGGGCGTCTGGTTCTAGGCAGATGCATGGTTATCAGCCAGCTCAGTCTGTGCAGGCCTCAAGGGCCAATCCGGGAGCTTCGTCTTCCCAGTCTGTGCATCAATCGTTTGCTCCTAGAGGTGAGCAGGTGGATCAAGGGCCTACAGGGCGCGTGTATGCTGTCACCGCGCAAGACCTAGTACCGGCTCCATCAGTAGTGAGAGGTACCTTTCTGTTTTGCAACTCGGTTGCTAGTGTATTGATTGATACGGGTGCGTCTCATTCTTTTGTATCTGCTGCATTTGCATCTGTGTTGGAGTTGGAGTTGACACTATTAGCATCTCCTATTTGTGTTGTGTCACCTGTTGGGGGTGAGTTGATTTTGAAACACGGATATAGAGGTTGTGATATAGAGGTCGCCGATCATAAGCTTCCGTTTCCTTTTGTAGTTATGCCCATGAAGGGCTTTGATGTTATTTTGGGTATGGACTGGTTATCGTCATACCGGGCAGTTATTGATTGCTACCGCCAGAGGGTCACTTGTTGTACCGTGAGTGGGGAGTGTTTCCATTTCTTGGGGGACCGGGTTGGTAGTGTTTTGCCACCGGGGTATGATCCGCGAGGGCAGAGTGAGCTTAGTGGTCTACTTGCTAGCTTTATGAGTGGTGAGTGTGACGAGACCTAGATTGTGTTGCCGAGGGTGGTTTGTGAGTATTCAGATGTTTTTCCTGAGGATCTTGTTGATTTGCCACCTCACCGAGTGATAGAGTTCTCTATTGATTTAGTGCCCGGCACGGCGCCGATTTCTATGGCACCTTATCGTTTTGCCCCAACAGAATTGGTTGAGTTGAAAGTTCAGCTCCAAGAATTGCTAGATAAGAGCTTCATTCGCCCTAGTGTTTCGCCGTAGGGAACACCGACCCTCTTTGCTAAAAAGAAAGATGGTGCCTTGAGACTGTGTATCGACTACCGGAAGTTGAATCGGGCTACGGTTAAGAATAAGTACCCTATGCCCCGTATAGATGATCTATTTGACCAGTTGAAGGGTTCCCGTTGTTTCTCTAAGATAGACTTGAGATCGGGTTACCACCAGTTGAGGGTCAGGGAGGAGGATATCCCGAAGACGGCATTCCGTACGCGGTATGGCCATTATGAGTTTTTGGTGATGCCATTTGGACTTACCAATGCACCGGTAGTCTTTATGGACTTGATGAACCTGATCTTTCGAGAATTCTTGGATCATTTTGTAGTCGTCTTCGTGGACGACATTTTAATCTATTCACCTTCAGATGAGGAGCATGAGGCACACTTGAGAGTGGTGCTCGAGTTGCTTAGAGCCCATAGGCTGTATGCCAAGTTTGGGAAGTGTGAGTTCTGGCTAAAGGAAGTCAAGTTCTTAGGCCATGTTGTATCAGGAGAAGGGGTGTCTGTTGATACATCCAAGACTGAGGCAGTGCAAGATTGGGCACAGCCTACGAGTGTGTTTGAGATCCGCAGTTTTCTGGGATTAGCTGGCTATTACTGTCGGTTTGTGAAGGATTTCTCCAGGTTGGCTTCACCGTTGACTAGATTGACTCGGAAGGGAGTCAAATTTGTATGGAGTGAGACTTGTGAAAAGTCGTTCCAAGAGTTGAAAATTAGATTGACCACCGCTCCAGTTTTGATTATTCCGGAGAGAGGGTTAGGTTATACGGTTTATTGTGATGCTTCACGAGAGGGTTTAGGTTGTGTGTTGATGCAAGAGGGGAAAGTAGTTGTTTATGGCTCACGTCAGTTGAAAACTCACGAGAAGAATTACCCTACACACGACCTAGAGTTAGCAGCAGTGATCTTTGCCTTGAAAATCTGGAGGCACTACCTTTATGGTGAGAGATTCGAGGTGTTCTCGGATCATAAGAGTTTGAAATATCTGTTTACACAGAAAGACTTGAACTTGAGGCAGAGGAGGTGGATGGAGTTCATTGAGGATTACGACTTCGAGTTGCATTATCATCCGGGAAAGGCCAATGTTGTGGCCGATGCCCTTAGCAGAAAATCCATTAGTGATGTAGCTTGCGTAGCCATCCGAGAGTGGAAGATGTTGGGGGCACTTGGCGAGTTTGATTTGCATCTGGGCGAATCTATTGAGGCTGCGGCCTTGTTTTCTGTTGTTGCACAACCTACACTTGTGACTCGAGTGTTAGAGGCACAGAGAGGTGACCTTGAGGTAGAATCCCTCCGAGAGAAGATCTCTAGTGGGAAGGTTGAGAAGGGTTTGGCGGTGTATCCCGACCTGAGTGTGAGATACCGAGACCATTTGTTTGTGCCGGAGTCTTGTCGAGAGGAGGTACTCCGAGAGTTTCATCATTTGCACCTTGTGGTGCATCCGGGAGGTACTAAGATGTATCGGGATTTGGGTCGCCAATTTTGGTGGCGGGGTATGAAGAGAGATGTGGCAGTTTTCGTGTCTAAGTGCCTTACTTGTCAGCAGATGAAGGCCGAGTATCAAAGGCCAGCGGGTTTGTTACAACCCTTACCTATTGCCGAGTGGAAGTGGGAGCATGTCACTATGGACTTCGTTATAGGTCTTCTGAGGACTTAGCGGGGTAGTGATGCTATTTGGGTGGTTGTAGACCGGTTGACTAAGTCGGCACACTTCATTCCTATCCGCGTGAGAGATTCGGTAGATCATCTTGCCGACTTGTATATTCGGGACATAGTGAGATTGCACGGAGTCCCAGTGACAATCGTCTCAGATAGAGACTCTCGTTTTACTGCTAGATTGTGGCAGAGTTTGCAGAGTGCCTTGGGCACTAAGTTGACCTTTAGTACAGCTTATCATCCTCAGACTAACGGGCAGTCCGAGCGTACTATTCAGATCCTTGAGGATATGCTTCGAGGTTGTGTCCTGGACTTTAGTGGGACGTGGGAGAGGCACTTGCCCTTGGTGGAGTTTGCCTACAACAACAATTTTCAGTCTAGCATCGGTATGGCACCGTTTGAGGCCTTGTATGGCCGACCGTGTAGGTCTCCAGTTTGTTGGGCCGAGGTGAGTGATGCACCTTTGTTGGGTCTGGAATTGGTGAGGGAAACGATGGAGAAGGTTGAGCTTATCCGTAGGAGGCTTGTTACAGCCCAGAGTCGTCAGAAATCTTATGCCGACCGTAGGAGAAGACCTTTGGTGTTTGAGGTAGGTGATCATGTCTTTCTAAAGATATCACCTAGGCAGGGATTGATGAGGTTTGGGAAGAGTGGGAAGTTATCCCCTCGGTTTATTGGTCCTTTTGAGATCCTTGAGAGGATTGGCAAGGTTGCCTATCGTTTGGCTTTGCCGCCACAGTTGTCCGGAGTTCATGACGTGTTTCATGTGAGTATGCTTCGGAAGTATGAGCCAGATCCATCACATGTACTGGATTGGACCGACTTAGAGGTGGATGAGGATGCTTCGTATGAGGAGAGCCATGTTCAGGTCTTGGATAAACGGGATCAAGTCCTGCATCGCAAGACCATTCCTTTGGTGAAGGTTTTGTGGAAACATCACGGAGTAGAGGAAGCCACTTGGGAACGTGAGTTGGAAGTCCGCGAAAAATATCCGGACTTGTTTGTTGATGTGTAGCCATGTATTGAGATTTTGTAATTTTAATGAACTTTAAGAACATTATGTGTATGTCTTAAGTTGTAAAACATTGTGAATGTTTTGGTTTATGGATATATTGTGGAAAACTTGCCTTGAAATGGAAGTTGATTATAATATTGCATATGTTGGCTATATTATAGAAATGGAGTTATACCATGAGAACTTAATGTGATATGGAAATACGAATCATGTGTGTTGAAAACTGTTGAAATGGAAAGAAAATGCATACTGTAATGTATATGTTGTGAAATGCCTCGTGATAAGAGATGGAATGACCGGTAAAGGGTCAAGTTGTTTAATGTCGAAATGTAACATTGTTTAAAATGAAAAAAAAAAAAAAAAAAAAAAAACCTGTTTTTGAAAAACTTGCACTTAATTTCGGGGACGAAATTCTTTAAGGGGGGGAGGTTATAGCGATCCCGGGTTTTACCCCTTGTTGTACAGTGGTCCGGACTTGAGTCCGTGGACATTAGCAGTTGTTATTCTCTTGTTTACATCCTTTCGCACTTTGTTTTGAGTTATAGGATGTGTTTGGCAGGTTTGTTACAGGTTGGTTGTGTCTGGGAGCCAAGTGTTGCTGCCCAGAATTCTGGACCTTCGCTCGAGCGAGAAGTTTATCACTCGAGCAAGCTCTTTGTTTTGGTCCTTCGCTCGAGCCAGGTTTTGGTCGCTCGAGCGAGAGGTGTATTTTGTGTCTGGTGGGTCGAGCCAGAGTGACTTCGCTCGAGCGAGCGATTGCGTCTGGCCCTGGACCTGAGAGTTGCATTTCTTGGCTCAAGCAAGCTTTTCTTCACTCGAGCGATCTGGTTTTTTCTTCGCTCGAGCGAGAGTTCCGTCGCTCGAGCGTGCGTCTGGTTGCAGACCTGTAGGTTCGAGTTGTTGGCTCGAGCGAATATTTTGTCGCTCGAGCGAAATTCTGGGTTGTTGGCTCGAGCGAGACTTTCTTGGCTCGATCGAGGTTTTCTGTGTCTGGTCGCTCGAGCGACCAAGTCTTCACTCGAGCGAACCTGTTTTATATCAGCAGACAACAGCAATTTTAAACATAACATTTTCATCACTTTTCATTTTAAAACCCTAGATCTGAGACCCTCTCTCTCTAGACTTGCCTTCTCTCTAAATTTTCATCTCTTTCTAGTGTGAATCTACCCTAAGTTCTTTGTTAAAAAGGTAAAGGGTGTGGAGAGCTTTGATTTAATCTGAAAATTTGGCGATTTGGAGCATTTTGGTTTTTGGTCTTCATCCCCGTTGGAGCTCAAACTTTGAGCTAGGGATACCCTACTCCTCCTTATGGACTTTGTCTTTCAATTTTAGCTTGTTAATATGTTGGGTGTTGTTGTGTAATTTTACAAAGGATTTGGGTCTTTTGTGTAATTTTACAAAAGATGGGGTTTTGTTTATAATAAACCTATATGCAAGATTGGCATGGAAAAGTGAGATAGATGATGGATTATGAATGAAAATGGAACCTTAGGGTTGTTTTGTTAATTATGGGAATTTGCCCTAATTGGTTTAATAAATTAATTTGAATAATTAATTTGAGAAATGAGGAATTGAATTGGAAATGTTGGGATTTGGAATGTATGGGATTAAAAGGTGTAATTGGATTTGTTATCACTCACCAAATTAAAATGTTGATTTTATATCCATTTGATGCATTTATTTCCTGTTTAGAAATAACTGCTTTGGGCTATCGGTGGAGGATAGTCTTGATTGTTGTAGACAATGCATGATGATTAGGCAAACGAAAACTAATTACTGGAATGTGTCATTATGTATGACGGTTGAAAGGATACATTAACTTTATGTACTGATTGGTAATGTGTATAATAATTGTTTATATGCATTGTGTTGTTTTGGAGGAGATAGGGGATGTACTCCATGGTTTAGGGGAAGATAGGGGATGGACCTCTAAACCGGATGTTGTTTGGAAGAAAATAAGGGATGGACTCCATAGATACAGCTCATATGCTTATCTACTATTATGATGATATAGCTTTTGTGTGCTTATCCCTGGAAGTGTGATATAGCTCTTATGCTTATCTGTTGATGTGTTGGTATAGCTAATATGCTTACCTATTGTGAAATTGAAAAAGTCTAATATGAGTTACTGTCTCATATGTGTTGATTGGCCAGGTTCTGAGTCATGGTTAAGAATTGGGAAATGAATAAGAAATGGAAAATGAAAAGTAATAAGGACTTGTATGTCATAAAGCTTTAACGTGGTATAAGTGGATGTATCAGTGTTGGCCATCTATCAACTACTAATCTTTTAGTTATTGTTCATAGCTGGTTTAGTGTATTTCTACTGGGCTGTGGCTCACCCTATATGGGAACATCATTTTCAGATACGGGTAGCATGCCACCTCTAAGGACATAGCTTGGGGGGCTAGAGGCTGTCAGACTTTTTGGATGTCATTTTCTTTTTGATGTTTTACATGTAAATTCAAGCCTAGGGCTTAATGTGTATATGAGTTAGTACTCATTTCTTGTAACCAAGTGTTGGCTTGGAAAGTTGTAAGCCCATGGGGCGTTTACTTCTGTTGTCAATATGTAATACTTTTTGTAAGGAAATATTCTGATGAAGAGAAGGATGTTGATCTTTTATATATCAATGTATGTCAATATTGTTGAGTTTAATGTTATTATTTTGAGGGCGTTACAAAGCCACCTCAAGCAATGTTAAGCAGATGACTAGATATATAATATAGTGAGGTAGATACCACTCTTGTATATGCCAACCATTAGAATGATCTGCTTTAAACTTGCTAACAGATAATAGTCTATGTCTGATAAGTGAGGGCAATAAAAAAACTTGTTAACAGATAACAAGTTGAGGCCACTGCCAAATTGTTTAACAAAAAGGGCAATCAAAAAATAAGTGATCGTGGTCCTCATTATGCTCCAAACAAGCAAGTGATAGCTATTGACTACAGCTGAATTTAAGAATGGGAGTAAGCTCTAATAATGAGACCAATGTTTCCCAAAATTCATTCCATAATGAAGTAATGGCAGTTCTAAATTCAACATTAAAATTCATTCCATAAACATAAGTTACATCATGAAGTACAATAAAACCCAAAATGGTAGAAACTTCCATTCAATTTTGCAAAATACAATAAAGTACAAAAGTTACATCATAAAGTACAAAATGATAGAAAATACAATGAAACACACCATCACTTTCATATTATTTTCCATCCTTTCAAGCCTTCGACCATAGTCATTTTCCATGTCATCAAGCCTTGTCCTTACATCGTTAAAGTCTTCTACTGTTATAGCATCACAAGCTCTAGTGTTGGAGCGGATTCTAGACGTAACATCTTCATCATCTTCATTCACGAACTTGAAGTAATTACAATGGGGAGTGGGAGTGTTACTCTACAATGCATGACAATCAGTTAGTTGAATAAGACAAATATTAATGTGACTACTAAAGGATTAACTTTTCCAATACATACTTACATATTTTGATGGGCAAACAAAGAACAAAAGCCCTTGATTTCCATTCTCATTAGTTCTTACAATATATATGGCAGTGATTCTTCCGCAATTGCACAGCCTCGGTTGTAATCTTATGTTGCTATTGTTAGGAGAAGAAGCCATTTTTTAAATCAGCATACATGAGAAATTTGTAGTACTGTGCTATGCTTGTGTTTGATGAGGTTAACGGAAGTAATGGCAGTTCTATAGAGGAGAGGGACAGAGTGTGAAGGCTATTTGAATTTGAGAGAGAAAGTGTACATCTTCACTGAAAACATCTATTTGTTCAAACTGCCATGTTTGAGCCAAACTGAACAAACATAGCATTTGTACTACAAAACCAAGAAAGAATGTACTGTTGGAATTAATCCCAAAACCAAGCATATGAAGAGATATCCAGAGAAGAAAAAAGAATAAAAAGTAAACTGTGTTTAAAACAAAACACAGCATTTGAATAGAGGTTACATAGACTGAACAGAGGTTAATAGGATTTTAACAGAGGTTACATAGACTAAACTGTTAATAGCATTTGAACAAACATGGAAGTTCATGAGAAATTTGTAGTGTTGTGCTATGCTTGTGTTTGATGAGGTTAATAACAGTTCTATAGAGTTATGCCCATAATAGAAGTAATGGCAGTTCTATAGAGAAGAGGGACAGCGCATGAAGGCCATTTGAATTTGAGGGACAAAGTGTACATCTTTACTGAAAACATCTATTTGTTCAAACTGCCATGTTTGAGCCAAACTGAACAAACATAGCATTTGTACTACAAAACCAAGAAAGAATGTACTACTGGAATTAATCCCAAAACCAAGCATATGAAAAGATATCCAGAAAAGAAAAAAGAAAAAAGTAAACGGTTTTTAAAACAAAACACAGCATTTGAACGGAGGTTACACAGACTAAATAGAGATTAATAGCATTTGAATGGAGGTTACACAGACTAAACTGTTAATAGCATTTGAACAAACATGGCAGTTCATGAAAAATTTGTAGTGTTGTGTTATGCTTGTGTTTGATGAGGTTAATAACAGTTCTATAGAGTTATGCCCATAACAGAAGTAATGGCAGTTCTATAGAGAAGAGGGACAGAGTATGAAGGCTATTTGAATTTGAGGGACAGAGTGTACATCTTTATTGAAAACATCTATTTGTTCAAACTGCCATGTTTGAGCCAAACTGAACAAACATAGCATTTGTACTACAAAACCAAGAAAGAATGTACTGCTGGAAATAATCCCAAAACCAAGCATATGAAGAGATATCCAGAAAAGAAAAAAGAAAAAAAGTAAACAGTTTTTAAAACAAAACACAGCATTTGAACAAAGGTTACACAGACTAAACTGTTAATAGCATTTGAACAAACATGGCAGTTCAATGTCAGTCATTTTCTTCAGTTTCAAACATAGCATTTGTGATTAATTACACACATGTTACACACATAGCAGTTTCAAACTGAACAAACATGGAAATTCTTGAGTTTCTTCAGTAAAACACCAACATTGCTTGAATTAGGAAACCCATATCACTTATCATACTAGCATAACTCAAAACAACCTTAATGCATAGGATTCAGACTTCAAAAACCCAAATTGCCACAACTTATTTTTTTATGTCTTCTTGTAAATCAAAACAACTAAAACATTAGATTTAATATATTTCTGATTTTCCCTCTTTCCTTAAAATTTTTATCAACCAACCAGAGGGGAGAAGAAAATATGTTCATTGTTTCCAGAATAAAAACAAACAAAAATAAAGCACAAAATTATTTTATTTCCTCAAAGCCTATTCAACAATTCTTTACAAAAACATGTAGAAAATTAATCAATTTGTCAAACTAATTAAATAGGTTTATGGATACTGATTCATCCAAAACACACCCACTTTGAAAGCCGTAATTTTTCCGTGTTCGAATCCCAAATCAAAGCCCTAATTTTGAAATTTCAAATCTATTTTCTCAATCTCAATCACACAACCCTAACTTCTTAATTTAGGAGTTTCAAAGACAAACTTGGTTCCTCTATGGCTTCAGAACCCACGTTTTCATCAAGAAATTTCTTCGCTTAGTTGATGGTACTGGTTGCGGTGGAGCTTTGGTTCACGAAGTAGAGAATATCAAGGCTAGAGTGGGTCGTCGTTTGGGTCGCCGTCGGGACTAGAAGCCGGTGCCATCTGGGGGACTGGTCGCCAGTCAAGGTGGGTTCAGTGAAGGAGGATGGGTGAGTGTGAGGCTGAGTGAAAGTGAGAGTGATTGTGCTTGAATATATAAGTATAGAAATGGGCGGAAATAAAATGAAACTTTAGTTTAATTTTTTTTTTTTATATGGTCGTTGGATGTGCAACAGCTGATCTGAGCAGTTGCAAGGAGAAGATCAAGGAGGATATACAAAGAGGGGATCCAGACTCCTTCCATTCACTCATATCTTATTTCCACCTGCAACAAATCATATCATTGATAATGATTAAATTGAAATTAGATTTACAATATAAAAATTAAATTATTTAAATTAAAATTATAAAAATTTAAATTAAATTATAAAGGTGAAAAATATAATTAACCTTACATTGTAATATCATATACTTAGAGATATAACATGATGAAAAAACAAAAACAACTGGCCATATATGAGAGAGAGAAAGAGCAGACAGACTAAGCCAGTTTTTCAAAACTATTTTATTAGCCTGTTAATTTATGAATATTTTCTACGATGTCTATAGAATGACCCTTCTTATAATTTAAAAAATTCTTAAAAAAAATTACAAAAAATGATGTAAAGGTTTGATCTTTTTAAGAAAATAAATTTTTAATTTTATCAATTTTAATTACAATCTTTTTATTTATTTTCAATCTAAACCATCTACATGTTTTCGTTAGGTAAAATTAATGGAAAAATAACATTTTAATTGTTAAACTCAATGAAAAATAGTATTTTAAATATTTTTTGTGCACTTATATTGAATTTAATGATTAAAATATTATTTTTTATCAGTTTTACTTAACAAATATAAGTCGATAGTTTATATTAAAAATAAATCATAAAATTAGAGTTTAAATTAATAAAATTAAAAATTCAAAGTTTATTTTATCACAAGAGTCAAATTTTATTTTTTTATTTTTTTTTTAATTTTCCAAAATTCTTTTATTCACCTTTTAATTCATGACTATTCTTACAATTTTTTTTACCTCATGACTATTCCAAAATTAATTAATCAAAAAGTTATTCCAAACATACTAGTTTTTTTTATCTCATATTTTAGCCAAAAAAATTAAAAAGTTATTAAAATAACTTATTCCCAAACAAAACTTAAAGAAATAAGGAAAAATTACAAATCAATTTGAACAATTCCAAAATAATATTATTCTCATGGGAGGCACAAGTCCTCCTACATTGGGTGCAAGTCTTTTCTTGAGATTGTATTGCTGATTTGTAATTTCTTTGAGAAATAAAAAACATAAAAATAAAAAAAAAATTAGGTAACTTATCCAAATAAAATAGGGGAGAAATCACGGTAGCATTTGGTAGAGTTTTTTAAATATGATTTGCGAATAAGAGTTGTATTTTCAGTTTGTGAGTTTTGGGATTATGATTTGAGTATGAAAAATTTGTTTGGTGAATGAGTTTTGAAAAGAATTTTGAATTGAGTGGAAAATTTTTAATGTGACATACGATATTTGATACAAAAACTTACAACTCATAACCAAACACACAACTCAAAATTCTATTCAAGACTCATAAAAAATTTTAAAAAATTTCAAATTTTTTTTATTTAAAATATAAAAAATAATAGGTGTCAATTGTATAAATAAATAAATAAATAATTGCACTGTTCCAGTCAACCAGCCTGACATTCGGGAGGACGACCGGCCGGATGTCCGGGGGAACGACCGGTTAGCCCTGCCTTAGAAAGAGTTTTCAAAAGTGAATGTGGAATTAATTTTTGAAAACTATAACTAAACATCACGTGCAAATCAAGAGGTAGAACTATATTTCCAAAACTCTACCAAATACAACCCACTATTTTCTTTGTGCATTTTTTTTTCTAGCTCAACCAAACAAGACACACACACAGAGAGAGAGAGAGAGAGAGAGAGAGAGAGAGAGTGTGAGAGAGCGCTCAACTAGCTATAAATAGCCTATGTTTATAGGTAGATAATACTTAAGACTAGCAAGTTTGATATATATACTTCTTTCACTATATATCTTTGTGTTAAGGAGTGTGAAGGACAATGGCATCAATGAAAGCAGACAAACCAGTTGGGACTCAACTCTTTGGGCAGGCCAAGAAGGAACCTGTATTCAAGAGCAGTGATGGAGCATCCAAGGGTCTTGCATCAAAGGCAGCCCCCAAGAAAGCTACCCCAAAGACCACTCCTGAACCTAAGATAAAGGTTAGCACACATTTAAATACAAATACTGAGTGTGTTGATTTTTGACCACGCAACCAAACAGGAAAACTCAGCAAGAGAGCATTGACAGAATAGATTAAGCCCGAACAATTTGTTACAGAAAGATAAGAATCCGACGGTGGTTCATCCACCCGAGGGCATTCCGACAATCAAGTCAGTAATTGTCTCTAAAAAATAGCCAATAGTGCTTAATTCACTAGACAGAGCCTAAAAAGCATACCTTAGGCCCACGAGGGTGCCTTACTTTTATAACCAGCATTAACCTGATCCCTATAGAAGCCTAGCTTCCATGGACTTTGTCTCAATGCTCATCTTGGATTCCCAGCTAGATAGAGATAAACTCCCTTAGAGCTTTATCTTTATCCAAACTGAGATCCTCCCCTGTTCTAGGACCCTTGTCCCTTATCTATTCATCCTGGATTCCGTTATCTCCGCTAATAACCACGGCCTGGTCGAGATTACCTCAGCGTCAAAACCAGGCCACATGGCACCTCGCCTGACACTTTGGCGTCATTTTGGCCACATGCTGTCATTACAAAATATGTCCCCAAAATTGCTTCCAAGGTTCTATTACCTCGGCAACCTGAGGTGATGGAACCTACATCACTAGTTCATTTACTACATCGACTGAAATTCATTCTTTCATTATGATTCGTCGGCTTCAAGTACCCAGTACTTAACTGTCCATTTTTATCAGGGATCAAGAACCAAGAACCAAGTCCTCTAGATGAGCTTTTTGCTTCATTAAATCAAGAACTCCAAGAGTTTAATCTGCTCATGAGCTGTCACGCACGTTTTTCCCAACCGTTTTCGCGACGCGTCCTTTTCTCATTAGTTCATACCTGACATGCGCTATCAAGACACGTCACTTCTGTGCACACCGTCTGATAGACACGTTGTCCAAGGCATACCATTATGGTTTGCCCCATTTTCACAACTTTTGACAAAACTTCTCCCTCTCTCTCCATCTCTTCACTTTTGAGTATTTCGCCTTCAAACTTTCTCTCTCTAACGCCTCTCTTCCAAACTGCCATTTTTCAAGCTTTCAAGCTCTACTACTGCTTCGACTACCTCATTCGGCGACCTGTTCATCATTTGTTTGCGACCATTCACGTCGTTTGACTCCGATGATATTCATCTTGGCGTTTGTTTTCTTGGTAAGCCACTGATTTCCTCCATTTTCAGTCTTTCATTATTCCTTTGATTTGTTTCAAATCTATTACCTGTTTACATGCCATTTGCTGCCATTGTAAATCAGTTTTTGTTCTTGAATCCTTGTTGTATTTTGAATCTTGTATTTGTCTGTGATTCGTCTTGTTCAATATATACTTGTATCTGTGCACACTATTCGCAATTCTTGCATATACGTTACCTGGTGTTCATAAATTTAAACAAATTTTGCCAGTGCTCTTGGCCCCTGCACATCTATACACACCTATTCAGTATTCTTTGAAAAATGTTATTTTCTTTACTCTGAATCATGCTCTCTTTTTTTTGTTTTTCTTGTTGTATTTCTAGATTCTAGCCTTTGATTTCTTATTTCCGTATCGATTTAGGTTTGGGATTTGATATAAATCACATTTCTTAGGGAAATTGAAACAAATTCCCCCAGATCTTAAAAAAACCCTTGCCCCAGTACTTGTTTAGGGTTTAGCCGAGGTCTTTTAAACTCATACCAACCACTCTCTTCTGAAATCTTGCACCTTCTTCTTTTAGCCAACATCATGGCTATGTTCAGTTAGAAGGTAGACACCCTAGAAAAGCTAGGATATTTCCATCGAGAGTTCTCCATCCCAGCCGATGTTCAACTCAGGTTAGCTGGGGAGGAGGACTCTATCATGCTCAATGGGGATTCCATGCCCTTTCCAGTAGTTGCTTTCATCGAATGTGGTCTTCGGCTTCCCTTAGACATCCTTTTTAGGGAAATCCTCTACTACTACAAACTTAACCCTATGTAGTTGGCCATTAACTCCTATAAAGTCATTAATGGTATAATTGCTCTAGCTCACCGAGAAAATGCTAGGATAACACTAGCCAACATCCAATATTGTTATATCATGTGTGGTCTAAAATCTGAAAAAAGGCCACATCTATTATCTC
Source organism: Camellia oleifera (assembly GCA_022316695.1). Lineage (NCBI taxonomy): Eukaryota > Viridiplantae > Streptophyta > Magnoliopsida > Ericales > Theaceae > Camellia > Camellia oleifera. The sequence goes on along the minus strand of CM039316.1, from coordinate 27,736,528 downwards.
AAGTCGAGATCCATAGCCTACAAAATCATAGCCAACCTTCCAAACTCCAACAAAGGTACTGGAGATGACTACCTGATTGTCTCGGGTAATTGGGAATTTGCTCCAGATGATGATCTTCATCTCTTTCCTCTGCGTCAATCGTTGTTTAAAGAGGATGAGGGTAAGAACTAAGTTTCAACTTATCTGCTTAAGACTTTACCACTTTATTCCCTTTATCTGTTCTAGTGTCTAAATTTTGTTCTTGAAGCTCCCCTTTAACCCTCGAAAGATTTTCGCCAGACCTTCTTTCCCAGTAAGGACTTGAAAAGGCTATTGGGCTTGCCAGTTAACCAGCGCAAAGCCTCCCTGCTGCTCAATTACATTCCAACTTACAAGTCGGCCCTGCCTGACGTTCCACGCCGAAGTAAGACCCCTCCATCTGCCACAACTCCACCAACAACTTCATCTCCAAGGCCAGATCAGGCCTCCACCTCTAACCCAATTGAGCAACCATCAACCTCAGCCCCTCAACTAATTCCTCCATCCCAACGCCAACGCCGACACCGAGCTCCAATTTTTGTGCCTGCCGGCAAAACTCGCAGTAGCAAATGCCGAGATTTTGAGGCATCGGCTCACGACCGAGCCAATCCTCTCATTGCTCTTCCTGCATTTCATTTTGGCACCAGAGTCACCATTGCTTTAACTACCGACGAAATGGGCCGTGTAAAAATCATCCTGGACCACCTACTTGCCGACATCCCAGGCGTAGTGTCAGTTCACTCCTCTAGTCCTTTCCAATCTTAGCAGAAACCCAAGGAAAAAGGGGTTAAAAGGGCTAAGGCCAAACCCAATGCAACTGAGGTGGAGTTAGAAGACACGGTGCCAATTTCAAAATTGGTTGAAATAGAAAAGTCTGTCGAGAAGAGGCCTGTCAAGGCCGAGGCACCTCACTAACCGCAATCAAAAAAGTCGAGGTCCGACGAGTCTTCTGAGCCCTCTGGATTTCGTGCCGACACTCCCTAGACCCTGTTTGTCAATGTCGGAGACCAACCTTTTCTACCGGGGGATAGTGCTCTTGACAGTTTGGAAGTCGGTGCCGCCATCTCCACTACCGTGTTACTCTCAGCCAACATCAATCAAATGGCTGAGCTTTCGGAGTATGAAAATTATGCGATAATGATGCAACATTGTGTCTTGGTAAGTCTCAATACTTGTAACTTTTTATCTAACTTTAACTCTAACTCTGGTTTTCATACTTAACTAATTTCCTTTGCACTCTTGTAGGCTATCCAGTAGGGTTACTCCCTTGCAATCAAGACCGATGAATTTAATAAAGAGCTAACCCAAAAAACCAAGGAGGTAGCCAAACTCCTCACTTCACTAAACAAAGCTGAGGCCCGCATTCGAGGTCTTCTTGATCAAGCCAAGGCTACTGAGTTGGCCCTGAAAAATGCTGAGGACCACGCCGAGGCTGCTGAAAATGTTACCAAGGTTGCTTAGGCCGAGGCAAAAGAGGCCAAGGAGAAAGAGGCAGAGGCCCACATCTGAGGTCTTCTTGATCAAGCCCAGGCTACTGAGTTGGCCTTGAAAAATGCTAAGGAACATGCCGAGGGTGTAGAAAATGTTGCTGAGGTTGCTTAGGCTAAGGCAAAAGAGGCCAAGGAGAAAGAGGCCTAGGCCGAAACCGAGCTCCAAACAGCACTGTCTACAAAAGCAGCCGAAATCAAGGAGGCGGACGAGAAGGCCTATGCCGAGAGGGCAGCTGATGTTCATGATGAATACAAGAAACATGTCAAACAGGCATGCAACAGGGGTTACACCCTTGGTTGGATGGCTGCTTTGAAAGAGCTTGCTATTCCTGACGACTCGCCCCTTGGGGACGAAAGCCGACTTGTTTTGCCATTCCCTCCCGCTCCAAGCCAGTCTGAGGACGAGGCTGAGGGGGACGAAGAAGTTGAGGCCAATAAGGATGAGACTGAGAAGACTGATGATGCTGGGGCTAAGTCCCCAACTCTGAATGAACAAGTCCTAGACTTGACTCAGGACGACGAAGACGAGGTCCCCAAGAACACGCCTGAAGCCGAGGTTAACAGCGCCGAGAAGAGCCTTAACAAGACTCTTCTAGAGATCAAGGCCGAAATCGAGGCCGAAAAGGCTGCTGAGAAGCTCTCCCAACTGTCTATTGAAGCCGAAACACAGCCAACTGCCGATGCAGAGTAGTCTATTTAGAATCTCTTTTTTGTACTTTTTCCTTTGTTTTGAACAATGTTTGTTTTTGTCAGGCCGATGTGCCTACTTATGTACTTGAACAAGTTGTTTTTTCTTGAATGCAAGTCTTATATTTTGTTCCAAGTGTTTGAATGTATGCCTTCCTTTCTTTTATGCATGCTTACTGTTTTCTTTCATGGCTCTGATGCTTCCATACTTAGAATATTTTTGTATTGCTTCAAAGTATACCTTAACTATATAATAACTCCCGGATATAATACCTCAAATATAAACTCCCAGATTTTTGTCATTATATTTTGTTTTCTCTGTATTAAGAGAGCTCCCGATTTATGATTCTAAGATTTTTAGTGATTTGTTTAGTCATTTTATGATAATTGTTATGAAATTTTGTGCTTGATTACAATATCTATGGTTTATAAAAAATTTAGATATTTTTGCAACATCAATTAGTTGTGTTGTTTCGCATTTTATGATTGATGTTATGAAATTTTTTTGGGTTGGTTATGACATTTGTGATTTGGAAAAATTTTGATTATTTTTATTATGGCAATTAGTGGTTCAGTTACGCATTTTGTAATTGATATTATTAAATTTTGTGAGTTGGTTATGACATTTGTGGCTTTAAAATTTTTAGATATTTTTGTTACACCAATTAGTGGATAGTTACATAATTTTTTGTTAATGTTACGAAATTTTGGAAATTAGTTAGGACATTTGTGATTTTCTATAATTTTAAACAATTTTGTTACGCTAATTAGTGATGGCGTTATGTATTTTGTGTTTTATATTACAAAATTTTGTGACTTGATTATGATATTTGTGGTTTCTAAAATTTTAAATATTTGTATTACGCCAATTAATGGTGTGATTATACATTTTGTAGTTGATGAGTAAAATAGTCTTTTTTATTAATTTTCTTTAATAAAAATAGATGAAGGATTTATATTAAAAATAAATAATAAAAAAATTAAGTATAAATTGACAAAATTATAAATTAATAATTTATTTTATTATCAGACTCTATTCAGAAATGTTTCAATTTTGTTTTTTATAATGATTATTACATAATTCTGGCCTCATTTTCTCCAAAAATTCGAAGCAAACATCCAAATTTTGTCAAAATCAAAATTCCCTCATTAATTGTTTTTGACAAATCCCTAGACACTTTCTTTAGCCCAAAGAGAGAGAGAGAGAGTAATTTCTGGACTTGGGGTGTGCCGCGAGCTCGTGGGCCAAATTTACACCCCTATATGTGAGTAATGGTTATGAGATATGTGATTAGTGGTTATGATTTATGTGATGTTGATTATGAGGAAAATGGTATTGGTTATGAGATGTGGTTATGACATAAGTGGGTAAAGGTTATGAGATATATGAATAGTGATTATTAGATATGTGATTTTGGTTATGAGCAGAGTAATGTAGTTATAAGTCAAAGGGTATTTGGTTATGAGATATGTGATTAGTGGTTATAAGACGTAATGTTGGTTATGATCAAAGTGGTGTGGTTATGAGATATGTGATCAGTAGTTATGATATATGTGATGCCGGTTATAAGATATGTGGGTAATGGTTATGAAATATTTGATTAGTGATTATAAAATATGTGATTTTAGTCATGAGCAAAGTGGTGTCAAAAGGTATTTGGTTATGCTATATATGTTAGTGGTTATGAGATATGAGATATTGGTTATGATCAAAGTGGTGTAGTTATGAGCAAAATGATTGTTAGTTATGAGATATATGACTAGTGGTTATGAGATATGTGATGTTGGTTATGAAAAAAGGGTGTTGGTTATGAGATATGTGATGTTGGGAGCCTTGGACTCCTCTGATCTCTTTTGCCCTCTTTTTGGTAACTGATTACACCGGTTGCTAATTCAAAATTAAATTATTAAAATAATTTAGTAATGTGGTAGTTATGAGCTAATATGGTATGTATGAATAACTAAATACAACTAAGTTATGAGTTAATATGATAATGGTTCTAATCTATATGATATTAGTTATAATATAAAATCACATATCCTCATAATTGCTGTATGGTACATCCAAATGTACCATAGCATCACCCATTGAATAATTCTATTTCCACATACTTAATGAACACTAAAAAGAAATTAATAATAATTTTTTTTCAATATATTTCTCTTTATTTCAATAATACTTTCATCTTCAATTTTAAAATCTTAGGCTGTGTTTGGTTGTGTTCCCCAAATATATTTCCACCCTCCTATTTGCGCTTCACGTTTGGATACAATTTTCAAAATATAATTCCATCGCACAGTTCAAAATGCTCCACTTCCCATTTGGTAGATTTCTCCGTTCATTTCTTCACTGTGAAAAGCTTTAAAACGTACATATTCTTTGTCTTCGGTCTTCTTCATTTCTGAAAAGCTTCATGTGCAAAGAAATTTAAAGCTGAAGATCACAGCTTCATAGTTATCCTCCACTGATAGCCCAAAACAGATATTTCTAAATAGATATTTAAACAATTAGATTCCAAAAATTTCGATAAATATAACCTATTCCACAACTCATAAAATATGAACAACTACACTAGTTTTCATATCACAATCACATCCGGTAACCTCTCAAGGTCTATTTCTAACCGTGTCGGTTTTATTCCAACAGATACATTAAGCAAATAATACCGTTAATGCCCAAGAAAACATCATTTTCTTTCCAAACTCTTTCTCCAAGCATTATGCAACTATGACATCCTATTTTGATCAAAAACCCCAAAAGTTAAACATAATTCCCCTGTTTTTTAAAAAATGCTCTTTTGGTCGCAAACTGGTAAAAATTTCAAAACCGATCGAATCGAAGTCCGTTTTTGTTTAAATTTAAAACATAGCTCTTTCATAACCTTACAAACATATTCCAAGCTTACACTTTCGCAATTTGGGCATCAACTCTTTATTTTTCTCAAAATTTCTCTTTTAAGCAAATAAATCACAGATTTTTCCAAAAATTCTAATTAAATTATATACAACTCTAAACTCCATATAATCAAGTAAAAGTGTATAAAAAAGTGTAGGAAAAATCCCTACCTCAAGCCAAGAAGCTTCCAAATTTTTCAGCAACTGAAATTAAATCTGTTCGGAGCCAAACGACGTCTTTTCCGCCCTCTGCGTTTTGATCCAAAGCACTAGGGGTTAAAAATGACTTACACTAGATCAAACCCATGAGAAACCAACATTGAAACCCTTTTTCTTTTCTTTCTCATGACAAGAACCCAAAGGTTGAAAGAAAAATCCTATTTGGTCACTTATATATATATAGTATAAACAAATATCTAACCATATATATATACACCGATATATATATATATCAATTTAAAAATAAATTTCAACATCTTTACTGACAAAAGTAAATATAATATTTTCTCACCACAAAATATATTTCGTTTAATGGTACAAACCATAAATATTCACAAGTCTTTTATAGTAATCAAATAATAATAATAAAACCACAACAATATTTCATGGTTACTAGCGGGTCACGATTCAATCAATTAGGTCCAAAATAAATGAAGTTTAATAATTTAATATAAATCTCCAACAATTTGATACAACTTGTTACAACCTTCCTCCTTTAAGAAATTTCGTCCCCGAAATTTAAACTAGATAACCTCGTTGAATCAAAATCAATTACAACCGTAGAAACGCAATCATGGCATGATAACACAACCTTCCAATTAAACATAAGAAATTCACCCTACTCCATAACATATACAATGTACATCCTAATATCAAAATAACATTTCTATTACAACTCCCAAACATCGATAAAAAGGTCCAGATACTTCTGACGGATTTCAGCCTCACGTTCCCAAGTTGCCTCCTCAACCCCGTGGTGTTTCCATAGCACTTTCACCAAGGGAATTGTCTTGCCACGCAAGACCTGATCCCGAGTGTCTAAGATCCTCATTGGTCTCTCCTCATAAGAGACATCCTTGTCTACCTCTAACTCAGTCCAATCCAACACGTGCGATGGCTCGGGCTCGTATTTCCGAAGCATAGCAATATGAAAAACATCGTGAACTCCAGATAGTGGTGGCCGCAAAGCTAACCGATATGCCACTTCCCCAATACGCTCCAAAATCTCGAAAGGCCCAATAAAGTGCGAAGACAACTTCCCCTTTTTCCCAAACCTCATCAAACCCCGCTTGGGTGAGATCTTAAGAAATACATGAACCCCAACCTCAAAAGATAACGGCCTCCTCCTACGGTCGGCGTAGCTCTTCTGACGACTCTGAGCTGTAACCAACCTCTTACGAATAAGAGCAATCTTCTCCGTCATTTCCCGAACCAACTCTGGGCCTATCATAGGTGCATCACCCACCTTGGCCCAACACATAGGGGATCTACACGGTCGGCCATACAAGGCCTCAAATGGTGCCATGCCAATACTCGACTGGAAACTATTGTTGTAGGCAAACTCCACTAAAGGCAAGTGTTTCTCCCAACACCTCTTGAAATCAAGAACACAACCCCGAAGCATATCCTCCAGGATCTGAATAGTACACTCTGACTGCCCGTCAGTCTGAGGATGATAGGCGGTGCTAAAAGTCAACTTAGTACCCAAGGCACTTTGTAGGCTCTACCACAACCGAGCCGTAAAACGTGAATCTCTATTCGAAACAATAGTCACTAGAACCCCATGAAGTCGAACTATATCTCGAATATAAAGATCGGTAAGATGATCTATGAAGTCACTCATGCACATAGGTACAAAATGCGCCGACTTAGTCAGCCGATCCACAATCACCCAAATGGCATCACTATCACGTTGAGTCCTCGAAAGATCCACAATGAAGTCCATAGTGACATGCTTCCACTTCCACTCAACTATAGGCAAAGGTTGTAACAAACCCACTAGCCTCTGGTGCTCGGCCTTCACTTGCAGACAAGTAAGGCATCTCGACACAACAATGCTACATCTCTCTTCATCCCCCTCTACCAAAACTGGTGGCTAAGATCATGGTACATCTTCGTACCTCCTGGATGCACCACAAGGCCTGAGTGATGAAACTCACGGAGTACCTCCTCCCGACAAGACTCTGGCACAAAAAGTCAATCAACATATCTAGTACTCGAATCAGAATGCACATTTAGACCCCTCTCCACCTTACCACTAGCAATCTTCTTCCGGATGGTCTCAACCTCCGGATCACCCCTTTGTGCCTCAATAACTCGGCTCACAAGTGTAGGTTATGCAACTACAGTAAACAAGGTAGCCAACTCAACAGACTCGCCAAGATGCAAATCAAATTCGCCGATAGCACCCAACATCTCCCATTCCCGGATGGCAATACAAGCTGCACTGCCAGAGGATTTTCGACTCAAAGCATCGGCCACAACATTGGCCTTCCCGGGATGATAATGTAACTCAAAGTCATAGTCCTCCATGAACTCCATCCACCTCATCTGTCTCAGATTCAGATCCTTCTGAGAAAACAAGTACTTCAAACTCTTATAATTCGAGAACACCTCGAATCTCTCGCCATATAAATAATGCCTCCAGATCTTCAGGGCAAAGATCACTGCTGCTAACTCTAGATCATGAGTAGGGTAGTTCCTCTCGTGAATCTTTAACTGCCGTGAACCATAAGCAACTACCTTCCCTTCCTGCATCAAGACACAGCCCAAACCTTCCCAAGATGCATTATAATATACAACATAACCCAAACCCCTCTCCGAGATAATCAAAACTATAGTAGTGAGTCCAATTTTTAACTCCTGAAATGACTTCTCACAAGTCTCACTCCACACAAATTTGATTCCTTTCCTCATTAGCTTGGTCAATGGTGCGGCCAGACTAGAAAAGTCTTTCACAACACGGCGATAATACCCGGCCAACCCCAATAAACTTCGGATCTCACAGGCGTTCTTAGGTTGCCCCCAGTCTTGCACTGCCTCTATCTTAGAGAAATCTACACTCACCCCTTCCCCAAATACCACATGACCTAAGAACTTCACCTCTTTCAGCAAAAACTCACACTTCCCGAACTTAACATATAACTAATGGACTCTAAGCAACTCCAACACAACCCACAAGTGTTCCGCGTGCTCCTCTTCAGAGGGTGAATAAATCAAAATGTCATCAACAAAGATAACCACAAAACGATCAAGATACTGACGAAAAACCTGATTCATCAAGTCCATAAACAAGGCCGACGCATTAGTCAACCCGAAAGACATGACTAGGAACTCATAGTGGCCATACCGCATACGAAATGCCGTCTTCGAAATGTCCTCCTCCCTTACCCTCAACTGGTGATAACCCGATCTCAAGTCTATCTTTGAAAAACAAGAAGACCCATTCAAATGATCAAACAAATCGTCTATACGGGGCAATGGGTACTTGTTCTTAATAGTCACCTGGTTCAGTTTTCAGTAATCAATACAAAGACGTAATGTACCATCTTTCTTTTTGGCAAAAAGGACCGGTGCTCCCCAAGGTGAAGTACAAGGGTGGATAAAACCCTTGTCTAGTAAATCCTGGAGCTGAATCTTCAACTCACTCAACTCAACAGGTGCAAACCTATACGGAGCCATGGAAATCGATGTCGTGCCCGACACTAGGTCAATAGAGAACTTAATCTCTCGGTGAGGTGGTAAACCAAACAGATCCTCAAGAAAGACATCCGGGTACTCACAAACTACTCTTGGAAACTCAACCTGAACCATCTCACTCTCTGCCCCTAAGAATGCAGCAAGAAAAAGGCTAAGCTCGCACCGACCATGTGGGTCATAAACCGGCAACAAAGCTCTATCAACCCGATCTCCCAAGAAATAAAAGCAGTCACCATTCGAGGTACACACAGTAACCCTCTGACAGTAACAGTCTATAACAACCCGATACGTAGACAACCAATCCATACCCAGTACAAATCAAAACTCAACATATCTAGCAAAGCAAAAGAAAATGGAAGTCGACGACCAGCAACCTCTATATCACAATCCCAACATCCCTATTCTAACACAATCTCACCCCCAACCGGTCACTCTACGCAGAGTGGCAATGTTAACCGATCTAACTCTAATCCCAATGCCAATACAAATACAGATGAGATAAAGGAATGTGATGCACCCGTCTCAATCAATACATTGGCAATAGAATTGCAGAATAAGAAGGTACCTCTCACAACTGAAAGTGCTGGCACTAAGTCTGGTGTGGTAACAACATACACGCCCAGTAGGTCTCTAATCCACTTGCTCTCCTCAGGAGCATAAGCCGGATGTACAGACTGAGTCGAAGAGGCTCCCGAAGTGGCCCTCGAGGCCTATGCCAACTGTGCTAGCTGGTGACTCTGAGTCAGCCTCGATCCAAATGCACTAAGTGTGCTACCCAACTGTGGACGGTACCTCTTCATGTGTCCTACCTGTCCACACTGAAAGCAAGTCAAAGACTGCCCCTTCCCCTAACTCTGGCTCGGTGGGCGGATTGAAGACGGAGCAGACCGCTATCCTCCCCACTTCTGTGGACAAGAAAAGGACTTGTGACCCAACTGGCCACACTTGAAACAAGAAAATCATCCCTGGCCACCTCTCCCTACCCCTAAACTCAACACTGGAAAAATGGACCTAGACTGTGCCCCATGACACTGCTGTGGTGTAAAACCTCTCTATCACTTGCTGTCTCGGGCCTCACCCTGCATCTTCTAGCCTCTCTGTGTGAAACCCCTCATCTCTCTCTCTCCAACTCCTAACCGGGTTTCCATATGTGCCGTTGCCTCAACAAGATGGCTGTACTCCCTCATCATAGACCCGCCCACACAGTAGGCAAGCTCATCTCTCAGTTGAGTCTCAAACTCGATACAACGGCACTCCTCTGTCGTCACAAGCTCAAGAGCAAATTTGGACAAACTACCAAAAGTGGCCTCGAACTCCGCCACCGGTGTGCCAAGCTGCTGTTTGAGGTTCTTGAACTATTCCTGTGGACTCGTCTTTTTCCGCGCGCTTGCCTTTCAAAAAGGTTTAAAAAGAAGGCCTCATAGTTCGAACTCCCGCGATTCTGAATCTAGTTTCACAAGTGCAATGTGAAACTGATAAACACCAAAGAGTCCAAATTCGGCAAACCTTTTTGGAAAATTGATTTTAAATCAAATAGTGCCAAAATTGGACTGCTTTACCTGATACAGAGTCGCCACCTAAATATTTTATTGTCGGAAAAATTTAGGAAACCCTGACTCGTGCCAAAGGCGAGGTGTCCGTCATCACCAAAGTTGCCTTGGCTCGAGAACTTGGGTACGAGGGGGGGAAGGTCATGAATTGAGCACCCCCGCTCGCCCGATCAAAGATCGGCCTCTATTAATCATGATATGATATTTTATAAACATTATGTGCTCTTGTTCCGATTATTAAACTAGTTTTACTATGTGATGAGCACAAGCAAGTATAGTCTAATTTGCTCAAATTAGAACAATTCAACTCATGTTTGTTTGCGAAAATGGTTTGAATTTGCCACCTCAAGTGGGCTTAAAGATGCGGATTTGCCACCAAACATAGTGGGCTTAAAACATGATTTGCCACTCAACAAAGTGGGCTTAAAAAAACGCACATTCGTTGAATTGTTCAAATTCAAACAACAAGCCTTCATCCACGGGCATTTGTACAGTTTAGCATTTAAGCACATAGCCTCATGGCAAGCATGCGAAACATGACAATATGGTAATCACACTCATGCAAGTATGTTAAAGCGTAAAACTCACCAAGTACTTTAAGCCAAAATAGAAACTAGTTAGAAAAATGCATGATCCTAACTATACAAGATGCCTAATGCAAAACATGCAACACGCAATTAATAGGCTTTACTACTGATATGGCACATGAATCGATTTGAACAACATGCAATTAAACACGTATTCAAATAAGATATTAAAATGGCAATGCAGTTTAAATGATGCGCTAAGCCTTGGTGCATCCAATACAAATGAATGGATGTAAGCATGCGATATACTAATTGAAATATGATCCCTAATCTAACCATCGAAAGCAATTAAATAAAAGGGAGAAAGACGTGGGGTTGCAAGATATACACACACGCACGCACACTTATTACAACATTACGCCCTTGCGAAGGAGGGTCCAAACGAATAAGAGCTAAGCAACTAGCTACGCTAATTAAACCAATTAGACTAAACTAATTAGACTAATTATTACAAACCAAATGAATAACTAGCTAACTAATTACTAATTATTACAACACTTTAATTAACTAACAAACTAATTAATTAAAACAAATGCACACTAACTAAGCATGCAAGGCATTAAACTGTGCTACCACTGCTCTGCCTCGGGAAGTGAAAGATGCACGTGCTCGGTTTACACTCAGGAAGACTACCGTCTTGCTCTCAAGAGGCTCTGTTTGCAAGGTTGAGCATACCTCAAAACCTTTCTGCTCAAACTTACCAAATACTCCCTAAGGCTTACATCAGTGGCATGCCGGCCATAAATGGTTTCTGCCGGCCATCTGTTGGCCAAAAATGTGTACTGCTGGCCAAAAATGAGGCACTGCTAGCCATTAATGCTTTAGATCACCATACTGCAACAGAGCATAAACAGAGCAAAAAGAAGGTTTTTCCAAGGGTTTGTTTATACTGTACCCCTCCTTATCATCTCAAAACCTCAAAGGAGTGACACACTTGGATTCAAAACCACTAATCAAGCAATTCAATTGCATGATGGCCAAAGATCCAAGTTGTACAATTTCGATAAATGTAGAAATAAGACTCGAATGACCATCACCCTATCATGTATGATCAAGGGCAATGGAGACCAAGGAAAGTAAAACATTTCATCACTTTTGAGTATGAAATGTCCCATTTTCCTTGCGTTCAAATTAACGTCTGATTTGAACACATGCAATGCAACACAAAGAATGCTTATCTTGCACACTTTTACTTGCCAATTTTATTTACTCATTTTAATTACCAAACCATTCATTAATCAATTAGTCCATTGGTGAGTGTCCTCTAACGAAAAAACGGCTCAAACCACAAGTTGCTTTGGACGTGAAAGAGGTATTACACTATTGGTAATGAACCCCCTAAGGGATTAAACCATTAGGTGTAACACCTCTATTTCACACTTAAGCAAACAAGTGGCTTGAAACCACTTTCAAAGCAAATCAAAAGTAAAGAATTAAGGGAGGTTGCAGAGATGATTTAAAGTGCTGGAAATGAATGATAAAAGCACTAAAACATACAATCACCCCACACCATTGAGAGTTAAAGCCTTAAAACACTAAAGTAGTGAAGGAATTAACACTATGACCTTGCCATGCAAGCCTCAAATGAAACAAACAACCAAAAATAGAGGCAAAACAACCCTAAATATGGTCTAAAACATGCTGGACTCAAGACATAAAAAGCCATAACATTAAGCTAATGCATGGGGTTGCACTATAACTATGCAAAACAAGACTCAAACAAATTAACCAGCCTAAAACAGAGCTAAAATAGGTTATTTCAGAGGCTAAGACATGATGGACTTGAGCTAAGTTAGGCTAAAAAAAACATACTAACATATGAAGCCAACTAGGCATGCAAGCAAGACACAAGGAGTGGAGGCTAACCCCTCCAATTTTGGACTTCAAAATAAGTTTTTTACCACTAAAAAACCTCTGAAATTTAGTGGTTAAAAGGCCCAAAAAAAGGCTTAGCAAACTAACAAGCAAGGAGGATGAACCACCCTTTAACAAAAAAAGGCTTCAAACCACCATTTTCAGATCATAAAAACAGAGGTTTTTTTAGTTCAAAACCAGCCTCAAAACAATTTAAAAAGATGAGAAAACAAACATGCTAAACAAGTGAACAAAGCAAGTAAACTACCTCTTGAAGTAAAGAGCAATTTTAGGCACAAATCCAAGCTAAAACCACTTGCTAGAGCTCAAATCAAGTCTCAAGAAACCTCAGCTCAAAGAGAAGTAACTTTGATCAAGGTAGTATATGTAAAAGTGTAGAGAAAACAAGCTTCAAGGCACAAAATTGTAAGAGATAGAGAGAGAGAATTTTTTATCTTCAAATTTTCTAACCTCTATACATGCAAGAGAGGGGTCATATATATAGAAAAACACAAAATCCCTTCATAAACATCCATCCACACACGTGTAGGAAGATGCATGAATCTGTGCAAACAGCTAGCACAAAATATCACAAAATATCTGTAGGAAACACTGATGGCCGACAAGGCTTCATGGATGGCCGACAGGCCAAAATCCATGGGCGACAGCCTTCAAGGATGGTTGGCAGGCCATCAACAACTTCATTTTGAAAAGACCTAAGCATGGTCCAAAGATAAGACAAAATGAATGTAGGGTTTGGAAAACTCAAACCTGTGGCGTTATGCTGCGGTCTTCGAGCGTTTGGTGACCAATCAGACTCGCTACCGGATGTACCTGCAAGAACACCCAAGTCGTAAAGGGCCATCAAAACTGGGGTGTCTATAGTTCCCTTAACCTCTCACTGACAGTAGCAGGCAGATACTTCTCCTGAAAGGCGTTGACAAAGGCCTCCCAAGTCACCCTAATACGTCCTCGCGCGTATTTCCACCACTGACCCGCTTCTCCCTTCAGCTAAAAGGATGCCACGGTCACTCTCAGAGCGTCGTCCTCAATGTCTAGCATCTCGAACGTCTTAAGCATCCTGCTCTAGCCACTTATCAGCCTTCAGTGGCTCCTTAGGATCTCCCACAAAAAAAAATCTGGATTGGTCTGGAAGAACTCCCTTTTTAGCAGGAATGGTCTTGTCTTTACAACTGGGGTAGCTGGAGCCTGTGCTAGGTTCTCAGCCCTTAGTATGTTCAGTGCCCCTGCTATCTCTCGTGCCAAAGCACCCATGGCCTGTTGCCCAGCTGGCTCAGCCACATTTTCCTACCCTGTCCCCTCCTCCTTCGCCGAAATCTCATCCGGTATTGGCATCTCGTGCCTCTTAGGCCTACCACGCCTACCACTGCCTCTTCCGCGTCCTGACATCCTAATAAAGGTAACACTCAAGATTAGCACAAATCACAATTGTGCCTAACTCACTCACATCCTAAGGTAATGGCCAACAGTTAATTCATTCCACATAAGTAAATAGTCACATAAGTACATATAGATTTTCTTCCTAGATAATGATTGTCTCATAACGTTGCTAGAGTTCCATTCAGAAATAGCAGTGATCAAGCGCTCTTCTGACTGGACTTCCAGGAACTCACAAACCAAATCAACATCTCAGAAATCAAACCCCATACCCATATAATCACATAACCATATTATCACATAGCATCTCATCATACAGATATCTCTATCAAGCGAGATAAACCCACTGTGGTACTAACCACTCCCCACATACCCAAAGTATTCAAACCCTGTATGCTCTTATATCAAGTTGTAACGCCCTAAAAACTTGGGCAGGGTATATCTATTTATAAAACAAACACACCTGATAGACAAACACATATTTATAGCTAACTATTTCATACGTCCATTTCCATTTAATCCCAAATGCCAAATGCATGTTGTTCACATCTCAATGACCCAGTTCCAATCCCAAGCATGCATTTTACAACAAGTATGAAATGGAAGCCAAACAGATAATAAGTGCCCTACAGGCTTACAAATTTATCCAAGAATATTCTTGGTTATACAAAATGGAGTTTCAACTCAACACAAATACAGCCCTTGGCTTACATTTAATAAATAACCATAAAACAAAAATGGAGCCTCAGCTCCGAGTCCTTGCAGGTCAGTGCCTTGGCGGAGGCATATCACCTGTACCTGAAAATGGTTTCCCTAATAGGGTGAGCCACAGCCTAGTGGAGATATACTACACAACATATGCACCATAACAAGACTAAAGAGGCGTATGTTCATGCCATGCTCATGATAAAATAGTTTATCTCTCTTTTTATAAAGCATGCAATGCTGAGATGCAACAACAGATATAAAACCATTTCCATTTTAAACCATATATGTTACATGAATACAGGCTCTGTGAATCTCTAGGTGAGTGTCTGCAAGTAGGCCCAAATGCACTACCACTGTCATTTTTACCAGCAAACTGGAAGGCTAGACACCTAACCACGCGATTCTACACCCCCTACCCAGATTCACCAAGTATTCATCTTTTCACAAACAGATACATTTCCAAACATTTCTCAAAAATAGATCCATTTCCAATGAAATGAATGAAACAAATGAGATACATTTCCGATGCAACAAATGAGGAATGTTGTTCAATTTACCTAAGTCTCATGCATTTCTATAACAATCATGGTTATCCTCCACTGATAGCCCAAAATAGATATTTCTAAATAGATATTTAAACAATTAGATTCCAAAAATTTCGATAAATACAATCTATTCCACATCTCATAAAATATGAACAACTACACTAGTTTTCATATCACAATCATGTCCAGTAACCTCTCAATGTCTATTTCTAACCGTGTCGATTTTATTCCAACAGATACATTAAGCAAATAATACCGTTAATGCCCAAGAAAACATCATTTTCTTTCCAAACTCATTCTCCAAGCATTATTCAACAAATGAGGAATGTTGTTCAATTTACCTAAGTCTCATGCATTTCTATAACAATCATGGTTATCCTCCACTGATAGCCCAAAATAGATATTTCTAAATAGATATTTAAACAATTAGATTCCAAAAATTTCGATAAATACAATCTATTCCACATCTCATAAAATATGAACAACTACACTAGTTTTCATATCACAATCATGTCCAGTAACCTCTCAATGTCTATTTCTAACCGTGTCGATTTTATTCCAACAGATATTTCTAACCGTGCCCTAAAACTAACCATTGTAAGCGGTTAAATAAAAGGGAGAGACGTGGGGGTTGGAAGACATGCATCACACACACACACGCTTATTACACAATTCGCCCTCTCTCAGAGGGATCAAAAGAATAATACAAATTTAACTAACTAACAAGCCAATTAAATAGTTACAGACCACTTAACTAGTTAATCAAATTAACTAAGCTAATAAAGCGGTAAAACAGCCTCAGGAAGAGGGTCCAATGCATGCGTGCCCGGCTCCGCTCGGAAATCCACCACCATTCACAAGCTGCCTCTGTTTGCACTGTTTTATGCCTCTAGAGACTGCACAAGTCCCAAAGTTGCTTCTGAAATACTCCCTGAGGGTTGTGGGAGACCACCGGCCAGAAGGAAACACCACCGGCCATGAGGAAGTGATCATCGACCACAAATGAAGATCTCGGCCAAATATGGATAGCCGGCCGGCACTGAAGATGGCCGACCGGCCATCCTTTCCTGTAGAACCCTGTTTTGATAGCAGCAGAGGGCAAACAAGGCATGGCGATACATCTTAAGCAAATGTTTGCACAACCAACCTTCCTATCATGTTGTGGACTCAAGAGAGTTTGGTACTCGACCCTCGGACCACCAATCACGCATTTCAATGCGTGATGGTCCAAGAAGTCAAGTGTGCATTTTGATGTTAAATATAATGCACACAAAACACACGATGTGCCCAACCTCTATCATAATCAATTCAAGAGGCAAGGCATACATGCCAAAATACAACCTAAGCATGCGAGCTAAGCATGCAATATGAACACGTGAACAAGTATGCAAAGATGCAAGCATGTAACAAGTATGCAAGCTAACAAGCATGCAAATGATATCTGACAACGTATCAAGCAAACATGTGACAACATGTTAAGTAACAAAAAGAGGAATGCATGCCAAATGCAACACAACTTTAAACACGCAATAACATGCCAATAGACCAAGTATGTGGCAACATGCCTATGGGCCAAGTGTGTGACAACATACAAGGAAAATGTACACACAAGCATTCATGCACACATGGTCCAAAACTTGAGCATGAAGGAGTAACTTTTAAGCCCAAAACAGTGGCTAATATGCTAAGCACATGAAGGCAAATGTACATACAGACATGGTCAAATACTTAAGCATAGAGAGGGGACTTTTAAGCACACTTAAAAGGAGATGAACATGGACAAATGACAAGCATGATGAACTCTGAAAATCATGTTAAGGATGGTGCCAAACCAACTAAACAAAACAATCAAAGCATGCAAGCAAGGTTCAAACTTGAAAATTAGCCACGGGACTCAAACCAAGGCTATATGAAGCAAGCCCCAAAGGGCCATGGAGACCTAAAACAATCCCAATGCAGGTCTGAACAAGACCAAAGACACACCTAGATGGCATCTAAATGGCCTAAATCTAAAGGCATGCACAAAGGTCCAAACATGGAGCATAAAACACAAACCTTTTGAAGCATCAAAGGAGCCATAAATGCAAGTATAAAAACATGCTATATGGACTGAAATGACAAGATAAGTGGTGCCAAACCACTAAAATGATGCAAAGAGAGCATGCTAGAGGGGCCAACACTCAAGGCCTACAAGGGAGATTGCATGGTGGCTATACAAAGCAAGTCATAGATGACCCAAACAACCAAAAACAGACCTCAAATATACTAAAACATGCATAAAAGCTTTACAAAGCTAGGCCAAAATCGTGCTAAAAACAAGGCTCAAAGTACGAAGGATGTTAAGGCAATTTCATGGCATTACAAGACAAGTATGCAAGGCATGCATGGTGTGCCTAAACCAACTTAAAACAGAGGTAAACCATGGCAAAATACTACCAAATACCAGCTAATACATGGCCAACATGGACTTAAACAAGGTGCTCACACATGAGGCTAAAATGGCAAGTATTGAAGACAATAAGGAGAGGGGATGGCCCTCTCCTTCTTAGGACCTTAAAACTCCATCCCCACCACTAAAATCCCTCTAGATTTCAGTGGTGGGAAGGCCAAGACAAGGTGGTCTCGGAGCTCACCAAAAATGCACAAAAATGAGGCTAAACAAGGCCTAAGAGGGGGTCAAACAACCCCAAACACCAAAACAACCTTAAGCAACTATTTTAAGCACTCAAAATCAAAACTTTTATTAGTTATAGACTAAGCTTAAAAATAGATGCAAGGATGGCTAAAAGCCTAAGCAAAAATGGGGAATAAAGGGGTAAAGTTCTTACCCTTGAAGACCTTCTTGACAAAGACTATTCTAGTCCCTTCTTTAGGTCAAAACCAGCTCAAAAACTTCAAGAACACCCCTTTGGCACCTCAGTAACCAAGGTATAGTGTAATGGTTGGTGTTTGTGCACAAACGTAAGAACAAATACACACTTATACACACACAACTCAAAAGGAGAGGGAGATATAGAGATAGATAGATACACAAACCCTAACCCTAATCTCAGAGCTCTAGAATTTTCTTGGAACCCTTGAGGAGGGAGGAGAAGCCCTCCTCTTATAGAATTCCAACTCTTGCAAAACTTATAAAACAAGCTAAGCAAGAGGAAAATCCCTTCATACACGTGTATGGAGGGGGTGCAAAGTGGGTGCCAGCTGTGCCAGCTGGCACAAAATATCTGCCAAAAGCAGATGAACAGTGGTCGACCAACAAAAATGGCCATTTGACCAACAAAGGTGGCCGGCCGACCACCAAGAGTGCCGACCGGCCATCACCAATGGCCGGTGGCAAGAAAACATGGCCGGTGGCCTCAAGCCATGGCCGGTGAGGTGTGGGGATGGCCAACAAGCTATTTCTCACCCTCAGAAGCAAAACAACAAGTGTTTGGTACAAAACCAAACACAAAACAAACAAGTTGAAAGATCCTAAGGCAGGGCGCGTAGCCGAGACCTTCGGAAACTCAAAACAAACACAAACATAGATGATCACCGAGTGTTCAAACGATGACGTCTAAGTCTTGAGGATGGTCAAAAATGGGGTGTCTACAGTTGCCCCTCTTTGACAGAACTCAAAAGTCATAACAATGACGGGAGTGAATGTCAAAGCCCCGAGACGACCCATTTTTGACAAGGCCGAAGATTTAGACAAAGCATACAAACTACAGACAAAGATATGCGCCCGAAGGCAAGGGCAAAATGCAAAACAATGCACAAAGCTGAGCATAACTCATGATCATGCAAAAGAAAGCTGTAACGAAGCAAAACATGCAACAGTTTTAAGCAATCAAACACAAATCCAACTACATTACAATGCATAAAGGATGTAAGAGAATTATACAATTCTCGCTGTGTCTCACACGGAGAATACAATACCTATGCGGTTCGTCTGGTCGTGCCAGCTTCAAATGAACCGTACATACAATATCGTGCCTGAAAAAGAAAGAAACTTAACAAGTACAATATTGTTAGAAGTATGCATAACAATGTAATTGAAAATGCGTGACAACGCTATTGAAGGGGTGCATGACAATGCAGGTGAAAGGGGTGCATGACAACGCAACCTGAGTGTGTGCATAACAATGCATGGAGAGCATGCGTGACAACGCAATGCCGAATGGTGCATAACAATGCAATTTGAAACACAAACACATATAAGTAAAGCATACGCGACAACGCATGCAATGTGTGAAAAAGGAATTTGAACACATATAAGTAAAGCATAACGCGACAACGCATGCAATGTGTATAGGAACTTGAACACATATAAGTAAAGCATAACGCAATAACACATGCAATGTGTATGGGAACTTGAACACATATAAGTAAAGCATAACGCGACAACACATGCAATGTGTATGGGAACTTAAACACATATAAGTAAAGCATAACGTGACAACGCATGCAATGTGTATAGGAATTTGAACACATATAAGTAAAGCATAACGCGACAACGCATGCAATGTGTATAGGAACTTGAACACATATAAGTAAAGCATGACACGACAATGCATGCAATGTGTATAGGAACTTGAATGGAAGGGTGCAAGACAATGCAACCTAAGAATGCGAAACAACGCGGGTGGACGGGAGGATGCAAGACAATACATGCAAACTACAATGCAATACATATTCTATATGCAATAGATGGAATGGATAAGGCATGCAGCCAAACCGTATCTTGCCTAGGAAAAGCATGGACACATACAAACCACGTTTAACACAGAAACGGTGTCGTCACCCACAACACTAGGTGCGTACACATAATATCATAACCGTGCTTCAACGTGAAAGGTACGGGCACATACCAGACCAAGCTCAACATGGAAAGGCGCAAGCCATAGATGGATGTGATGCAGTAAATGCATGCAATGCTTTATTTACAATGCGATATATACAATATGCATGTAATGTATGCTGTAATGCAATATATACAATGGATGGGGCACGCAGCCAAACCAAATCTTGCCTAGGAAAGACATGGACACATACAAGCCTTGTCTAACACAGAAACGGTGCCGTCACCCACAACACTAGGTGCGTACACAAAATATCATAACTGTGCTTCAACGTGAAAAGTATGGACGCATACCAAACCAAGCTCAACATGGAAAGGCGTAAGCCATAGATGGATGATACAGCAAATGCATACAAGCTACAATGCGATATATACAATATGCAATGGAAACTGTGTACAATGCACTATATACAATAAATGCATGTAAATTTATGTACAATGCAATATTTACAGTGAATGCATGTAAATTATGTACAATGCTATGTACAATGAATGCATGTAAACTATGTACAATGCTATGTAGAATGAATGAATGTAAACTTATGTACAATGCAATATTTACAGTGAATGCATGTAAACTATGTACAATGCTATGTACAATGAATGCATGTAAACTATGTACAATGCTAATGAAACACGCATAACAATGCATTTTTTTTTTGAAATGCATGATAATGCGAATGAAAGAAATGCGCGATCACGCGCGTCTTTTGAAGTGCATAACAATGCAAATGAACTGCGCATGACAATGCGAGGTAAGAGGAGATGCATGACAATGCATGTGAGGTATGTGTGACAACGTGTGACAAGGGTCATGCATGTGAATGCATGTGAGGTGCTCATAAAAAAGATGCAAAACAATGCAAGTGTGGCGTGCATGACAACGCATAACATATGTGCATGACAATGCGAGTATGATGCGCGTTGCAACGCATACGAGATATGCACAAAAATGCAACGTATTTAAAGCAGTTTCCAGACTTCGCAAGATACAAAAGGATACGAAAAAGAATACACCTCGTACGTATTCAAGGATCGCACATAGAAAACACGGTCCGATGTCAAAATGGAGACCGGTTAAGCTTCAAAAAATGAAATTCTTTGCACTGTCTTGAGCAAATAAGGCCCCAAACCATATATCTGACCCAAACAAGGGTGTAGGAGGTGCACCGACCACTAGGGGGATCACCGGCCATCCACCTGCCACAAAATAATGCCATCGGCCATCTATTTGGCCGACCGGCCAACAATGTGGCCGACCGGCCAAAAATACCTGTTCGGGGTAGTTTTGTCAATCTGGCACGGGTCTTTAAATATAAGGCTTCTAGCCCTATTTTCTCACTTGCCTCTTGCTCGAAAAACCTTCCCCCATCTCTCTAGGTCATTTTCCAACCTTCTACCCTCGTTTTTCCTCGGTTTTTGGGCCTATTTTGTCGTTCGATTTGCGAACTCCTTCGTGTTTCGAACATTTTGAACCGAACAAAACTCAAATTCGGTGTCTCCTTCTCGATTTCCACCACTCGGGGTTTGTTTCCCTCGAGTTTACCTTGATTCTTGTGCCTTTTCCGCACTCTGACCTTTCCGGCCATTTTTCACCCTCTTAGGGTTGACTTTTCAGTTGACTTTTCACATTCTCGCTCGGTTTTCACATTTTCGGCGATTTTCACACCCTACTCGACATGGCAGACGATCTTCCATAGGGTGGGGCTTCCCCAGAGATGGACGTAGACCCCGAGGTTGAGCTCCTCCCTCTCCGCGTCCGACCGTTCGATCCGGCGACCTACAGGCCGGTGGTGCATGTGCTCCTTCCTGACAGCCTCCACCACTTCCGGAGCTACGCGCGAGGCGCACCACTGGAGCTTCTATTGCACGAGTCAGAGTCAGAGTCACATCTGTCATACGGCGCTTCTGAGGTACACTCTTCCCCGTTTCATTTTCTGCAATGTAGAACATATAACTGTGCTAGTCAATACTGTTCTTTAACTGTATAACTCAGATACACTGGTATATCGTATGCTGTGGTCCACTGTGAACACGCCTACACTCGATATCTATTTGATCTTTGAACACATATACACATGCCGTCTTCTCACTGAACCACTTGAACACACCGATACATCAGATGCTGTAGTTCACTGCGAGCACACCCGCACCCGATGTCTGTTTGAATTTGAACACGTGCACACACGCTGTCTTCTCACTGAACCATTTGAACATACCGATACATCAGATGCTGTAGTTCACTGCGAGCACACCCGCACCCGATGTCTGTTTGAATTTGAACGCGTGCACACACACTATATTGTATCCATTCTGTATGCTTTCAAAGACATTGTATATGTGATGTTGCTTCGCGACTGCCTGCTTTAAATCACAGGGAGATTCCTATGCCTTCTGAGGGTATGGGAACGTCGAGGCCCGGGGATGGTACATGGAGCTACCTAACGCAATTCGTCAGATCGTTGATCAAGCCAGTTTCGGGACCTTCTACATGGGACTCTCATGCCTTACTGCGAGCAGGCCCCTTCTTGTCACTCTGGTGGAGAGGTGGTGGGACACCACCGACTCCTTCCACCTTTCTGCCACCAGGGAGATGACGATGACTCCCTTCGACTTCTCGATGCTCACTATCGTTGGGGTATGGGGTGATCCGATCCCCTTTGATACTGACATGGACGAGTGGGACGCCGCTCAGCTTTATTTGCTCGGCACTCAGCCACCCCTCGCTCAAGCAGGGTTTGTGCGATACTCTTGGTTTGAGGCTCATTTCCGGATCCAGGCGCCTACTACCCGGGAGGAGGAGGAGTAGTACGCGCGTGGCTTCATTATGTTCTTACTAGGGACCAAGCTTTTCGCCGACAAGGCGAACACCGTCGCCCTCTACTTGCTGAGCGCACTGGTGGACGTGACACAGATCCACCGCTATGACTGGGGTGGCGCCAGCTTGGCCACTCTTTACGGCTACATGATCTCATCGTCCCGCCACAGCGGGCAGTTACTTGGAGGCTATTGGCAAGCCTGGGAGGTACGCATTCCCTTTCTCTCTTTTCAATTCTACTTTTCATTATCTGTACACCACATACACTGCGGACACGCAATCTACTTTATACTGGCTGTACACTGCACACACTGCACAATACACTGCTTTCTACTTTATCTGCATACTACTTTATCTGTATACCGCTCATATCTGTATACTACTCATATCTATTCTGTCACACTATATAATTGTGGGTGTATGCCTACTTTCCTAGGCTTGCCCCAGTACCGGAGCAGGAGATGCCCTCTATGATCCTATTCTCCCATCGCTTCGACGTGAGGTGTGAGCGGAGGCCTCGGGATTCTTTCATGTTCTTCCGTCGCTACTTTGACACCATCACCGCCGCAGAGGTATGCTTAACTTCGAGTTCATTCAAGGTTCGCTTTACATTGCATTTTCAACAACAGTAGATAACAAACTGTACTTCATTTGCAAATCACCTGGCAGCCATAGGCCTCATTGCCTATCGCGGCTCGGGAGCGGTATGAGGGCGCTCAGGAGATCGCCCAATCCAGGATTCTGTTGGAGGGCCCGGTCTGCCGGGCTTGGTACTTTGGAGAGCGCTTCATGCAGCAAACCTTAGGTGTGCCCGAGTAGCGGGTTCCAGCACCTCCTCCTACCCACGCGAGGTACACCGAGAGGTACACCTTGGCGGAGCTGACCCGCCACACAGTTGGTCGGAGTTATGAGCAGTTTATAGACGAGGGCGACTACACAGAGTTCGTCCAGACTTACATCATGCGGCCACTGACGGGTGCTGGCCGAGTTGAGGGGGAGAGACCAGTGGCACCAGCAGCGAGGGTAGAAGTATCGCAGGCACCTCAAGCCCGATGCGGGAGTGGGTCCCGGGGGTCTCGGAGAGAGCAGGGAGCTGGGTCCTAGAGAGGGCGGGGAGTTAGGTGGCCCGAGCTGCCTACTATGATGACATACCGAGGGCAGGGTGGGGAGACTTACCAGATCCCTATCGCTCCTCCTCCGGCTGATCATGAGTTAGTCGGATTTCATGGCTTGCCCCCGGTATGTACTTCTACATTTTGCATTCTGCACAGTCATTTCATTTCATTTCATTTCTGTTTGATATTCCGCAGAATATTGATACTTCTAACACTTTTGCAGGCTTCCTCCGAGTATACTCACCAGTCCCTAGAGTTGACCGCCTCCGTGATGGGGATGCTTCAGCGGAGCCTCAACCTACTGGCCATTTACAGTATCCCGGTAGGCTTTTCTGACCACAATCTCAAACTCTACATAAATTGTTTCACATAATCTGATGCATCGCACTATCAACACAGCACTTGATACACGGCCCTCACGGCATTTGATACACTGTAACCCGCAGACTGTTCACAGCATTGCTCACGACATTCATACACTACACTCAGTCACCGTATTCTGTACTAACGTACTGCTCATAACATTCATACACTGTACTCATACACTACATTCTGTACTGATACACTACTCACAGTATTCATACTCTGTTTTGCGTAGCATACTGATGCATTTGCCATTTGTGCTTTTCAGCCTCCATTCCAGATTCCTACTGCAGGAGGTGCTCCAGCTGGGCCTTCTGTTTCTGCTCGAGGAGGAGGGCGAGGAGGCACAGTATGTTCCCGCACCAAAGCGGGGCGCACTCATATTGGGAGCAGTTCTCGGGCACCGATCCCAGACGATGATGAGTCTGAGGCAGAGGCGGAGACGGAGGCAGAGTCATCCGAGGAGGAGACCGGAGATGACTCGGGCTCGGGCTCAGATGATGGTACTGACGATGATGCTCCTGGACCTTCGTCCAGGAAGAGGACGAGGACAGACCCTCAGGCCTGAGACCACTTGACGCTGATCTAGACTTTTACTGCTTTTCTTCTTTTTGTTTTACTTTTCTTTTTGCTGGTAGCTTGAACATATTGTACTGCCGCAGGCAGGTTTTGTTTTCTTCAAAGCTATGTACTTAAAAAGATGATGAAATGAAACAAGCTTTTTGTTTGAAAAAGAAAGTGTTACATTTGTACATCACATCGCATCGCATTGCATATCACATAACAATGTAATGAGATTGATCTTTTGTTTGAAAATTGGAACACTTGCATCGTAATAACCAAGCAATGAACCGGCCAACGACAAAACAACTCATACAACAATACTGCTCATTCTGAACATACAGCCCATAACACAGTGCTTGGTTCATTCTGTACACGGCGAATCCTAAACAAACAGTCCAATCTGAAAAGACTGAATACAAAGATGGAATTGGCGGAAATTGAAACACACTCAGACGTTCCAAATTTTTCCTTTCTTCTTTTGCTTCGCAGCCCAGAACCCAAAAAAAAAAAGCTTCAGATAGGTCCAGGTTTTACTATTTTGACATGACCTGGGTCAAACCCTGCGATCGTTAAAAGAACTAGTCTTGCTTTGCACAAATGTGGAGAATGGCACAGCACTCTGAGCACAAAATGATTTTTTTTGAAAATGAGAAAAGGGTTCTCAACCGGGTATTGAGTCTACAACTGAACACAGCATACTACGACTCAACAAAAGGTACACGACCTGAACACATCGAGTAACACTCGAAAAAAGACTCAAAACAAAAGTTGAGGTAAACAAAACAAAAGACACGACACACAAACGTGTTACAAAGACAAGAGACCTCTCAGTTCGCGAGGAGCCAGTTTCTCCGAATATTATTTCCCAACCTTTCTCATTTGTGATTCTCACATCACTCTGGCACTCAATCTCTATTTTTCTCAAAAAGCCCTTTTCTCACTTTTTCTCTCATCGCATATCTCTCTATTCTTCAATCTCTCATTTTTCAATCCCTCCCCTAGGTGGTTGACGGATAAACAAGAGATCGTGGATTCATGCCCAACACTGTTAGCTCGCAGCTACTTCTTCCGGTGACATCTAGTCGATGCCCCGGATAAGGGAGTGGAGTATTCTGATCCATTCCAATTCGTGCTTCGCACATGACTTGATACCTCGTTGCTTGGAGGGTGTTGAGAGCTTTCAGCCCTTTGCTTGCTAGCTTCAGTTGTGCCCTTTGTGGCGAGTAGAGTGCCCTTTCCGGCAAGTATGGTGTCCTTCCTGGCAAATGCATTGACAACAGGGGAAAGACAAGAAGCCTAACTCAACTGTGCCCCTAGTTCATCATTTTAACCATATTTTTTGGTTTTCTACTAAAACAATTTTGACCAACATGAGAGTTAGATTAGCATGCTTGTGCAATTTTTGATTCAAAATCATGCAAGTTAGACTATGAGCACTGAAAATTTTCCCTTTTTAGGTCCAAGAAAAGGTCCAGTTTTGAAAAATGGAATAATTTTTGAGAAATTAGTCAACCTCAGTAAAATAATCTCAAAACTGTTTTTGCAAACGGCCACTGCTCGACGAGCACAGAGCCTACTCTTGAGATGCACAACCTTGGATCCATAATAATGGAAAACTGCTCCTTATCTGAAGGACACTGCATGGCAACGGAAAGTTGCCCCTTTTTTGAATGGCGACTCATGGCAACGGAAAGTTGCCCCTTGTCTGGATAACGCCACAGCATACTATGAACAGTTCTCATTAGTGATGATCGTAACCGAACTCTCGGATACAGAGAAGACGAAGATGGTCAAAACCAATATATGGACACAGTCACTTTGAAAGTGTTGGTGGCTGGACTTCAGGATGAAGTTGCCTACGTATCCCAAACATGGGAATCAAGCCTTACGTAGTTCTGGTTAAGGTACACTCGTGTATTAACTCTCCTTTTGCGCTCTAACTTTTGCCAAGGCCGCCCTTTCTGGGTTTTCAACCTTGCGAGCTTTGTTCTTCTTTTCTTTTCTATTCTTTTCATTTCTTTTTTTCTTTTTTCATCTTTTTTCTTCCTTTTCTTTTTTTCATTCTTTGCATTTTTCTTTTTTTCTTGTTCTTTTTCTTCTTTTTCTTGCTCTAACTTTTGCCTGGGTCGCCCTTCCGGGTTTTCGGCCCAACGAGCCTCTCAAGGGTAAAAGTGTAGCTTGATCCATGCCAAATGGTTTTGAGATCCTGAAGTCATCTGAATCCAAGAGAGTGGTTGTTGTTCGCTGACGATGCAGGAGTCCACCCAATGGGGGGCTAAATTTGCCCCTAGTGTTGTGGATCGGAACTCGGTTGTCCTTTAGCGACACCTTCTTCTTTCCTCCCTTCTGGGATTTGGCATTCTTGCCGTTTTTCGTCGTGGACTCTTCGAGCACATTCTCTGACGTCTTTTGCCCCCTTGTTCAAGGGGTGCTTCTGATCTGGCCATACAAGCCTCACATTGCGGTTGGCCGTTGAACATTCTGAATTCACGTTCAAGGTTTTGAGAGAAAGGGGTTGAATCTTGAGGCTGAGAGCGATCCTAGGCTGCACAATCTCGAGATCGATTCCACACAGGTCTTCGCAGGACCGCGCAAAACATTTTTTGAAATTTTTTTTTTAAAAAGTGACAAATCGATCACGTTGAAGATAGTGTAGAACCAATCTGGATCAAGCCAGGATCCTTCCCAATACTCACACTAACAAGCATGATCTCATTCATTAAGGGCTTAGCACGCCTCTCTTTCTCTCAATTGATCAAATTTTGCAAAACTCGAGGAATTCCTTCCTCTTCGTTTTCACCACAGTGTTCAAAAAGTTTTGAAAAACTTAGGTCAATGCAATGATTTCGAGGTACAGAAGAGTAGGTGAGATGCTCCACCATTTCATTCAAATCTTCTAGTACAACTAGCTCAAAGTAGCAATAAGCACGGAAACATGATAGCCACAGCTGTTTCATTCAGATTTCTTGGGTTGCAACTGGCTCCATAGCAGAAACAGACTCAAGAAAAAGCCAAAAAGATAAACACAAAACAAAAGAGTGATACCCGAGGTAACACCCCCGAAATCACCGAACTTCTATACAACAGGACTGACTCAACATAACAAGACAGACCCGACCGACATAGTACAAAAAGACTGCTTATATACACACAAGATAACAAAACTGACTGAATACCCAAGTCAAAAAGTGCAAAACTAGCATTCGCAAATGCTCCAAAGTGCGTGCCATATGCCACATCCAAAGTAAACTAAACGCCGCCCGCAGGTGGACCAACTTCTGATCACATACTTGCAGTATCCTCGAAATCTAACAACTCAGCAGTGACGGACTTCACTGAGGTAGGTGGAAGGATGACCTCATTGTCGATCAAATCCTGTACTTCATGACGAAGACGGAAACAGTTGTCGATACTATGACCGGTTTGCTGGTGGTACGCGCAATACAAGGTATCATCATGTGAGTGAGGGAGGTTCTTCGAGAGAGGCCGAGGCTCAAGGGGTCTAAGATGGCCCTTTTCAACAAGGATCTGGAGCGCCTTAGACAAAGGCATGTAGAGGGCATGAAAGACCCTACGCCCTCAAGGTAGATACTTCAAAGTCTGCTAACTTTTGCCGGACGCACTAGCAAAGGATCGGCAAGTGCCGCCTTGACTTTCTGATCCTTTCCCGGTATAGAGTTGGGATTGGAGAGAACTGTTCTGGCATGACGCGGCCTATCCCGATTTTCCACCTGGCGGGAACTCCCCTCGGTTGGAGTGGGGAAAGCATCGTCCACAGTCTTAGCCACCACTACGAATATTTGCTGTTTACTCAATCCTCTGGCTTTCAAAGCCACGACTGCCCACAGCAGTTGTTCAACGGGATCAGCATCTGTTCCCACTTTGTTCTTACCTCTAGCCTCAACTTGATCGAGGGTTTGGGTTGCTACATCAGAGTGGAACCCGGTTCTTGTTGCCATGTCATGGCCATAGCTTGAGGCAGCCTCAGGTTGGCTGAGCTCGATTACAATTCGCCCCAATAGCGGGGACTCTTGCGATACAAAATTCCCGACGTAGGATGTGGTTGGTGGCAAAACCGACATTCCGTAGGCGAGATCAGCCATAGATCGCTGAAGATCGCCAATCATTCCCATCAATTCAAACGTGGTGGGCTCACGAGCTTGACACGACTGGGGGGTCCAGACCGGGCACAAAGCAGGCGACCTGGGCGGGTATGGTACTTCAACATTGGTCTTATCCCGCAAGATGTTTCCTTGATCCAATGCAGCTGCCATGACTACAATTTTCTCTGAACTTTGCGTCATCATGAGTCCGCTGAATTGAATGGTGACTGACGGATCAGATGTCTATCTTGCCTCAGCAAAGGAGAACACTGGCTATTCTGTACTAAATCTCTGAACTGAAAGAGAAAACATGCAGCATTTCGGCCCAATCAGAACAGACGCAAGCATAGCTGAATAACTGTACTCTACTACTGATCACTGTTCCCCAAAATCACTGCCCCAAAAAATTGAATTTGATACCCGCAGATATAACTGATTGCTCAAAACACTGATACTGATGCCCTCAAGTCTAACACCCAGACTTCCAAACCGATATATGCATTCCCTGTAAAGGTTAACTCAAAAAGCACATAACAAGCAAGCAAGAGCCAAAACACCCCTATTTTGGGGTAGGGCTTCCCCGTCCTATTTTGTCAGGAGTTATGGTTTCACTACGCACGCAGCGGTTTCAAACAACCTATAATCGGGTAGCAACCTGTCCTAGCTTGGAATGATCACTATGGATTCCGAATATGCACTAGGTCGAATGGTCAAAAGGGTGCCCCAGTGACAACCGGGGTTTGTGTTCCCATCGTGGCAGAGCCCGTAACCGGTCAGCCTTATGGCACGCTTCTCGAAGCGAGCCTCCGGCAAACCGTTCAGGAATAGCAGACGGCAAACACTGTGACTTAGGCACACCAATGCACATGCAATGCAAAGAAACACATAAGTGTAATCAAAACAAGATATCATGAGTTCGAGTCAAGTTCTCTAACTCCCAAGCAGAGTCGCCAGAAACTGTAGACGTCCCCGAACGTCCCAGGAGGGAATCCCGTTTTGTTCATTTGGGCTGACTACAGTCCGGACTCAATGTCATGGTCTTATATCTAATCTCGCAGAGTGCAATGCAAGACCGATGAATCATCAAAGAGTCCAAATCCGGCAAATCATTTTTGAAAACAGATTTTTTGAAAGAAGTGCCAAACATGGACTACTTCGCCAGATACAGAGTTGCCACCTAAATATTTTTTATGGGGGAATTTAAGAAACCCTGACTCGTTGCCTAAGGCCACGTGTCCGTCATCACCAAAGTTGCCTCGGCTCGGGAACTTGGGTACAATTAGGGAAGGTCAGCTATGAGCACCCCCGCTCGCCTCATCAAAGATCGGCCTCTACTAACCATGATATCTAGTTTTGAAAACATTATGCCTTCTTATTCCGGTTAATTAGCTAATCTTACTATGTGATGCGCACAACACAAAAGTATAGACTAGATCGCCTAATTTAGAACAAAGCATTGCATATCTGCTCATTTGGAAGAATGGTTTGAGTTTTGCTACTCGCAAGTAGGCTAAAATACGGATTTCAATGAATTGTCCAAATTCAAGCAATCCAACCTTCACCCACAGGCATTCAGGCAATTATATCACATACGCAAATAGCCTCATGGTAAGCATGTTGTCATGGCAACACTCACACACATGCAAGGATGCTAAAGCGTAAATACTTACCTAGTACTCCAAGCCAAAACAGAAACTACTTAGTAATCAAATGCATGATCCTAGTTCATGTTAAGATGGCTAATGCAACACATGCAAAATGCAACTAGAAATAGGCTCGGCTATTCTAAGATGTCATGTGAAATGCAACTTGATACGTGTATTCAAATTGGAATTGAAATACAATGCAGTTAGCATGATGTGCCGAGCCCAGTGCATGCAATACAAATAAATGTGTGCAAACATGCTATCATAAGTATGCTAATTGAAACGTTCCCTAAAACTAACCATTGTAAGCGGTTAAATAAAAGGGAGAAAGACGTGGGGGTTGGAAGACATGCATCACACACACACACGCTTATTACACAATTCGCCCTCTCTCGGAGAGACCAAAAGAATAATACAAATTTAACTAACTAACAAGCTAATTAAATAGTTACAGACCACTTAACTAGTTAATCAAATTAACTAAGCTAATAAAGCCGTAAAACAGCCTCACGAAGAGGGTCCAATGCATACATGCTCGGCTACGCTCAGAAATCCACCACCATGCACAAGCTGCCTCTGTTTGCACTATTTTATGCCTCTGGAGACTGCACAAGTCCCAAAGTTGCTTCTGAAATACTCCCTAAGGGTTGTGGGAGACCACCGGCCAGAAGGAAACACCACTGCCCATGAGGAAGTGGTCATCGACCACAAATGAAGATCTCGGCCAAATATGGATAGCCGGCCGGCACTAAAGATGGCCGACCGGCCATCTTTTCCTGTAGAACCCTGTTTTGATAGCAGCAGAGGGCAAACAAGGCATGGCAATGCATCTTACGCAAATGTTTGCACAACCAGCCTTCCCATCATGTTGTGGACTCAAGGGAGTTTGGTACTCGACCCTCGGACCACCAATCGCACATTTCAATGCGTGATGGTCCAAGAAGTCAAGTGTGCATTTTGATGTTAAATGTAATGCACACAAAACACACGATGGGCCCAACCTCTATCATAATCAATTCAAGAGGGAAGGCATACATGCCAAAATGCAACCTAAGCATGCGAGCTAAGCATACAATATGAGCATATGAGCATATGAACAAGTATGCAAAGATGCAAGCATGTAACAAGTATGCAAGCTAACAAGCATGCAAATGATATGTGACAACGTATCAAGCAAACATGTGACAACATGTTAAGTAACTAAAAGGGGAATGCATGCCAAATGCAACACAACTTTAAACATGCAACAACATGCCAATAGACCAAGTATGTGACAACATGCCTATGGGCCAAGTGTGTGACAACATAGAAGGCAAATGTACACATAAGCATTCATGCACACATGGTCCAAAACTTGAGCATGAAGGAGTAACTTTTAAGCCCAAAACAGTGGCTAATATGCTAAGCACATGAAGGCAAATGTATATACAGACACGGTCCAATACTTAAGCATAGAGAGGGGACTTTTAAGCACACTTAAAAGGAGATAAACACGGACAAATGACAAGCATGATGAACTCTGAAAATCATGTTAAGGATGGTGCCAAACCAACTAAACAAAACAATCAAAGCATGCAAGCAAGGTTCAAACTTGAAAATTAGCCACGGGACTCAAACCAAGGCTATATGAAGCAAGCCCCAAAGGGCTATGGAGACCTAAAACAGTCCCAATGCAAGTCTGAACAAGACCAAAGACACACCTAGATGGCATCTAAATGGCCTAAATCTAAAGGCATGCACAAAGGTCCAAACATGGAGCATAAAACACAAACCTTTTGAAGCATCAAAGGAGCCATAAATACAAGTATACAAACATGCTATATGGACTGAAATGACATGATAAGTGGTGCCAAACCACTAAAATGATGCAAAGAGAGCATGCTAGAGGGGCCAACACTCAAGGCCTACAAGGGAGATTGCATGGTAGCTATACAAAGCAAGTCATAGAT
Organism: Camellia oleifera; assembly: GCA_022316695.1. Taxonomy (NCBI): domain Eukaryota; kingdom Viridiplantae; phylum Streptophyta; class Magnoliopsida; order Ericales; family Theaceae; genus Camellia; species Camellia oleifera. Next base: position 27,703,699 of record CM039316.1, on the reverse strand, counting down.
GACCCAAACAACCAAAAACAGACCTCAAGTATACTAAAATATGCATAAAAGCTTCACAAAGCTAGGCCAAAATCATGCTAAAAACAAGGCTCAAAGTACAAAGCATGTTAAGGCAATTTCATGGCATTACAAGACAAGTATGCAAGGCATGCATGGTGTGCCTAAACCAACTTAAAACAGAGGTAAACCATGGCAAAATACTACCAAATAACAGCTAAGACATGGCCAACATGGACTTAAACAAGGTGCTCACACATGAGGCTAAAATGGCAAGTATTGAAGACAATAAGAAGAGAGGATGGCCCTCTCCTTCTTAGGACCTTAAAACTCCATCCCCACCACTGAAATCCCTCTGGATTTCAGTGGTGGGAAGGCCAAGACAAGGTGGTCCCGGAGCTCACCAAAAATGCACAAAAATGAGGCTAAACAAGGCCTAAGAGGGGGTCAAACAACCCCAAACACCAAAACAACCTTAAGCAACTATTTTAAGCACTCAAAATTAGAACTTTTATTAGTTATAGACTAAGCTTAAAAATAGATGCAAGGATGGCTAAAAGCCTAAGAAAAAATGGGGAATAAAGCGGTAAAGTTCTTACCCTTGAAGACCTTCTTCACAAAGACTATTCCAGCCCCTTCTTTAGATCAAAACTAGCTCAAAAACTTTAACAACACCCCTTTGGCACCTCAGTAACCAAGGTATAGTGTAATGGTAGGTGTTTGTGCACAAAAGTAAGAACAAACACGCACTTGTACACACACAACTCAAAAGGAGAGGGAGATATGGAGATGGATAGATACACAAACCCTAACCCTAATCTCAGAGCTCTGGAATTTTCTTGGAACCCTTGAGGAGGGAGGAGATGCCCTCCTCTTATAGAATTCTAACTCTTGCAAAGCTTACAAAACAAGCTAAGCAAGAGGAAAATCCCTCCATACACATGTATGGAGGGGGTGCAAAGTGGGTGCCAGCTGTGCCAGCTGGCACAAAATATCTGCCAAAAGTAGATGAACAGTGGTCGACCAACAAAAATGGCCATTTGACCAACAAAGGTGGCCGGCCGACCACCAAGAGTGCCGACCGGCCATCACCAATGGCCGGTGGCAAGAAAACATGGCTGGTGGCCTCAAGCCATGGCCGGTGAGGTGTGGAGGTGGCCAACAAGCTATTTCCCACCCTCAAAAGCAAAACAACAAGTGTTTGGTGCAAAACCAAACACAAAACAAACAAGTTGAGAGATCCTAAGGCAGGGCACGTAGTTGAGACCTTCGGGAACTCAAAACGAACACAAACATGGATGATCACCAAGTGTTCAAGCGATGACGTCCAAGTCTTGAGGACAGTCAAAAATGGGGTGTCTATACCAAGTAGCAGTAGATCTGATGAGAACGCGATAAATTTCAATAGTGTTTGCTATTTAAATGCAAATAGTCACACACTACTCCTCTATGCAACATATAGGCTTGGAGTTGAACTTGGTTAAAAGAAAGAAAATGATTTATTTATTTATGGAAAGTAGTGAGGTATTTGTTGTTCCTTGAATTAAGTTGCTTAGAAAATTGTGGAACCCTGCCTTATACAGGGGAAAGGGGCAGTAAAACCATATAAGAGGCTTCAAGATTGCTGTTGGAGAATATGAATTCTCTAGAAATGATGAGAGACTTAGATTCTTTAACAGTTACAACTAAGAACACAATAGCAAAGAGATGATCGAAATAAGAGATTGAGTGAAGAAAAAGGCAAAGTAGTTAAATAGAGAATAATGGCAAGGCTCTCCCATGGATCTCCCACTCTCACTCTCAAGGTAGATAATGGAGAAGGGAAATCAGTTCTCTTCCAAGAATTGTTTTTCCAAAATCCATCCTATATAAAGCTATGGGTGGGTGCAATTTATAGACACCTCATGATGTAGGATGGAACCCATGTGCAAGGTACATGGGGAATATTCCCTCTAACTATTATGTTCGAGGAGGTGACCTCTCCGAGAATAAAGAAAACCTCAAAGAGGAGATCAACCTCTCGGCAAACCGTTCTTCTTAGCCACACCTAACCAATGATCCCCAATCATCCTAACAGCTTAGGGGTACTCCCAGAGGACACCCTGCTGCAGAAGGGTCAAGGGTAGTTTAAGAGAACGTCTTGCCGCAAATATTGTCGAGTCTTAGGAACCCCCTAGATCGTGCCACCTCAACCCGAGTATAGGCTAGTTTAACCGAAGAGTGAATTTATCTCCATTCATCGTCCTTGGGATTGGATCCTTTGTTCAGACTCCGTCACGCCCATGGTTCTGGTACGTAGATCCCGGAAAGTTTCAAGCCCACAATTGTTATAGGACTCACTAACGGAGCGACTTCTAAATTGCATTCGAATCCGTTTGAAGCCAAGCGCTTCGGATCTCTTGGTTCGTAGATCTGAACTCTTTTGAATCCGAGCTCAAATAGGTCTCTAGGTTCATAGTTCCGAACCCTTTCAAGACTAAGTCAATACCTCGGAGAATGGATCTTCTCTGAGGGCTTCATCTCTTTTGAAAGCAATGGTTAACCTCCTTGGATGCCCATATGATCTAGGCCTCCTCGAATGGGCTTGTTAGACTCTCTTTAGATATATCTGCTTGATGGGTCTTCTTTGGCCCAATTTGTTGGCTTTCTTATGGGCCCGTTTAATAGAATTCACTTGGGCCCATTTGACAATAATTTCTCCAATCTCACCAATTTTTGAAAGCAATGCTACATACCCTTAAATTTTTTATCCAAAAAGATCAATGTGTTGTCCAGATTCATTCTAGATGTTTATCAAAATGACAAGATCAAGTCAATATTTCAAAATTATTAGGCTACCATCAATGATGGAATATTTGGTGTAACCCAACTTAATGAATTGTCTATAATTTTTTTTAAAAATTTTAAATTTTTTATCAGAACGTTTGATTAAACTGACTTACAACCATAATCATAAAAATCAAATACTATAATCAATACAGAAAAGCTCCAAAAGGAGAGAGAAAGTCCCTAGTAAATAGACACACGGAGAATAAGACCTAAACGTAAATAGAAATATTCAAACCACTGAATCCTAATAAGGTGCAGAAAATTCAACCAAACAAGTTAATCCCGTTAATTAGTATATTTTTGCATTCTTGCATGACTCTTGAATTAAAATAAAAAAATAAAAATAAAAATAAAAAGGGAAAAGAAAGCATCTTATAGTCCAAATATTGGGTTGGGCTAAAATAGTGATAAAAAAAACAAATAGATTAAAATAATTAATAAAACAAAATGTCATGTCCAAATTATAATTATTTTAATGTTTCTCTCACAACTATCAAATCAACCACAAAAAAGACCAACTATCATCCCAAAATACAATTTTTTTAGTTAGGCACAAAAAAGCCAGCTAAAATAGTCAAGTTTCAAAACGAGCCCATTTTGACTTATATCATTTTGTTCCTGGTAATTTTAATTGGTTCAATTTTAATCATGAATTTATAATTTTGTATAAATTTAATCTAATTGATTATAATTATTAGTGTTTTTTTATTTTATTTTATTTATTATTATAGAAAATGCACACATTAGCAATGTGTCATGCTTTTATAGAAAAAAAAAATTATAAATTTATTCAACTCAATGAATTAATCTTAATCAATTCAGCGATCAATTTCGTTTAAACACCATAATATGAGTTATTATTGAACCAAATTAATACAAAAATTAAAATTTTGAGTCCAGATCAAACTAATTAAAATGATATCAACTAAAATAACCAAAAAAAGAAAGCAGAAATTAGCGATGTAATTTGCCCGCCATTCAATGCCTCTATGGTGGTGACCCAGCACGACGACAACGGTCGTAAACGTTGCAACGACCATTGTTAGAATAATAACGTGAGTTACCCGGATACAACGGTTGGCCGCGGATGCCTGTTGCAGAAGGTGCCGTAGATGTGGGACTTCCTTTCACCCCAATCGGACTTGGTCCATCTGCCACAAACCATATCATTGATAATGTCTAAATTGAAATTAGATTTACAGTATATAAATTAAATTAGGAAAATTTATTTAAAACCTCTAAGATCTATCATGTTAGTGGGTAAAGAATAGTTCAAAATATTTTACTTTTTAAACCTCCTGAGTAAAAGCTTTTTTCAGGAAGGATATACTATTTTTTCTTTTTTCTTTTTTCTGGACAATCTTGCACCTATGTATATATTCTGGACAATCTTGCACTGTTCATCTCACAGAAATCCAGAACATAAGAAATCAAAATCCTATTCCAAAAATTCATAAATCAAAACAATCAAAATCCAATTCCAAAAATTCATAAATCAAGAAGAAGAAGAAGAAGAAGAAGAGGAGGAGCTCTTAGAGGAAGAAGTTTTTATGCCATTGTTGCAATGAAAGTATGTTTTTGGGTCTTGGTTGGATTTTGATGAAGGTAGTGTTGGGTGTAGAAAACGGGTGTGACTAAGGAAAGTTTGGTTGAAATATTGGGCATATTGATCGAAAATTTGGTGAGATTGGAAGGAATTTGTTGATTAATTTGTTGAGCTTATTGATTGTTATTTGTAAAGTTTTCTTCAGGTATTTTGAATCATTGTTAATTTGTTTATGAACTCGAATTATTGTTGATTTGTTCATAAACTCGCAATAAAAAAACTTGTAGAGCTTCCTTTCATACTTCGTTTTTTTTTATTTTTTATAATTGATACTCTGATTAAAAAAACAATAAAGTGTTACTTTAGTAATCAATAACATATTATTGTAAAATAAAGTAACATAATACTTATCTACGTCAATTTTGACGGTAATTTTTTTTAAAATTTTTTTTTACGAATTTCATAATCAATAATTCAACAAATGTTGGCGGTAATTTGGTAATCAATAATTTTCATGAATTTTGTTTGATAGATGTTGATGAGAAAATTCTAAAAATATTAATTTTATCAAAAATCGACATCTAGATCAAAAATTATATTATTTTAAAATTTAAAATATTAAATTACTCACTAAGGATATTTTGGTAATAGTGATATGTGCGGTACCTTTCAAGAAAAACTTTTTGTACTTATCTTTAATGCATTAAAATTTTATTATGAGAAAATTTTGACCAAATATAAAATTATAAGAATTAAAATGACATTTAAATTAAATTATAAAAATGAAAAATGTAATGAACCCTATATTGTAATATCATATAATTGGAGATATAAGATGATGAAAAAAACAAAAACAACTGGGCGTGCGTGCGTGCGTGCGTGCGTGTGTGTGTGTGTGTGAGAGAGAGAGAGAGAGAGTAGCCAGTTTTTCAAAATTATATTATTAGCTTGCTAATTTATGAATATTTCTACAATGTTCATAGAATGACCCCTTTTAAAATTTAAAAAATTCTTTAAAAATTTACCAAAAAATATAAAGGGTTGATATTTTTAAGAAAATAAATTTTTAATTTTTAATTTTTTCAATTTAAACTAAAATTTTTTGATTTATTTTCATTCTAAACCATCTACCTGTTTTCCTTCGGTAAAATTAATTAAAAAAAATATTTTAATTGTTAAACTTAACGAAAAATAATATTTTAGATATTTTTTATACACTTACTTTGAATTTAATGATTATTATTATTATTATTATTATTATTTAGTTTCACTTAACGAAAATCAGTCGATAGTTTAGATTGAAAATAAATCAAAAAATTAAAGTTTAAATTAACGAAATTAAAAATTCAGAGTTTATTTTTTTATAAGAATCAAATCTTGAGTTTTTTTTTTTTTTTTTTTTTACTTTTTTTTTTTTTTTAATTTTCCAAAATTTTCTGATTCACCTTTTAATTCATGACTATTCTTACAAGTTTTATGATGAATTTCACTTATTTTACATATTATATAACAATATCAATATATTAGAAGAATTTTTTTAATTATATAAATTATGTAAATTAATGAAATATGTTAAAATCACAATATAATATCTTAATTATATAGTTCAAAAATTGTATGAAATTGATAGAAACCACCAGTACTAATGGTTCATATATGAAAACCGCCTATAAAAGGTCCGTGCATATATGATAGGATAAGCAATATTCAAAATACTAGATCTATCTTTTTAATATCATTTTTAGATTTATTATTCTACTCCAAGTTAGCTAATTTAATCATCGTCAGAGAGGTTTTCAACTAATCACCACACTCGTGTACACCCAAGGCTCATCTATTCTCTTGTAGGTCATGTGGGTCAAGAGCGATCATACAAAAATCACCTCGATAAGAAATAATAGATATAAATATTTATAAAAAATAAAAAAATAAAAAAATCAATGATATAAATATACAACAGAGAGAGAACTTACTGCCAGCAAGTTCTCTTGTAGATGTAACTGGTTGGACTATGATGAACATCAACATTATGAACCAGAAGAAGAAGAAGAAGAAGAAGAAGAAGCTATAAAAATGGGAAGAAGAGGCTTTGCTCAACATTTTCAGAGAGATAAAGAGAAAGGAATTGGAGGGGACAAAAAAAAAATAAAAGAAGATGCACCCAATGATTATGGTGCAAATTGAATTTTTATGGTTCGCTTATATAGAATCATTTACTACATACAAATAGATATATATATATATACTCGTATATATCTCTTTTCACAGTTAAGAAAACTACAAGATGGTTTATTTTGAGAAATAGGTTAAACCAATTTTTTTTTTTTTTTTTGATTTTTTATTTATTTTTTTAAAAGAACGTACAAAAAAAAAAAAAAAAAAAAAAAAAAAAAAAAAAGTAGAGGGTGATATCAAACAAATCAAAATTGCCAAAGGCCGAAGACTTGGAAAAATCTCAAGAACTTGACAAATTCTGTAACGTGGAAAAGCCTTCCACGGCGCTTACCGGAAAAGTATACTTAAAAGCAAAAAAGAAAACAATATATATATATTTAATAAGTCCTTAAAAATAAAATCGAACCAAAAAAATAAATACAGGAAGCAAAAAAAAATAAAAGTTTGATCTTTGTAACAAAATAAAGAGTTTAATAAGATTCCCCATTTGGTATTATGATTGGTGGAGAATATGGGGTATTATGGTTTTATATTAGGTGATTGAGGAGTATGATAAATGATGATTAGTGAAGGAATATATGTTGGGTTTTAAGGCAACCCACCTGAACTACCAAAAATCAAACACAAAATAATTGATATAAGATTTACATGGTTCGTCCTCAATACCTACGTCTACTGAGAGAACCGAAAATTTCTACTAAAACAAATATAGATTACACAGAGGAAGAGACTCTCTCACTCAACACACACACTCTCTACTACCTTACACTCTCTGGTTTTCCTCTCACTCTCACAGAGATATACACTCACTTGTATATCACTTGTGTTCTTCCCTCCCTTATATATCTTTCCCCTTGCAAGTTAACACAAATATATAGAGGGAGTTGAAGACAAACAACTCATACCTCTCCCACGTGAAGATATAGCTTGCCACCTCCTTATGACGGCTTGTCTCCCAAGCTACTCTCTCACCATTGTCAACAATCAGTGGCTTTTCTACATTTGTGCCAACCAATGTCAACAATGGTGACTACTTCTATCCACATGGGTGAACTCAACAATATAAACACGTGGTATCAAGGGAGTACCTAATAATTTTCCCGCAATTGCACCTCTAAAGAGGTGACAAACAATAACAATTAATCAACTCTCTTCAAACTCTTTTCTCTCCCTTCAAAATTTTGTCACCTTATTAAAGGTGTAATTGAGAGTGATGAAATGGAAGATAAAATATTTCTCCAAAATAAAGAGTTTTTGAATTTTTAATTTTATCAAATTAAGTAAAATTGACGAACATAACAATATTTTAATCATTAAATTTGATAGGAAAATTATATTTTGAATATTTTCCATACTCGTAGATTGAATTCACTAAAAATTAACGTAAATATATTTTAAAATATTTTTTGAAAAATCAAATCAAACATAGCCTTATTTTTTTAGGTTTTTTTTTTCCCGCATACTCAATTAGTTTTCGGCAACCCTTCACTGCAACCACCCACTACTGTGACTCCATAGCTGGTGCCCTCCAGCATCCTCTCCTCCATCCCAACCCCACCAGCATCATTGCCCTGAGCTCCCTTCTCTCTCGGGCAATGGTGGCTAAACACTAACCTAATCGGTTTCAGAGGCTTCGGTAGCAGTGGTGACATAAGAGTTTTCCGATGAGGTTAGGAGGCCGACCGCGTATATTGGCTACCAGAGAGACCCAAATCCTCAAGGCGAGACTGGAATGAATCTGAATATGAATCTGTAACTCTATTTGTTTTATTTTCATATACTAAAGCCTCATTTGGCAAGTGATTTTTTTAGTCAAAAAGTCAAAAAGTTACCAAAAAAATCAAAAAGCCAACAAGCTATACTAAAATGTCAAAGATTTTCTTTTCTCTCTACTTTTTGCACATCTTTTCATAAAAAACTAAAAAGTCATCCCAAACATACTAATTTTTTTTTACATCATATTTTAGCCAAAAAGTCAAAAAGTTACTAAAAAAGTATGTTCCCAAACGAGGTATAAGTATTTTATAAACACAAATCTCACTTTCAATCCAAAAGCTCACTCTTTCCCACCCCCACTTTCATAGAATTTAACCATTATTGACTCTAGAAATCTTTTTCAAATTTCAATTCTTCAACCCTCAAATTATTTTTCCTAATTATATTCCAAGCCTTGAATAATCAAGTACACAATAAATATGAGCTGGACTCTTTATTTTGTGGGGGGTTTTGAATCTGGGTTCGGTTTTTTAATCTTCTTCTCTTCTTTTATTTATTTATTTAATTATTTTTATGGTGGCGTGACAGTTTTCCCAAATTGTATTGTCCCCCTTCCAGTGGTGATTGAAGTTGCCGGAAGTTGTGTTGGTGACAACCGGGGCAATAGAAGAGAGAAAGGAGAAGAGGATGAATGGGCGGTTGCCAAAAACAAAGTTGTCAGAGGAAGAATGGGTGACTTTGTTCATTCTTCTCTCAATTGCTCAGCTTTTTTTCGTGTTATGGTTGAAATATGCAATGCTACATAAGCTTAAATTTTTTATCCAAAAAGGTCAATGTGTTGTCCAGATTCATTCTAGATGTATGTCAAGGTGACAAGACCAAATCAATATTTCAAAATTATTAGGCTACCATTAGTGATGGAATATTTAGTGTAACTTAATAAATTGTTTATAATTTTTTTTTAAAATTTTAAAATTTTGTATTAGAGCATTTGATTATACTTTGACTTACAACCATAATCATAAAAATCAAATCAAATACTATAATCAATACAAAAAAAAAAAAAAAACTCCAAAATGAGAGAAAAAGTCCTAATAAATAGACACACAGAGAATAAGACCTATATATAAGTAGAAATATTAAAACCACTTACTCTTAATGAGGTGCAAGAATTTTAATTAAATGAATTAATCCCATTAATTAGTATATTTTTGCATCTTCGGATGTCCCTAAAAAATAAAAAAATAAAAAAAAAAAATAAAAAGGAAAAACCTTGTCATTCCCAGCATCTTATAGTCAAGATTTTGGGTTGGGCTAAAATAGTAACAAAAGACAAATAAATCAATCAGATAAAATATTATATTCAAACCATAATCATTTTATTTTTTTTCTAATACTCATCAAATCAACTACAAAAAAAAAAAAAAAAAAAAAAAAAAGAGCCAACTACCATCTCAAAATATAATTTTTTTTGGGGTAAATTACAAACACCCCCTCGAGGTTTAGTAAAAATACAGATTCCCCCCTGAAGTTTGAGAAATTACAAATTTCCCCCTGAGGGTCAAATTTTCATAATAAATTAGGAAAAATTAGGGGGGAATCTGTATGAAAATAAAAATCCTAGGGGGCAATTTGTTATGAAAATGTAAACCTCAGGGGGCGGGATGTAATTTCTCAAACCTCAGGGGGGAATCTGTATTTTCACCAAACCTCGAGGGGGGTGTTTGTAATTTGCCCTTTTTTTAGTTAGGCTAAAATAGCCAAAAAAATCAACTAAAATAGCCAAGTTTTCAAACGAGCCAATTTTGACTTTTGCATCATTTTGTTCCTTTTTTATCTTGAATTTATAATTTTATGTAATTTTAGTCTAATTGATTATAATTATTATGTGTCATACTTTTATAAGAAAAATTGTAAATTTATTCAACAATTAATTAATCTTAATCAATTCAGCGATCAATTTTCTTTAAAAAACTGTAATAAAAGTTATTAATTTAATCAAATTAATATAAAATTAAAAATTAAGAATCAAAATTAAACTAATTAAAATGATATGGGCTAAACTAACCCACAAAATAAAATTTTTAAAAAAAGAAACAAAATACAGAACTGTGGCCGCCGCCGCCTATTGCTGACTGTGCGTGAGGTGTGTGGCTTGCATGCACCCCAATCTTACTGCCTGGTCCATCTGCCACAAACCATATGATTGATTACAGATTGAAATTGGACTAACTTATATGAAAAAGACAAAATTAAAATTCAGAAATGATATTCCTTCTGTCCCAAAATAATGATCTCTTTTGAAGAATTTAATTTTTTTTTTGATAGTATAATTATTGCATTTAAAAAAAATTAATTTTTTAAAATTATCCTTTTGATAGTACATTTTTTAGGAATATCAATGTCATAATTGTATTTTTTATATTGTTTATTAATTTAAAAAAATGACAAAATAGAAAATTTATATTATTTTTGTACTTGATTTTTGAAAATAGACTAATATTTTGGGATAATAAAAAATAGAATAAAGGGCTAATATTTTGGGACGGATGGAGTACATCTTTTTAATTTAGGAGTTTTAAAAGAGTATTAATGATATAAAAAATTAAAAAAAATCAAGGTCAAAACATCACATCATATGAGATTCACACACACCAATTAAAACTATTAGAGCTCTTAATTTAAAACTCCCAATCTTTTTTCATTAAAATTTGGGTCCAACTATAAAAATAAAAATTTTAATTATCTTATATTTGTCCTGTTTGGAAATAAGATTTCGAACTGAAATAGTTATCAGAAATAAAATATATTAAAATAATTAATAAGATAAAATGTCACATTTAAATCATAATGATTTTATTTTCTCTCTCACAACTATTAAATCAATTATAAAAAATAAAAAAAAAAGTCAATTATCTTCCCAAGCACAACTTTTTTAATCAGATTAAAATAGTCAAAAAACTAAAAATCAACTTTGGTTTGGGATGTCCTAAAAAAGTGCACTTTTTTTCTTTTTACGAAAAGATGTACAAAAAAGTAGAGAGGTAATGTGATGGAAAAAAGATAAAAAGATGAATTATATAGTATATGCCAAATCAACCCTAAAAATAATCAACTTTCCAAACGAGCTCATTATAATATCATATATTTGGAGTAATAAAATGATTTTAAAAAAATGGCCATATATTTCAAAAGAGTGATGTTATCAAAAAATTTATATATGATCTTTCACTTCAAAATAAAATATTATTAAAGAAGAATTTATTTAGAATAATAATAATATCACATTATTTTTGTCAAGTTTTTTTTATGAATTTTATATATAAATAGAATTTTTTTTTCAAAGTTATATTATTAACTTGCTAATTTATGAATATTACTACGATATTTATTTATAATATCAAATCTGAAGATTTGATATTTTTAACAAAATAAATTTTTAATTTTATCAATTTAAGCTATTGTCTTTTAATTTGTTTTCAATTTAAACTATTTTCCTATTTTCGTTAAGTAAAAATTAATCCAAAAAAATGATATTTTAGTTGTAAAACTCAACAAAAATTAGTATTTTAGGTTGTTTTTTTTTTATACATTTACATTGAATTTAATGATTAAAATTTTTTTTTTTATCAATATTACTCAACAAAAATAAATCAATGGTTCATATTGAAAATAAAAAAAATAATAATTAGAGTTGAAATTAAGAAAATTCAAAATTTATTTTGTTACAACGATCAAAATCTAAGTTTTTTTTTTTGTTTTGTAGTTTTTCAAAAAAATTTATTCAGCTTTTAATTCATGACTATACGCAATTTTTATGACTTTCAATTATTTTACATTTTATGTAACAACATCAATATATTAATAGATATTTTTAATGGGCATTTACACACAAGTTTTAATTTATAAACTAATACTCTTTTAAATCCTAATTAAGATTTTTTGGTCTTTTAAGTCCCATTAAATTTTTAATTGTCGGAATTACCCTTCAAACAATGATTGTTCATCAATTATGATTATCTATAAAAGAATAAGATGATTTGACATTTATTTTGATTTTCAAAACTTTAAAACATCAATTTTTAAATTGAAAAAACTAAAAAAAAAAATATGTGCAAAAAAAAACTAATATTTTTTTTTGAAAATTTTGAAAAAATTGAATTATTTTTTTTGGGTACTTACGTGTAGGTCCTAATAAGTAGACTTATTGTCTAATAGGTCCTATGAGAAAAATTTGTCATAAAAAAATTCACTAACTGTAAGTTTTAGCGACAATTTATAAAAATCATGACAAAAAAAGTCACTAATTATCAATTTTTAGCAACATATATAAAAAATTGTCACAAAAAATTTATTTTTAGGGACAATTTTACCAAGACTTATTTTCAATAGGACTTGATGGGAATTAAGTCCAACTATTAGGACCTATTGGTAGTTTACCTTTATTTTTTTTATGAAAAACTAACAATTGTGTCTACAAAGGAGCATAATGATGAAACATTAATGTGCCAAATTAGAAAAAAAAATTTAAAAATGAAAAAATTGTTAATGTTCTCAATTTTAAAACTGAAAAAAAAAACTGATAATATTCTCGATTTTATTGGATAGTTGAATCAAATCAATAAGTAGAAAGGCAAAAAGGTTTAATCTCATGCTCTGTTTTTTTTTTTTTTCAATTATTGAAATAATTATCTAGAACATTCCTATCTAAAATTGATAATGTTCTCAGTCTTAAAAATTAAAAAAAATTGATAATATTCTTAGTTATACTAAATAGGACTTATTGGTTAAAAAAATCTTAAATATGACCTGAACTACCATAACATTTGTAAATAAGACTTTTAGGTAATTAACTCTCTTTTTTAATTATATAAATTATGTAAATTAATGAAATATTTTAAAATCACAATTTAATATCTTAATAATATAGTTCAAAAATTGCATGAAATTGATATAGAACCCACCAATAGGAAAGGTTCATATATGAGACCGTCTATGAAAGGTTCGTGCATATAAGGCTGTAAACAAGTCGAGCTAAGTCAAGTCGAGTTGAATTTTGCTAAATTCGAGTTCGGCTCATTTACTTATCGAGCTCTTTTATTAAGCTCATGCTTGAGCTCGGCTCGATAAGAAATTAGGTTCGAGCTCCACTCAGCTCGTTAATATTAATGAAATTCAAGTTCGGCTCGACTCAGTTCGATAATTTTTTTTAATATTATTTATATTATTTAAATAAAAATATATTATTTAATATATAAGTAATGTATTTATACTATTATTTATATATATTTATATGTTGTTTAATATATAAATAATATATTTATTATATAATTTAGATAAAGATAAACGAGTCGAGTTTGACGAGCCGAGATTATGCGAATTCGAACTCGGTTCGTTTACTAAACAAGCCTAATATTTGAGCTCGAACTCAACCGAACCGAGCTGAGCCGAGCCGAACTTATTCATGAACAACTTGATTCATTTGCAACCCTAAATGCACATATGATAGGGTAAGCAATATTCAAAATACTAAATATATCTTTTTAATAACGTTTTTAGATTTAGAGGGTGTCTTGAGATTATATAAAGAAGTATATTTTTTAACCTTTTTTTTTTATAAATAAAGTGTGTAAAAAAATAGAGAGATGAATTCATCCAAAAAAGATAAAAACATTAAAAAAAAAAAAAAATACTTTTGTAGGTGATGCCAAATAGTGCCTTATTATTCTAATCCAAGTTAGCTAACTTAATTATCAAAGAAGTTTTCGACTGACACCACACTCGTGTACACCCAAGCATGGATCATTGGAAAGGCCAAAAAGACAATTAAATTTTTTTTACCATATATACAAACCAGCATGTATGGATAATATGATAATACATATGCACATAAAAATAAAAAAAATAAAAAATAAAAAAATTCAAATACTATAGAAATAATCTCTAATAGGAAAAATAAATTTTTTGGATAGAAAATAAAAAAAGAATATAAGATGGTAGAAGAATATGATACATATCTTTTATACTAAGAGACTATTTTATTTATAAAATAAGATATATATTTTAAAAGTGTTAATAGTAAATAAAAATTTTCACAAAAATAAGGACACCATGGCTACCATAGTGTTCTCTTAGTTCTATCCCTCCACCCAAGGCTCTCCTCTTCTCATGTAGGTCATGTGGGTATCCAGAGCGAGCCACAAAAAAAATCATCTTGATAAGAAATAATTGAGATAAATATTAAGAAAAATCACTGATATAAATATATAACAGAGAGAGAACTTACCGCCAGCTAATTTTCTTGCTGATGTTATTGGTTGGAGTATGATGAACATCAACATTATGAACCAGAAGAAGAAGAAGATGCTATAAAATTTTGAAGAAGAGGCTTTGCTCAGCATTTTGAGAGAGAAAGAGAGAGAGGAATTGGAGAGAAAAAGAAGCGCCCAACGATTATGGGTGTAAAGTGAACTTTATATAGAATCATTTACTATACATACTAAAGAAATAGATATAAATACGTATATATCTATTTTCACAAGTAGGAGAACTACAAGGCGAAGACTTGGACAAGTGTCAAGAACTTGACAAATTCTGTAACGTGAAAAATACTTGCAGGGTGTTTACGGGAAAGAAAGGTCCATTTAAAACCAAAAAGGGAAGAAAATATATAGATATAATCAAAAAAAAAAATCTCATAATTTAATTCTTATAACAAAATAAATTCTTAATGTTATCAACTTAAATCTTAATCTTTTAATTAATTTTCAATCTAAGTTATTTACATATTTCTATTGAGTAAAATAGACAAATATATATATATATATATATATATTTTAATCGTTGAGCTCAATATTGAGTAAGATTCGATTTTGTATACAAGACCTACTGCATGAGACCTACCTTTACTAAAAAAGTCATAAGGTAATTTTATAAGGCTTATTTTGAAAAATAAGTTAAAAGTTGATTTTTAAGTTATTTAATTTTTTTTTAAAAAAATAATATAATTCAAAATAAGTTAAATGTCAAATAATAAAGTCCTCAGAATTGGCCTAAATATCTATCGAAGTTTATTCTACTCCAAATCAACTTATGCACGCATCATCAGAGTCAATATTGACCCAAGAATTAAAAGTGATGGAAACCAAAGTACCGTAGAAGTTGGGTCAAGGTTACCCGAACCCGAACCTGAACCCGAAGAATTACAATACGAAGACTTGGAAAAGTCTGAAGACCTTGACCAATTCTGTAGCGTGGAAAATACTTCCACATCATTTACTGGAAAAGTGTGTAATTTGTGGTAGTCAAATTTGTGAACTTAGTTGTGAAATTTTGGTGGTATTTTTTTTCATGACTCAAATCCGTTTTAGTTATCAGATTTATGGTGTATGATTATGTATTGAAGTGCCTAGATTACCAGGCTCAAATTCATTTTAGTTTTGTGATATTCTGTAATAAATCAAAATAGTTTTGATTATGATATTCTTGTTGCATTTTTGTTAAAAATCAAATTGATTGTCATGAACCAAATTGGTGAAACTTATGAACTATTGTAGCTCAAATTTTTAGTTACATGCATATTTCCTCCGTCTCATTTTATTGATTCATTATTTCATTTTTTGTTGTCTCAAAATGAATGTCTACTTTGAAAAATCAAAATTCTAAATTTAAAAGTTTCCAAAATTACCCCTTGAAAAATAATTATAAATATATTAAAAATAATAATAATAGAAGGGCATTTTTGGAATTAACCATTAAAATTTTGAATTTAAAATGTAATTTTGAAATTTTCAAAAGGTACTAATACGGAACGGATAGGTGGTGTTTGTTTTGAGGGATTGAGATGTGGGATTGGACTATTAGTCCATCCGGAATAATAGTCCGTTGTTTGGTTCAAAATTTTGGCACCGGACTATTAGTCCCAAATCCATTCGACTATTGTGTCCCATAGAGGGGGGTGGGACACAAATGGAGAGATAAGGGGGGATATGGGATTAGGTGGTGAAATGGTCATTTTGACCCTCTACTATTTAATTATGTATTATATTTAGTAAAATTCAATAAAATTTAAATGTCTCAATTTAAAAATAAAATAATTTTATTTCATTTTTATTGATGTTTTAATTATTTAATTTTTTTTAAAAAAATTTTATAGATATTTTATTAATGTTTTATTTTAAAATTCTATTTATATTTTATTTAATTTCATTATTTAAATTTTAATAGATGTTTTATTTAATTTCATTATTTAATTATTATTATTTTTTAAAATAAATTAATTTAAAATTTTAATTAAAAAATAACATATATTTTTATTGATATTTAATTTTTAAAAAATAAATTTATTTAATTGTGTAAAAAATAAAATAAATTAAATTTTTATTTAATCTAGTTAAAAATAATTAAAATATTAAAGATATGTTTAATATTGCTATTACTTAGTAAATAATTTAAAATGGTAAAATAGTCATTTGAACATTTATCCTTATCCATATTATCCCAAACAAATATAGGATTTATATCCTATCTAACTAAATAGTCCTTTCATGACATCTAATCCCATGACTAAACAAACATGAGATATAAATCCAATCCAACTAAATAATTCGGAGATAATGTATCCCAAGACTAACACTCCAATAAATTTCAATAAAGTTTTCAATAAAATTTTCTTCTAGAAAATATAACTTTGTCTGAGAAGAGGGGGCATTTTTAAAGCTCTTTCAATTTCTTATCACAGTTCATAAATATTGTAAGAAGGGGGGGATGGGGGTGCCGTACCTCTGTATGGAATTGATTGGAAGATAACTAACTAACAGTCTACTCCATCCTTATAGCGATCCCGGGTTTACCCCTTGTTGTACAGTGATCCGGACGTGTGTCCGTGGATGTTAGTAGTTGATTATTATCTTGTTTACATCCTTTTCTGCTTTATATATGAGTTATAGGATGTGTTGGGCAGGTTTGTCACAGGTTGGTTGTGTTTGGGAGCCAAGTGTTGCTACCCAGATTTTTGGTCTTTCGCTCGAGCGAGGAGTTGGTCGCTCGAGCGAGCGTTGAGTTTTGTGTCTGGTGGCTCGAGCCAAGTCTTCTTAGCTCGAGCGTGTGTCTGCGTCTCAGTTGGACCTGAGAGCTATAGTTTTTGGCTCGAGTGAGCTTTACTTCGCTCGAGCGAGATCAGTGTTTTGAATCCTTCGCTCGAGCCAGGGTTTCTCCGTTCGAGCGAACGATTGCGTCTGATGCTGGACCTGAACACTGTGATTTTTGGCTCGAGCGAACTTTCCGTCGCTCAAGCAGTCTAGTTGTATTTCGCTCGAGCGTGCTTTTGAGTTTTTGGCTCGAGCGAGACCTTGTTGGCTCGAGCGAGGGTTTTCTGTGTCTGGTCGCTCGAGTGACCAAGTCTTCGCTCGAGCGAGCCTGTTTATATCAGTTAGCAGCAGCCGAGTTAAACATCACTTTTTCAAAGCTTTTTCATCTTCAAACCCTAGATCTGAGACCTTCTCTCTCTAGACTTGCCTTCTCTCTAAGAAATCATCTCTCTAGAGTGTGAATCTATCCTAGGGCCTTTGTTAAAAAGATAAAAGGTGGCTTGGGCTTCGTTTTAATCTGAAAATATTTGGATTTGGAGCAAGTTGGTCGTTGGGTCTTCATCTCCTTTTGGGCTTAAACTTCGAGGTAGGGATACCCTACTCCTCTTTATGAGTTTTGTCTTTAAATTTTAGCATTTTGATATGTTGGGGTTGGTTTGGTAATTTTGTGAAAGTTTGGGGCCTTTGTGTAATTTTATAAAAGTTGGGGTTTAGTTTATATACACCTATAAGCATTTTGGCTTAGAAATAAATGATGTTTGTGTTGAAACATTGTTGAAAATGGAACCTTTTGGGTTGAAATGTCAATTATGGAAAATGCCCTAATTACATTGTTTAATTAATTTGTGAAATTAATTTGAGGAATGAGAAATTGGAATGGGAAGAATGGAATCGGAGATGTATGGGAATTAAGGGTGTTGTTGGATTAATTACCACTCACCTAATTGAAATGTTGATTTAATATCCATTTTGTGCATTTATTTTTTGTTTAGAAATAATTGTTTTGGGCTATCGGTGGATGATAGTCTTGATTGTTGTAGCCAATGCATGATGATTAGGCAAACTAAAACTAATCACTGGAAGGTGTCAGTGAGTATGACAGATGAAAGAATACATTAACTTTATGTATTGATTTGTGATGTGTATAATTATTTTTTATATGCATTATGTTGTGTTGGAGAAAATAGGGGATGTACTCCACGGTTTAGGGAATGATAGAGGATGGACCTCTAAACCGGATGTTGTTTGGGAGGAGATAGGGGATGGACTCCATAGATAGAGCTCATATGCTTATCTAGTGATGTATTGACACAGCTCATAAGCTTGTCTTTGGAAGTGTGATAGTTTTCTTATGCATATCAATTGATGTGTTGATATAGCTAGTATGCTTATCTATTATGAAACGAGAAAAGTTTAATATGAGTTACCGTCTCATATAAATTGTTTGGCCAAGTTCTGAGCCATGATTATAAATTGAGAATTGAAAGGAAATGGAAAACAAAACTGTAAAGTGTTGTAAGTGGAAATACCAGTGTTGGCCATCTATCAACTGTTAATCTTTTAGTCATTGTTCATACTTGGTTTAGTGTATTTCTACTGGGTTGTGGCTCACCCTATATGGGAATATCATTTTCAGGTACAGGTAGCATGCCACCTCCAAGGACATAGCTTAGGAGACTAGAGGCGGACAGACTTTTGTTGTCTTTCCTTTTGATGTATTACATGTAAATTCAAACCAAGGGCTTAAGATGTAATTGAGCTAGTGCTCTCTTTTTGTAACCAAGTGTTAACTTAGAAAGCTGTAAACCCTTAGGGCATTTGCTTTTGTTGTTAACATGTAATACTTTTTGTAATGAAACTCTGATGAATAGAAGAATGTGGATCTTTTATATATCAATGCATGTCTATGTTGTGGGTTTAATGTTATTATTTTGAGGGCGTTACAATCCTCCATACCTATCCATACTCCTTTTTACGGATCTCAATTTGAACTCCCTTTGATGATCCAAACAATCTACTTCAGTTTCATAGTAAAGGTGAAAAATTAAATTTATCAAATAACTATAAACACATAAACAAATTACGTTTTGTCTTACAAAATAAATGGTTTAAGTTTACAACCATATTTGCTATATAAAATAAAATTTGATTTGTTCTTATGTTTATAGATGTTCGATGAAATTGATTTTTTTACATGGATGACCTTTATTACGAAACTTACAAAGTAAACAGTTCACATCATTGATGTGAGTCTGAATTTGGACCTACAAGAAAAATATGATGAGTATAAAGAGATGCAAATATGGAGGAGCTGATCCCCTTCCAGCAAGATTCGATTATGTATAAAAGACATACATGGTACCTACCACTGCTAAAAAAAGTATAGGGTAATTGTTTACGTATCTAAGTTTATTCTACTCCAAATCAATTTATGTAAGCATCATAAGCCATGTTTGTTTAGTTTTTTGGGAGAAGGATTGGACTAATAATTCATGGGATGACCGCTTGAGTGGTCACTTTACCACTCAAGTAATGTGATTAGAAGGCGGTGCTCACATATAGGCTAGCCGTACTTAGTTAGCAAAGTGGAAAATAAAGAATGATCAAGTCAAGATTGGAATGTCAAGACATGTTCTTCTACACAAGTATAACTGAAGTTGGATTCGCATCTAAACTCTCATAATTCATAGATTCAATAGAGCAAATAAAAATATAACTGAATAGAGTTTTGTTCAATAGGCACTACAAGAAAAGTTGCGTATTGCAACGTTTCTTTTATGGCGTTTATGAAAAATGCCATTATAGATTAGTTAAATACAATGTTTTCAAAACGTTGTCTCTCATCTCAGTAAAACGGCGCCGCTTGGGTCAATTTGTTGACACCGTTCAATACTCCGTCCATTTCAAAACGTCTCTCACTCTCACTCTCACTCGCACTTTTCCACAATTCAGACTCTCTCTCTCTCTTGCTCAGAAACCCATTCGATTTGGAGCTCAGAAACCCTCACTCTCACTGATCAGCTCTCACTCTCGCTCGATTTCAGAACTTGTTGCAGATTTTGAAAGCCACCAGATTTGCGCTTCTCTTCCGATTTTGGTTCTCCTCTCTTTCGATTTTGTGAGTTTCGATTTTGATCCTTTGGTCAATCCAGATTTTGAAAAATGTATACCTTGGAACTGATATCTTGCATGTTTTGTTGCTGCTCTGTTTTGTTACAGATCATATATTGGAACTGATACATTGGAACTGAGTTTTGATTTTGAAGATTTTGCTCAATCGGCCACTCAGATTTGTAAGTTTTTATTATATATGATATATATATATATATTACATCAAATCATTGAGCCTTCTTGGTTTGCGCTCTAGACTACTTTTTATTAGGCTTGGATTTCCCAATTCTCTCTCTTGCAGCTCGAGCCCTAGAAATCTCCGCCGTACACGGCAAACTTTCCACCACCACCACCACCGTCGTCTTCGAACTCTAGCCAGACCGATTTCGAAAATGGAGCAGAGTACTGACTTAGCTAATGGTGGAGAATCGAGCTCCGCTAGGGTTTCCACGATGTCCAACGGCGGAGATGCCGATCACCGAATCGGCCACTTCCTGCTGTCCCCCTCTAGCGCTCTCAAAATCCAGAAGGGAGACATCACTCGGTGGTTCATCGACGGCTCTTCCGACGCCATAGTAAGCTCTCTGTCGTTTTCTCTTAATTACATATACATACATATATATATATACACGCACATACATACATATACAATATAAGTCATGTTTGTTTGGACGGAATCGTAATTCATAGGATTATTAATCTTGGAATATATAGTCTGGACTATTTGGTTAAAAAGGATGTAGATGTGTGGAAACTACTAGGAAATTAACTATTTTTTTGAGAAAACAGAAACTTGAAATATATATGTGTATATAAAGTTAACCAACAAAATTAGCTACCACCATGCAGGGTAGCTTTTGCGGTAACATGTGCGGGCTTTACAATATTAAGATGTGCCTTCATAATACAAACATAGTCCATGGATTTACATATATTATATATATATCCAGCAGCAACTTTTGATCTCAAACTAGTGATCAATTTTTGGCAGTCTGTTTGAATTAAAGCTGCCTTGAGATTTTGGGAACAACACCATTGTAGTCAGTCCAGACACCCACAGGCTTCGGCTTCATGAGCTGAATGCACTTGGAATGAGAAGGCCCTAGATGCCACCTTCTATCCATTTTTGTTAATCGCCACCCATGCCGCCGCTGCTTGTTCTGTCTCTTTATACCAAGCGTCGTCAACCAAAAACGCAGGATAAGCGGGATCTACACACCAAGAGTTAGTATTAGACATAATAAAACAATTCATATTACCTCCAGTTTCCTTATTAGCTTCAGTTTTAAAATGGATCTCAAAAACATTTTCAATTCTCAACTCATTTATCATGTGAATGGTGGAAATTGGATAAACAAATGATACTATCAAATGCTACCTGATTCTGATGAACCCATATGCCCCAAAGAACTTTGATGGCTTCAACAATAGCACACTCATCTGGGGCATTTTGAAACCAAAATTGAATCCAATCCTCCACTCTTAATTCCAGACCAGTATCAAAATTGAGTCCCAGCTTTGAACCAAACCAAATTGTTTTAGAAAAAGGACATTGAAAGCACAAATGTTCCAGTGTTTTGTCTTGATTTTTACACCTTGGGCAAACAGATTCTACCTTAACATCTCTTTTCCGAATAGCAACTCTAACTAGCACAATATGATGACTTAATTTCCACAAAAACATTATCCATTTTGCAGGAATTTTTAGAAACCAAAGCTTTTTTCAAAGCATATCTATCCTTGTCTGTCCTCCCTAGAATGACCTATCCCTACATTGACTACCAACAACATACCCAGATTTTACGCTATACACCCCATTCGGACATTTATCCCAGATAATCTTATCATGTACATGAGTCCAAGGAATATAAATATTAAGAATCTTTTGTGCCATAGCTGTAGGGAAAATGGTTCTAACTAAGGGTACTCTCCATTCTTTTCTCTCGTGGTCAATCAAATGTACAACCTTGAATTCCCGAAATGTATCACCCACTCGGCATCCTTCCAATTCATTACCCATTGGCCAGACATAGCCTTGTTTCAACGGACTATTGACTATTATGTCTTTTATATTAATTATCTTGTCTCTGTGTTCTGTCGTGAATCATTCTACAGGTTTCACAAAGTAGTTTGAGGGATTTGCTTCTTCAATGTTGCATGGATGATGCTTCTGATGTCCGACAAAGTGCCTTTGCATTGCTTGGTGACCTTGCAAGAGTAAGTCAAAAGTGTATATGTACTATAATATATGACTTTCTCTTGGTCTAACAATAGGAAAGCATTCTTGCCTCTATCATTAGCTCAGGTAGTCGCTGTTTTGGGGGTTTGCAATTTGAGACTTGTAGGCTACTAGATATGATTGGGCTGTAGGGCCAATTGGTGCCTCTGGAAGCTCATGCTCAATTTTTTTTTTCCTGTTTATATACATATTTATGTTGCTTTTTATTGATAATGAGTACTATGGCCTTTGTTGTACTTCATTAGGTTTGTCCTATTCATTTGCACCCGCGTTTGTCCGAATTTCTTGATGTTGCCAGTAAGCAGCTGGTAAGTAGAATGGATTTCTGATTTTTGAGATCCTTCTGATAGTCTTATTATTTCATAGATTTACTTATACAAACTTTCTACAGAGCATCCCTAAGCTGAAGGAAACTATTTCTGTGGCAAACAATGCATGTTGAGCAATTGGAGAATTAGCGGTTAAGGTAGTTTCACCTCCCTATTTGCATCAGAATGAATCTAGATAATATTGCATTTTCATGCACCATTCTCTGTTCTTCAACTAGCTAATTCTGGCTTAAAACAATTGTGACTCACATTGAAATGTGGGTTCTTTTTATAACTTCCAATTTTGCATGGTTCTCAATTTTTTTGGTCATAATTCTAATTTCTGATTTGATCTTTATGCTTCATAGCATTTTGTGTATTGACTGGAAAAACATCATTAATGTTCATTTTGTTTTAAAATGTGGAAAATTATTAATCCATGACCCTAAAACAAGAGATGTCAAAGATGTTTGTCTTCATAGTTGATCTTCTTGATTTTGCGCTTGAATATATTAAAAGTATGTAACATGAAGAATGATCCTGTTATTTAGCAGGGGCAACTTAATTGAAAAAAAGGCAAGGCCTAGTTACTTTGCACATGCTACATGTCCTAAAACTGCGCGGGATGTAAATCCGTGAGCCTGGACATGATCCTTTTCCACATGCCATACATCTGAAATTTCTGCCAACTTTATAGTTCATTTTTAGAATGCCAATTAAATTTGCTTCAAGTAGCTTCTTGACATGGTGAAAGTTGTCTTATCTGGACAATAAAGCTACATATTCATTTCACTTCTGATACTCTTATTACAGTCTTTGACGCTTGGAAATGTTATGTGGTTCACAAAATACAAAAAGAGACACAAAAATGCACTTGTTAGTTTGTTACACCCAAAATACACACAAGAAATGTAAGAAATCAGTACAGTTGCTTCCTTGTAGCGGATAAGGAAGCAACTATACCCACATAAGTCACAGTCTAGCTCAAGTTAACCCCATATTCTCATGTTCATGATTGCATAATCTCATTGATAAAGAATAATCAGAATTCAAAATTATCCTTTAAATCTACACAAAACATAACATGTTCCATTTCTGATTTTGCTAGGCAAGTTCAATCTTTAACAATTGTATTCAAAAACCTGTGGCACCTCCTCTGTTTAGGATAGCAGAGATTCGAGCTGCCATTCCTAGCCACTGCTGGGTCAAGAACCCATGGCGATCTATTAGTTATGTGATTAGGGATGTTATTGTGGTTTTTGGATTATCCTTTAATTTCTCACTTTTCTAATTCTATTAAGACATGATGTGATGGAATTTGACCTGTAAAGTTGTACATCAATTTTTGGGCTTTGTAGCTTTTTTGAGTAAAGTTTTGATGTGCAGAGGATGTTAGCCTTTTTGTTATAGTGTTATATGGGTGGCACTCCCTTGGTGCTTCTTTTTAGAATATCTTTACTTATCCAAAAAGGCAAAATGTTGTTTTGAGGTTTGTAAGCAACTGATTAATGACTTGCATGTGTACTTATGTGACTTTATAAGTTGGGACCAATATGCCATAAGTTGATTGAGTACTTGTTCATCTTATTTGTTTATACTAGATATATTTTCTTCTTCTTCTTCTCAGCTGAAACGGGCAGTATGAATGGGATTTCTGTTTATGGATGCGGTTTCATGAGTCTTATTTTCTTTTTGTGCCAATGATACAAAGATTGCGGAACTTGATAGTTAATTTTTTGCTGACAGATTGTATATCCTGCTCAAATTCTTCGTCTAAGAGTCCATGGCACCAAGAAAGATATCATGCAAGATACATCATCTGAGGAGATTTGTGTTGCAATGCCCGGTATGATTGCTCGTTTTGATGGATCTCTCTAAGATCTTAGTGAATCAGGTTACCATTTTTGGGATAAGTTAATTTTTTTTCTTAACATCAAAAAATTTTTGTGGTCAGGCTCTTTGCATTTGCTTCACTTTTTAAGGGTTTAACATTTTGGGATCCTAAGTTCATTATGGACTAACATGTTTTTTCTTTCTTGAAATGTAGAGCATGCTTCAGCGATGGTTTCAAGAAACAAGCTCTCAGTTCTGGGATCAAAAGAGAGATGCAGATGATTCTGGGAGTTTCCATGGAAGACTGCCTAACCAGCCATGGAACGTAAACAAGTATGGGTCATGTGCTGATGCAGCAATAACTGGCATAATGCATCCCCCACTGTTGGATGGCAGGTGATTGTTTGCAGGAATGACAGTATTCTTTGCCAAAAAATCTAGTGAATTGCACAAGTAAAATTTGATGATCAGAGAGCTTATTTATTTATGTGTGTATGTTTATTCTTTTTAAAATCTATCTGCTGTCTACTTACATTTGACACACATTTTGATACCTCCCTTTTTTTTCCAAAAATTATTTTTATTTCTTCCCCTTTTCCTATGTCCATATATCTTATGGAGTCAATAGTCTGAACAAAATAAATTTCAAAATGTTAAATTATTCTATGTTTTGGCATTGCTGGCTAGCTTAACTGGTAAAGTCTCTTGGCAGTTGTACCAAAGACCTAGTTTGAATAATGCCTTCATCTGGGTTGGGGAGGTCTACTGAAAAAAGGAAAAAAATAGTGCAGTGACCATGTTCAGTCTATTTGTTTTGCATGCTAACATGAGTTGTGTTGAGGTTTCATTTGATTGCAAAGCATGTCATTTCTTTCATGTCTATGTTTATTATTTGGGGCATGTGTTTCTTGTTGGTTTCCTTTTTGAATCAATAGTAAATGGGGTGCACAAATTTATCAACAATGCCCTTTCCTAGACTAGAAGTATTTTGACATTTTGTAAACTAATAATTTCAGGTTCGTCAAGAAATTTCTCCAATAGTGATGACAGTCATTTCTTGCTTGATCCCGATTCTTCAACATACTGAGGTGATTGTTTCTTTGCTATTTTCCAGTCATGCATGTGTATGCGTGCACACACTTGTGGGCATGGGTGTATGTTTCGGACTGTTATCTCTAATTAATTACATTTCTTGATGTTGAGCAGGAGCTCAATAAGTCACTTATAGAAAATAGTGCTACAACGCTTGGTCGAGTTGCTTGGGTTTGTCCGCGGGTTGTATCACCACACATGGAGCATTGTCTTAGGAGTTTTTGAGTTGTTTGGGAAAAGATTGAAAGCTGGAGAAGGGGGGTGGGATGGAAAACTTATGTTTGGGTCCCATATTATAGTGACAGGTTGATGTAGTTGCATCTCTATTGATGGCTAATAAGAGGGGATCCCTGCCAACCACATAACTATATTGACTTTGTCCGATCTCTCTCTCTGCAGATTATTGGAAAAGGTGCTTCATATATGTGTGTATTTGATGCACACTACTCTTTACATGTAACATGACATTTTTTTATTTTTCTATATGATGAAATTTAGAGAACAGAAATGTAGCCTTTAGATTTTTGTTCTTTGATTGGAAGATGACATTCAAATAATAGAAATTCTTTAGGGGGCCAAATTGCTATTCATTTATGTGCCTCTTGGTATTCTAGTTTTGCACGATGGTGGAAAGAGAGAGAGGAAAAAAAAAGGTGGCGTTTTTGAAAAAACGCCATTAAATGACGTCATACGTTAGTCTGTGACGGAAGTTATAACGGGAGTCAAATATTTTGCGGCGTTTTAAAAAACGCCGTCTAATGTTTTTAGTGACGTTTTTCAAACGTTGTAGAGCTATTGCGACGGCCGTATCAGCGGCGTACACATTAAACGTCGTTGTATCTTTTTACGGCGTTTTTCAAGCTTTTAGCGGCGTTTTTAAAATGCCACTAAAACTCCAATTTCCTGTAGTGAGGATTGCCAATTACAAAAAAAAAAAAAAAAAAAAAAAACCAACAATATATAAAAGAGATGATTGACTGGTATTTAGAGAAAAATATGAAAGATAAAATTATCATAGATACTATAATTGCACATTATTTGAATTTAAAAAGTGAATCTAATTTTTTAATTAAAATGAACTCTCATTTTATTTTTTAAAATATATTTGGTAATTGTCAAACTGACAACAAATGAATGATGCTACAGGAGCAAGAGAGCTGGGATTGCGTCTCAAGGCAGAATAGAGAGTCTAGACTACGTATATAGTGAACACACTTGAAAACTAAATTTACTTTTAAAACGTATGATGAATACAAAACTTTGAGAGCTAAAATTTACTTTCAAAAGGAATCATGTACAGTATTTTATCATTTAATTAGGTGTTTTTAAAAAAAAAAAAATTGTACAAGAATGACTACTTAAAAAATTGTACAAGAATGACTACCTGATGTGATGCTGCAAATGATTGGGCTCATTCTATGATGTTAACTTAGTTGGGATCATATTACTTAGCTATGATGCTTGTGCATTCATCTCCTTTATTGACGTATAATTTTTCTGATTATTCATCAATAAATTTCTTTCTTTGCTGATCAAAAAAAAAAAGAATGACTACTTAAGTGCAGAATAACGAGAGGGAATTATTATTTTTAATTTGATATATATAAAATATTATTTTAATGAAACTCAATGAATTACGATTATAATGATGAAAATTAAATATAACATGTAATCAGTATAAAGAAACTTTCAAAATTGTAGAGAAAAGCTCCAATAAAATACACAAGGAATAAAACTCACATGCAAATAGAAAGATTCAAACCACTGACCTCAGTAAGTTGAAAGAGTTCAGATAAATCGAAATAACGAACGGAAAATAAATAGTGGAACTTATTATGTAATAGATTAATTAGTTAGTTTATTTAGAAAATAACATTTAGAAGAAAGTAACGATTTTTTCTGATAAAATTATGAATATTTGTAGTATGTGTTATGCTACTTTGTGATGAAATTATGAATAGTGAATTTATTATGTGCATCATAAAGTTACGAATGACAAATTTATGAGGATTGGTATTTGGAATTTTCTTTTTTTTTCATCATTTTGTCAGCTCTCTCTGTTACATACCTGGAGTTGAACTTGCTTTAAAAAAAAATGCTTTACATATTGAAAGCAGTGAGGATTTTGTTGTTCCTTGAAGTGATTAGAAAATTGTGGAACCTTGCCTTACACAGGTGAAAGGGGCAGCCAAACAAATGGCAAATGGTGATGCAAACATGCCAAGGGATGCAAAGAATTGTAAAAACATGGTTAAAATCAATGGGAGTCAATGAGTATAAACCTCGTGTTGTGCACTAATTCCTGAAACTATGGTATCGTTACGTTCTTTCTGTGATGTCCTAATCCATTTACCTTGTTTTGGGATACTTTATCTTGTTTCAAGATTCTACTCCAATTATTGAAGAGTTGTTTCCCATAAATTTGTATATCAGTGTGGCCTTTTCACTTGCAATTTTGGTATGGACTTAATTTTAGTGAGGATTGGGAAGTTTGGGGAAAGTTATCAATTTCCATTTCATTTTTCACTTGCAATTTTATTATGGACTTAATTTTAGTGAGGATTGGGAAGTTTGGGGAAAGTTACCAATTTCCATTTCATGACTCGTCATTGATAGAGAATTCAAATAACCAATTTTGCACTCACAATTCTAATTTTCTTGTTATGGCTGAAATATGCAATTCTACATACCCTGAAATTTCTACTTAACAAAATCAATTTATGGTCCAAATTCATAGCAATTCTACATACCGTGAAATTTTTACTTAACAAAATCAATTTGTGGTTAAGAAGATTAATAGGCTGCAAGCTGCTTTTCTGTGGGGAGATTCAGAAATAAAAAGAAAAGTGCATATGGTTAGTTGGGAGATGGTAACTAAGCCCAAAAGCCATGGTGGTCTTGGGGTGAGGAATATTTCAGAAGTGAATGATTTCTTGCTCTTGAAATGGTGGTGGAGATATGGGGTTGAAGATAGATCACTATGGAAACTGATTGTATGCAGTAAATATGATTCTTCTGGAGGGAGGTGGTTACCATTTCAGAGAGATTCAGGTGTGGTTTCTACATTGTGGCAGAGTATTATGAATCTTGCTTATTCTAACCCACTACTAGTGGAGTTCTTTAAGGAAAATGCAAGCATTGTGGTTGGTGATGGAAATATAATTAAATTCTGGTGTGACAGGTGGTTTAGGAACATAATCTTCAAAGAGGAGTTTCCTAGATTGTTTAATATTTCTATGGAGAAGGAAGTCTCTCTGAACCAAATTAGTCTGAGAATGAGTAATTCAAGTAATTGGGTCTTGGAGTTTAGAAGACCTTTGTTTGCTTGGGAAATGGAAGAGGTGGGGAGGTTGAATGCTCTGCTGCTAGAGGCCCCAAGTGTTAGAGATTCAGTGGAGGATTCCTTGAGGTGGACAGCATCTTCATCTGGGATGTTTTCTGTAGCTTCAATCTGGAGATGGAAAGTAGAAGATAGGGACTCTGCATTCAGAATATCTGAGTTGGTTTGGGGAAATGTCGCTTCTCCCAAGGTGAAGTTTTTCTGTTGGTTAGCTTGGCTTGGTAGAATCAAAACATCTGTCTTTATGCAGAGTATTGGAGTTCTAAATGATAATGCAAGTATTATATGTTTGTTTTTGTAGAAATGATGCAGAGTCTTTAAATCATATTCTTCTCCATTGTCCAAAGATTTGGTTATTATGGTCTAGTGTGATAGAATGGTGGGATCTTCGATACGCAATACCATGATCAGTGGCTGAGGTATTGCAATGGTGGGATGGTGTGAGAATGAAGAAAATGGAGAGAAAAATATGGAAGGTTGTGCCTCTGATTCTGATGTGGTCTGTGTAGAAGATGAGAAATGAGGTGATGTTTAATGGTAAACATTTGGTAGTTGATGAGTTGCTTGAACTAATAAAAACTAGAGTGGCATTGTGGGTGACAAGCAGTGGGAAGGATCTTCAGTTTTCAGTTCATGATTTGGTGGCAAATCTTCAACAGGTCAGATTTTGTTTAAAGTAATGTTGTTGTTGCTGCTGTCTGTTTTGTCATATATGATGCTGTCTGGTGCTGTTTAATCTGTTCTGTCATATCCATTCTGGCACTGTGTGTCTGCAGATCTGTTGATTGCTGCTGGTGTGTCTTGTTTTTTTGTAAGGGGAAGTCCAGGCTGCTGTGTGTGTCTTATATGATGCTGTCTAGGTGTTGTGCTACTCTGTTTAGGTAGTGTGCAGTATGGGGGCTAGTTTCCAAATTTGCTGGTGTGCTATGCTACTCTGTTTAGGTTGTGCTTGTAAGGGGAAGTCCTGGCTGTTGGGTGGGAAGCTAGTGTTGCTTCTGTTGCAGATTTGGAAAGCCAGTGCCGTTGATGTGCTTGTGGCTAGCTGCTGTTGGCTCTTCCTGCTGTGGAGTTGTTCTCAGTATTGGGTGGTTGTGTGCAGTATGGGGGCTAGTTTGCACTTGGGGTGTCCTGTTTTTTATTTGTTTCTTCTTTTTCTTTTTCGGCTGTTTGATTGGTCGCTCGCCAATCTTGGGCTGCGTGTTGGCATATGATAGGGCTTGCTCTTTGGTGCCAACCTAGTTGGGATTTTTGAGTTTAGCTTTGATGCTCATTGCACCTCCCCTCTCTTTTTGTTGTATGCATCTTATAGTTTTATCATTAATAAAGTTTCTTTTGTTGATCCAAAAAAAAAAAAAAGATATCATTAGTAATGGGATATTTGGTGTAACTTAATGAATTGTTTATAGTTCTTTTTTTAATTTTAAAAAATTGTATTAGAGCGTTGGATTAAACTTTGACTTATTAATAGAATGACTAAGATAAAAAAAAAATAATAATAATTACTGAAAAATAAGAGAAGTAATTTTACTTTTTATTTTTAATTAGAGTAAATTATAGAAAATTCTCCTAAATTGGCTTATTTTGACCTTGAATTTTTTACTTTATCTCAGATTGGTCCAATTGATTACAATAGTTACATTTTTTAATGAAAAATTCGCACATGAACATGTGTAAAAAAAAAAAAGGTCAAAAAACAAAAAAAAACGATGTGTCATATTTTTAGAAGCAAAATTATAAACTTGATCAATTCAATAACTTAATTTCAATTAATTCAATAATTATTTTCTGTAAAAAAAATCGTAACAACGCTATCAATTAAACCAAATTGACGCAAAATATAAAATTAAAAATAAAAATTGAGCCAATTGAAGCTGTAAAGACTAAAATGACATAAGCAACAAAATGTATGGATTATATGTGTAATTTTTCCTAAAATATATTATTAATGTGACCCTCGAGAGTGAACTTGTATAATTTATGGAAAAGATTATGTGTATGCACTATATGCACCTTGCAACAAAAGAAGAAATGACACAATTTCATACATTCTGTGACATAACTAAAAATAGAAAGACATAACCCGACACCACATGACGTATATATAACCAAAGATCTTATTAGACAAACTAAAATAATGTCATAACTAAATAACAAAATTTGTCATAACTAAAGAAAAAAATAACATAACTAAGAGTGTATATAGTACACACCTTTCAAGGGATATATAATAAAATTTTCCTTAATTTATATACGAGATGTGAAAGAAGTTGTTTTCAATTTTTTATTTATATAAAATATTACAATGAAACTTCAAATTGAGAGAAAAAAACTCTATTAAATAGACACACAGAGAATAAAACCTACATGTAAATTAAAAGATTCAAACCAATGACTCTTGATGAGGTGTAATAATTTTAATTAATTGAGTTAATCTCGTTAATTAATTATATTTTTACAACCTCACATGTCACTTAAAAAAAAAGAAAAAAACTACTATTCTCATCATTTTATAGTCCAGACGGAGAGGCTTTATTTTGTTTTACCTTCGTTGGAAACTTACACTAAAATAATGGAAATTTTTATGATATACACTCCTCAAAAGGTGTGTATTATATGGATTCTGTTATGTATTTATATGGTATATTATATATTTTTGTAACTCTACCAAGAAAAATATAATATTTATCACAAAAATAAAATGTTGTTTGGAATGATCTAAATAAGTGTATTTTTTGTTTTTTTACAAAAAGATGTACAGAAAAGTAGATAGGTGATATAATAAAAAAAAGATAAAAAGATGAATTATTTAAGGGATGTCAAACCAGCCCTAAGTAACATGTACTACAAAAATACATAACAAATGTGCATATGGTATGACAGTTTTTGAGAGGTGTTTATCATAACATTACCTCACTAACAATCTTTGTATTTTGATTCGTGTATCATTTTAACCTCTATAATTTTAATTAGCTTAATTTTAATTCTAAATTTATAATTTTGTCTCAATGTATTTCAATTGATTACAATTATTAGTGTTATTTGATAGAAAATGCACACATGAACTTTGTGTGTGATCATTTTTCTTTATAATTTTTTAATAAATATTATTAATTGAACTAAATTAATACAAAATCTAAAATTAAAAATTAAAATTGAGCTAATTAAAATTTTATAAACAAGAATGACACAAACAAAATACAAAAATTGTAACAGTTCCAATTCAGACCACTAATACACACCGTAGTGCAAGGAAAAAAAAAACAAACAAAGATCAAATTATTACATTAATAATGAGATCTACATGGTACCAGATCACTAATAACGTATTAGTAGTATTGAATTAATGGTATGAAACATTTTTCAAATTGTAATTAGCTCTACATTAATGCGGCGGTGATGAGCGAGGACGTGACACATAAAGGCCCCTGCAACTCTTGATGCAAGCAGGACGTTTTGGTTGAAGTGTCTTATATGAGAGCTTCGGTGCTGTGGTCACCGGTGCAGGAGAACTGTGGCCGCCGCCGCCAATTGCTGAATGTGCCGTAGGTGTGGGGCTTGGATGCACCCCAATCTTACTGTGTGGTCCATCTGCCACAAATCATATGATTGATTTAGTGATTGAAATTGGACTAACTTACAACATCTACAATGGACGTGTTAGTGATTGTGTTAATGTCAGTAGCTAAATTTTTGTTGGAATAATTTTTTGTGTAAATAAAATAAATTGAAACTAAATTAAACAAAATAAATAAATAACATGTTGAATTTATTTATCGAACCAAATTAAAAATTTAAAAGATCAAGTCGAGTGTGTAACACTCTGTCCTTAAGACAGATTCGCCCTGCTATGGTGCTTACGGTTGAGTGGCGTCTATCTCCCAGGATACAATGATCTTTAATCAATTTGTAGTAGCACTCCAAAAACAAATTGTTCGGCGAACCAAACCTGTGTTCTAATACTCTCTTTATTTTATTCTAAAACTAAAATGAAGAATAATGCACCAAAAATCAAAGTTTGGAAAGTAAAAGGAATTTTCTTAGACTGATTTTCGGATGGAAAATTGGATCCCAAGACTGCTGGAATTGAAGGGTATATATAGGCACAAACTTTATCCGAACAGGTAACAAAACCAAATGAACAGATACAATATGTTTCAAACAGATTTTTGCCCGTTGCACATGGAACTGATTTCCTTCCAAACAATTTAAAAAGTAGCCATTGGAGGACCAAGTTCAAAACTGTTTGAAATAGTTTTTAATTTATTTTATTTACACAGAAGATTGTTCCAACAATCTTAAGACAGATTCGAATTATTCTGTTTACAGAATTTTTCGTTTATTTCCCTTTTTCATTCTTCGTTTGTAAAAAAATTATTTTATGTGGATTTACAAAATAATATTCTGGTTGAAAAAATAAATAGTGATTATATGCTATTTGACAGATAGTAGTAATATACTGTCTATTTTCTTTGACAACTAGTAGTACGATACTGGTGTCATTAACAATTCATAATATATTTTTGTAGAATTTTTTCAAAAATTAATTTTGAGTTTTAGAAATTATTTTCTGAGTTTTCATTACTTAAAATTTTGTTTTAGTATTTTAATTATTGAAGTGTTACAGAAATTAATTTTCTGTGGAATTAATTTGGTTGAATAAAATTTTATTTTATTTCCAAATTAATTGGAAAATAAAAGTTACATTCTTGTTTCTTTTATTTTTTACAGAATTTAATTATGTGCATTTGGTTTAATTTTCTGTGTAGTGTAAATTCTAATTATAATTTTGTTTTATAAATTAGAATTGATGGCTATTGAAACAAATGCCCAAACAAGTACTACTGTGATGGCTGCATTTGCACCAACCCCCTCTCCTGTGGTGACAGTACCAATAAATCATGGAGAGAAGCCAAAGAAATTCACAGGAACTGACTTTAAAAGATGGCAACAGAAAATGTTGTTCTATCTTACAACTTTGAACCTGGCTCGTTTCCTCTGTGAAGATGCTCCTATCTTAAAAGATGATGAAACTAACCGGCAAGTGGTTGCTGCGGTTGATGCTTGGAAACATGCCGATTTCCTTTGCCGGAATTACATCTTGAACGGACTTGACAACATATTATACAACGTCTACAGTCCAAAGACAGCAAAGGAACTTTGGGAATCGTTGGAGAAAAAGTACAAAACGGAAGTTGCCGACTCAAAGAAATTTGTGATTGGCAGATTATTGGATTTTGTAATGGTTGATTCAAAAACTGTGATCAGCCAAGCTCAAGATTTCCAACTCATTCTGCATGACATTCACGCAGAAGGCATGTCTCTCAGTGAATCCTTCCAAGTTGCAGCCTTAATTGAAAAATTACCAAAAGGCTGGAAGGAATTCAAGAACTACCTTAAACACAAGCGCAAAGAAATTTCTATGGACGAGTTAATTGTGCGTTTAAGAATTGAGGAGGACAACCGCAATTCTAAAAAGCGGGCTGGTAAGCATCTTATGGAGTCTAAGGCAAATGTGGTGGAACATGCTTTAAAAACCAAGAAACGAAAGTCTTCTAGAGAAAGTTCATCACAAGGCTCTAAAGGGGAAAAAATAAAAAGTACAAGTTTAATGGCAAATGTTACATCTGTGACAAAGAGGGATATCGGGCCAAAGATTGCCGTAGCAAAGGCAAAAGCAAAAGAAAAACAAGCAAGAAGCCTGCTCAAGCCCATATGACCGAAGTAGACAATATTTCCAATGGTGTCGATGACATCAATCTTTCTGCAGTTATTTCCGAGGCAAATCTTGTCGAAAATCCTAAAGAATAGTGGGTGAACACTGGTGCTACTCGTCATATTTGTGCCGACAAAAAGATGTTCACATCTTATTCTACAGTGGACAATGGTGAACAACTTTTTATGGGCAACTCCTCAACTTCCAAAGTTGAAGGACAAGGAAAAATTGTTCTCAAAATGACATCAGGAAAGGAACTCACTCTTAACAATGTACTGCATATACCGGACATTCGCAAGAATCTTGTTTCCAGATCTTTGTTGAGTAAGAATGGGTTTAAGCTAGTCTTTGAGAGTGATAAATTTGTACTTCCTAAGAATGAAATGTATGTAGAAAAATGTTACATGTCTGATAGCATTTCAAGTTAAATGTAATGACCATTGTACCCTCAGTTATTAATAATAATACATCTTCTTCTTACTTGCTTACGTTTTCAAATTTATGGCATGGTAGACTAGGACATGTTAATTATGGATCTTTGCGTAGATTAATTAATATGAAATGTTTACCTAAATTTGACATTGATTCAAATCATAAATGTGAAATTTGTGTTGAGGCAAAATTATCTAAAACTCTTTTTCATTCAATTGAAAGAAGTACGGAACCACTTGAATTAATTCATAGTGACATTTGTGATTTTAAATCAATTCAAACTAGATGTGGGAAAAAGTATTTTATCACTTTTATAGATAACTATACTAGATATAGTTATGTTTATTTAATTCGAATTAAGGATGAAACTTTGGAAACTTTCATTCAATATAATAATGAAATTGAAAATCAACTTGGTAAGAAAATCAAAAAACTTAGAAGTGATAGAGATGGTGAATATGAATCACCTTTGGATGAGTTTTGTAAAGAACATGAAATAATTCATCAAACCACCGCTCCTTACTCACCTCAACAAAATGGAATTGTTGAAAGGAAAAATAGGATTTTAAAAGAAATGATGAATTTCATGTTAATAAGTTCTGGATTATCTCAGAACTTGTGGGGGGAAGCAATACTTTCTGGTAATTATATACTTAATAAAGTTCCCGAAAGAAAGTGAATCAAACACTTTAAGTATTTGTAGGATGGAATAAAGGAAGAAGTACAAACTTTAGGAAACCAAAATTTGAATTTAGAATTAAATTAAATTCCCATAATTACAAACTTTAGGAAACCACTTAGGAACCAAAAATTTGAATTTAGAATTAAATTAAATTCCCACAATAATTTTTATTGAAAAAATTCAAATGAATTTTATCTAAAAAATTAATGTTAGACCCAAAAACGACGTTAACTTCCCATTCACTCATAAATGGTTTTGACGTTCCGTCTTCACCGTGTGACTTGCCACGCGGCAAGGAACACTTCACCTCTTCGGACCCACCCCAAAAGACGTTTGGGACCCACTCAAATTGAGCTCAAAAATATGCCTATATTAAACTATTTTTTTCAACAATTTTAACTAGTCACAATAACGTTTGAATCTCACAATAGAAGTGTTAAGTAATGTGTTAGTGGGATTTGTTAGTGTCAGTTATTAACTTCTTTGTTACCTGTGGTTAGCGTTTTAGCTAGCGAGAGAGAATGGAAAGAGGGAGAGGAAGACATGGGAAAGTGCCTTGGGGTCATCCGACCGGATGTCCGGCCAGTCATCTCTCCGGACGTCCTAACGCTTCAGAAAAAATAAAAAAAATTTGCCTTTGACCAGTCAACTGGCCAGTTGACCCGCCGGATGTCCTGTCCAACTTTCCTGTCTCCATTCATTGCATCTTAACACATATTATTTATATATGTAAAACACACACACCTTTAACACATATTATTTATACTATTTTATTTATTATTTATATATATATAGACACACTTAACATACACCTTAACATACACCTTAACACACACCTTAACACATCTATTGCACTATCACTCACTCTCTAAAATTAACAAACTCTTAACACACCTTAATGCATATTTTTGGGCCTCACTTTTAACACTTTTTATCATATAACACACATTTTAATGAACAATTTTATCTATTCCATTGTGGATGCTCTTAGATGTAAAAGACAAAATTAAAATTTGGGTCCAACTACAAAAATGAGAAATTTAATTTATATTATATTGGTTCTGATTAAAAATAAGATTTTGGACTAAAATAGTTAACAAAAATAAAATATGTTAAAATAATTAATAAGACAAAATATTATATTTAAATCATAATTATTTTATTTTTTCTCTCACAACTATCAAATTAACTCAAAAAAAAGTCAATTATCTTCTCAAACATAACTTTTTTAATCAGATTAAAATAACCAAAAAAACTAAAAATCAACTACAATAGTTAACTTTCCAAACGAGGCTATTACAATATCATATATTTGGATTTAAAAAATGGACATATATTTCAAAAGAGTGATGTTATCAAAAATTTTATATATGGATTTTTCATTTCGAAACAAAATATTATTGAAGAATAATTTATTTGTAATAATAATAATATCACATTATTTTTGTCAAGTTTTTGTATGAATTTTATATATAAATAAAATAAAAAATTCGAAGTTATATTATTAACTTGCTAATTTATGAATATTACTACGATATTTATAGAAAGACTCCTCTTAAAATTTTAAAATTTCTTAGAAAAATTACAAAAATAAATCTGAAGATTTGATATTTTTAACAAAATAAATTTTTAATTTTGTCAATTTAAACTATAGTCTTTTGATTTGTTTTCAATTTAAACTATTTATCTATTTTCGTTAAGTAAAACTTGATCCAAAACAATTATATGTTAGTTGTTAAACTCTATGAAAAATAGTATTTTAGATATTTTTTTATACACTTACATTGAATTTAATGATTAAAATATCATTTTTTATCAATTTTACTTAACGAAATAAATTGATGGTTCTCATTGAAAATAAATAAATAAATAAAATTAGAGTTTAAATTAACAAAATTCAAAAATTATTTTGTTACGACAATCAAACTCTTAGTTTTTTTTTTGTTTTTTTTTTTTTTTTTGTAATTTTTCAAAAACAAATTATTCACATTTTAATTCATGACTATACGTACAATTTTTATGATTTCAATTATTTTACATATTATGTAACAACATCAATATATTAATAGATATTTTTTTAATTATATAAATTATGTAAATTAATGAAATGTTTTAAAATCAAAATTTAATATCTTAATTATATAGTTCAAAAATTGCATGAAATTGATATAGAACTCACCAATACGAAAGATTCATATATGAGACGGTCCGTAAAAGGTCAGTGCACATATGATAGGGTAAGCAATATTCAACATACTAAATCCATCTTTTTAATATCATTTTTAGATTTAAAGGGTCTCTGAGATTATCTAAATAAGTGTATTTTTTTTTATGAAAAAAGTGTTCTAAAAAGTATAGAGATAATTTGACCCAAAACAGATTTTAAAGAAGTGTACTTTTATAGATGATGCCAAATATTGCCTCATTATTCTACTCCAAGTTAACTAACTTAATTATCAGAGAGATTTTCGACTGACACCACCACATTCATGTACACCCCCAAGCAGGGATCATTGGAGGGCCTGTTTGGTTTCAGTTTTCAGAATTCACTTTTCAAAAAAATTTACTTTTTCATTTTTCATATTTTTTGTTTTCACCAAATTTTTTAAATATTTTAAGCAATTTTTTTAATTTTTAGACACACCTAATATAAATACACTTAAAAAATAAATATTTGTAAAAAAAAAATCTTTAAAAAATTCACTAAATATCAAAAATACAAAAAAAATTATAAAAATCTGGTACATTTTTTTTGTATATTTGTGTATTTATTAATTTTTTAAAATATGTTTTCACAAATAGTTTACTATTTAAATACATCTAAGTAAGGTGCATCTAAAAAAATAAAAACAAGTGCTTAAAATTTTTAAAATATTCACTAAAAACAAAAAACAAAAAACATGAAAAAAAAAAAGAAAGAAAAAATTCAATTTCCAGAAAACTAAATTCAAAAAATTAAAACCCAACACTAGATAATTTTTTTTATCATTATAAAAACCAAAATGTATGTACGATATGATATATAAACTATACATATACACGTAAAAAAAAATTCAAATACTATAGAAGTAATCTCTAATATGATAAATAAATTTTTTAGGTGGAAAATTAAAAAAGAATATATGATGATAGAAGAATATGATACATATCTTTTATAGTGAAAGAATATTTTATTTATAAAATAAGATGTATATTTTAAAAGGGGACACTTTTTCATAAATCCATTTTCTCCTACTTATATATCATTTAGTCCACATTATTTTTTTATATTCCAATAAGTTCTATGAGTGACATAGTTATCAAAATACTCCTAATAATATTCACATTTACAGTGTGAATGTTTCATAATGTGAATGTTCACACCGTCAATGTGAACATTCACACATCAATATGAATATTCACAATGTAAAATATGAATGTTCACATCACCAAATTGCTAACCATTCAAAAAATATTTGTAAGGGTAGAAATATCCATAAAATAATTTAAATAAGATAATTAGGATTTGGTGGATCAAATTTTCAAATAATAGGACCTATTGGAATACAAGAATATCTTATAGACTAATTGGGATACAAACACTTGAAAAATGATTTTCTAATAAATCTCCCATTTTAAAAGTGTTAATGGTAAATAGAATTTTTCTCATAAATAAGGACACCATGGCTACAATAGTGTTCTCATTACAAAAAATTAAGGAACAAAAATATTTTTTAAGGACAAAATATTTTTATTGTGAAAAGTGTCGTCATTATATTTTTAGCAACGAAAATTGAACATTAGTGATAAATTATTATCATTTTAGGACCAAATTTTTTGTCTAAAAAATAAACCATTTTGAGACCAAATTATTTTGTCTCTAAAAATCTATTTATTAGTGACATTTTCAAAATTGTCGCTAAAAATCTTATTTTTGACTTTTTGGAATGACTTTTAAGCGACTATTCTCACAACGATAGAAATTGGTCCCTAAATGTTTTTTGCAACAAAATTTTCACTTTTAGAAATAAAAAAATTTTGTCTTTAAAACTCTTATGTGTTGTAGTGTCTCTTAAGTTTCGTTTGGCATTAGCTATGGTAGCCAACTTTTTTGTATTGTGATTTTTTTAACCTGACTTTTTTAGTCTAATTTGGTTTTTGTTTTTGGGTTTTTTTTACTTTTGTGAGAGAAAATGTATAATGATTATGATTTAGATGTGACATTTTATTTTATTGACTTATATAGCATTTTTTTTTTTTTTTTTTTTTTTGTACTTTTTTAGCTCCAAAATATTTACCAAAGGAGGACTTATTCTATCCCTCCACACAAGGCTTTTCTTTTCCCAGGTAGGTCATGTGGGTATCAAGCAGTGGCAGGGGGATAGAAGGATGAGGGTGGTCACGTGCCCCCTCCAGTTTTGAGAATCTTTTTTTATTTTTTTATGTGTGTTTTGTTATTATATACAAAATGTTTTTTTTTTTTTTCTTAACATGTTTTTTGGTTAAAGATTTATTATATTGTTTATAACAAATAATTATTTGATACTTTAAGAACACTGTGTGGTATTATTTATGTAATAGTTTAAACCAATAGTATAGCGAAAAATCTTATAAATTGTTTATAATAAACTCATTATTTTTAAGCAATTGACAGACTGCTTAGTGTGATTTGTGATTTCTCATGCTTTGAGCATCACGTAGGCAATACTATATGGTATTCTAAGACTGTTTACTAATTGAATAATACTAAAATCATGAAAAAATATCATGAAATGTATCATGAAGAGTTTTCATCCTTTGATTAGTATGTGTTGTTTTATTATATGTATAATCCAAAGGTGGAGAATCTTTCATAATCATTTTCATGATATTTTTTTTTATGATCCCTAGCATTACTCTCAATAATTTTCATTCAAAACATATCATTTATAAGCAATGTCATCTCTTTAATATTTTTCTATCAAATAAAAATTAAATAGATTTTATAATAATTTATGCTATAAACAATGTGTTTTTATTTTCTAAAATCAAGAATTTTGATCCATTATTTTTTGTGCTAAAATTACAAATTTACATCACCATCCCGCACCGAGTTATTCTACACTATTATAGAATTTTAATTTGTTCCTATTAATAATGAATATGTAATTTTTTATACTTAAATTTTGCTCATAAAATTATTATTATCTTAATGTTTATCATGATTTTTTTTTAAATAAAAAATTATAATTAATAGTACCCCTTCTAACTCAATTTCTTGGCTCCGCCACTAGTATCATGAGCAAGCCGCAAAAAAATCATCCTGCACTACTAAAAAAAGCACTTTTTGCGACCGCTATATGCCGTCGCAAATACTAAATATACAGTCGCAAAAGATCTTTTGCGACGGCCCATGCGACGGCAAATGGGGGT
Organism: Camellia oleifera; assembly: GCA_022316695.1. Classification (NCBI taxonomy): domain Eukaryota; kingdom Viridiplantae; phylum Streptophyta; class Magnoliopsida; order Ericales; family Theaceae; genus Camellia; species Camellia oleifera. Next base: position 27,662,206 of record CM039316.1, on the reverse strand, counting down.
CGCGAATGTGGGGGTGACAAATACTTTTTGCGACGGCAAAGCAACAGTCGCAAATTATTCACGACCGCCTAAACTACTTATGGCGACCGCAGTTTTGCCGTCGCAAAAAACAAAGAAAAATGCTAACATGGTTTTTTGCGACCATCTTGTTACTGTCGCAAAAAAACAAAAAAAAAATAATAATAATAATAATAAAAAACAAGAAAGTATAGAATTAGAAATTAGAATACCAAGAAAAATTTATATCCCTTTTTTTTTAAAAAAAAAAAAAAAATTTGCATGGTGCTAGTGATGTGACACCTAAGCAAGTTTAAATTATTCTATACAAAATGTATATCCAATGCTAATAAAAATTCTAAATAAACAAGGTCACATGACTCGCATCATCAAAAAAAAGTTAATAGATGTATTAACACATATATCATCTCCATGTGGAAAGAAGTTTAAATGAATTGTAAAATTCATTCAGAAGAAGTACAAGGAATTTAAAGGAAGTAAATGAGTCATATATATATATATATACGCGCACACTCAAATTTAAAATATACTCATGAGAAAGATTCTCTATCTCTTCGTCGAGCTTCTTACTGTTCAAAGTAGTGCTCTGCTCGAGGCAGCTTTGTTTCAGCCCGCGTTTGCTGTAAGAGAGGAAGTATAAATTATAAGCATTGGTAGTTAAGTTCAAATAACTAACAAATACCAGATCCACATCATACTGTAAATACGAAACATGCAATAACAATTAATGTAATATGTTGTTGACTCTTGGCACTTAATTCAGAAGAATAAAATAGTATCAGTTGCAATTGATTTTTAGACAGTCTAATGCTACAAAACTAAAATGTAAAAATTTGTATCTTAAATAAGCATTAAAATTGCTAGGGCTTCACAAGTTGATCACGAACTAACATATTTCAAGGAAATCCAGGCTTTAAAGAAAATATCTGATCATTTCTTATACAAAAAGCTAAGAAACCAAAAACAGAGGACAATTCAATCTATCAATTCCTCTTCAAGATATGCATCAATTCACAGCTCGATACACAAATAATTTATATGAATATATATCTGCAACAGGTTTTTGTTGAGAAACACTTTCATCGATTCAAGTTCTAGAATAGTAAAATACCTATTTATCAAAACTTCCAACGAAAATGTTGGTGTCGCTATCTACTTGATCATCATCATCATCAGATATTGTTGCCCTTGTGCCTTCGTCAGGAGAAACAACTATTCATCTAGCATGTTAAAGCAAAATTTGCTTTAGTATTTTATGATTTAGCCAATGCAGATTAACCAATCTTTGAGAAGCTTACCCGACGTTGTGGGAACAACTTGCAAATCTGTTTGATAACAACAGATTGTTTGTGGAGACGTTCCAAGGTAATCGCCATCTGCAGTTCATAATTATTCTAAGCATTAAATACAATATCTTTTGATCAATTAGAGAAGAAGATATCTTGGTCAAGGTATGTCTCCACTGAAGAACGATTTGTATTGCAATTACCAAAGATTAAGAGAAGCAACCAGGAGATGGGGAAAAAAAAAAAAAAAAAACTGACTAACTATAAAACCAATACTCACATGCCCCAAGCTTTGCGTACATATAAGATTTGGGTAGAATTTTTCCAGTTGCTCCACACGATTTCTTTCCAACTGCAATGAGAAGAAGTCCAAGACAAATATCTTCATTCATGATCGGAAAGAAAATCCATTTGATGACTATGAGAATAGTACTAATAGTTTAATTAATCTAATAAAAGCCAAAAATAGGATGAAAATCAATCATACCACAGTCATGGCTGACTCAAGCAATTCATATTTGACTTTTAAATCATATGACATCTTCTCAATCTTAGTGTTCCCTACAAAAAAATCAATTAGTCAAACAAGCTCACAAAGTAAAATCTAGGCACTGCTCAAGGTAAATTTCATGCAACAGTGCAGGGCAGTCAACCTTGCAGATATTGTTCTCTCTTAAGACGAAGCTTCTCCCTTAATCTTGCAAGCTTCTCACGTTGAAGCACCCTCCAACCGAGCTGATCATCCGCCTTACTCTGACAAAGGTTAAGAAATCAAACTCATGAAGTAAGCATATTTGCCAAATAATCATTCTACACAATAGAACATAGATAATCCACTGATATTTAAACAAAAATAACAAGACAGAAAGATCTACTACAAGTTCACAAGGGGAAAAAATCAGACCTTTGCCACAAGCTTTTCACTCAATTTTGAATACAGTAAATCCCGACGACTCTTCAATGACTTCAAAGTAGTACTATACTCATTTAATCTGCATTCAACAAAAAATAAAAACAACAAATCACAATCACAATCACAATCAATTTCTCTCAGCAATGAAATTTAAGGACTTGGCGATACTACTGAGTCTGTGGATTACTTTATTCTTTCATTTGGGATCTTTAATGTTTGCTGTTTCTGGTTTTTGTTGGTCATGTTGTGATGTTTTTAATTCTCATAGTTTTGGGCAAGTGGGTGTTGAGTGAAGTTGTGGATGACATGTGATGAAGCTGTACTTACTGATGACATTATGAATCTATGATTCAATGCATGCACTAAATAAGACAAGGGTAATGGAGTGGGATATTTGAATGCTAGTCATTATGTATTCACCAATCCGCTACTACATTTGGATCATATCAATGTATTGTATAGTTTCTCCAACTAATTAGTGAGTATTAGTCTCAAAACAGATTTGAACCCCTCTCAATTTCGTATTGAGAACAGAGAGCTTTATCATAATAATAATTCTGGCCACACACCTCACAAATGAAAAATAATTGAATAAAAGAATTGCAATTTGCTTGTTATGTTTTCAACACAATTAAGCATTGTCATTTTATTTGAACAAAACTACAGGCAAACAAACAGCTAATCAACTTTCCATGATCACAAGAGAGAAGACCTAGATTTTAATATGAATCAGCAACATTGGTTGTATGGGTTGATTATCTTGCATAACCGTACATGATCCCTCTAGTCTCTACTAACCATATATTCCACAAGTACACACATGCATGTATCTATTTTTGTGTATATGCATTTGATATATGAAAGAACTTGATATGTGAAGGGCCCATATACAACAAGGTAAATTACAAAATCATTAAAACTGGAAGCTAATAATTTTTTTTTCCCAGAAGTATATTAAGAAAGCATCAAGAGGGGATGCCACCCAATTCCCAATTCATGGAAAGGAATCTGCCAAAATGGGGTTGCTTTCCAACCATCTCATTGTAATAGGTAATTTACTAAAGCAACTTCTATTTATATAATTTTCCTTATATATAATATGGATAATTTGAATGCACATGATTCAAAAATTTAAAGAGGACGATCTCATCATAGTGGAATGCACATGATTCAGAAATTTATTATTATTTTTTTTTTAACTAGTGCTATGTACTCATATTTTTATTTTTAAAAAGTTTGTAAAATTTTAATATATAGCATAGATTTAAATTTGTATAGTGTAACTCACACATAATAAATTCAATTCACATATGATGTTTTTCTAGGAAATTAATTGGAGCTCGATACTACCTAAAGGGATATGAGGTAGTATATTAGCAATTGGCTGCCGCAAAAGATTAGGCGCAAAAAGTTAATTTTCTAGTAGTGACGTATACATTTTATTTTTGATCACTTGTAACTTTTTCTGACTGCATAGAATCGTTGGTGACCAATACGAGCAACTTAGAAAGAGATGATGCATTTTGAATCTGGCTTTTTGGGTAACAGGTCAAAGGTTTACCAACTCTAATCTTTATGCTTTCTTTTTTACTCTTTTCTTTATCTGTAAGTTTTTACCTTTTGAATTGTTCTTAAAAAAACACAATTAGCGTCTTCAACACACTAACAGACTTGCATGATCAATTACCAACAACCAAAACAAAACACTCATGTCAATTTCAAGCCTATAGCTATGGTACCAAACCTTGAAAACAAAACATAACATTTAAAGGCCGAAATTGAAATGTATAGCTAACCTGCGAGGCAGAATCAGCACCAGCTGATATGGCGAGCCTGGTTTCTTTCAGCAGTTGAAGATCTGAAATGACAATTGAAGATCTGAAAACTAAAAGATGATTAAAAAAAAAAATTATCGTTTTAAATAGTAGGAGACGAATTAGTATTGGTCGAAGTGCAATGATATAAAGAGTATTGAAAGATATGTATTGAGAATTTTGGTGGCACAATTCAAGATATGAACAATGGCCTCCAATATAGAAAATCAAATGTTGTCACGAACCATTCTTGTTGCAGGTTTCCAAGTAAAACATTCATACATGAACACGAGATGAAGCAAAATTCTTAATGCAACACCTAACTCTCACAAAAGTATTAATTTGTCATTACATCTAAAGCATTCATCTAAGTTATTGTATGCAGAAACAACCAGAAATTTTTATTTTGAAACATCTAAGAAACTTTCTTCAAGAATCACACAAAATTGAGGCACACTTACAAATTCAAGACCAAAATACATTTATAAAATTTTGTACCTAGGAATTCTCCTGATGGTAAGAATTATGATTGGTGTTTCGTCTTCAGCACGGCATTTGATTAAATTTTTTACCTAACAATCATAGAAAATGTCATAATAGTTAATTTCCGTTGTTTTTTCTCTTAAAACACAAAAAAACAAAAATGAATAAAAAACCTCATAATTTAAACAAGATCAGGCCTGCAAAAGAGAAGATGGGTGATGCGCTGGTCACTGTCCCCAACCATTTCCTCTAACATCCCTGAAAATCCTGCAATAAAGAACCTCATAATTTAAACAAGATCACTCAAGTGACTTTTCAAACAAAGGAAAGTGGTGGATAAGATCTATATAGGTAATTATATGTAGTCTGAATAACTTTTTTATAAAAACTAGCAAATTAATATGTGGCTAGACAAGATAATCCAGAGAGAAAAAGACCAAGTCCAATGTTGCGGAACGAAATGAAAAACATAAGAATGTAAACTAAGGGTTGTATAATTGCAAATATCGCAAAGAGTTGTCACAACAACAAAATGCATGTATGGCAAATGAGGAAAATGTCTGTCTTAATTATGTCCCGAATCTCAAGAAGAGAAAAGTCTCTCTCTTGTTTCATGGTAATCAAATCAACAACTCTGTCATGGATAAGTAACAATACCATACCACATTCCATGACCACAACATCAAGGGTAAGGGTGTTACTTCCAATAAGGTACATGCTTAATCAATCAATTTCCATAATCTATACCATGCCCCAATAAACTTGATATTTTGAAGGCCTTTAGGTGGATGAAAGAAATAATAATACTAGCAATTACTTATTGTACCCAAAAAAAAAAAAAAAAAAAAAAGAAGAAGTCTTTGCCACTATAATCTTCTAATGGAGTTCGTCTATATAAGGAGGGAGTGCAATGATCATGTCAGAGCACTAAATGTAGCTCCATGGCCTTAGATTTCTCACCAGCAAGGCCCATGCAGTTTGAGAAGGACAGAAGTGTGAAGGAGTGTCTTTAATATTGCAGGCCCAACCTTTAAATATTTGGAGCTTCTTGAAATGAGCCATTGGTGCTCTGCTGGCCTTGTAAAACACATGGCAGAACATCATTTCCAATCTGTATGGTGATAAAACTTGAATTATGTATTTTATTTCATTATCATAATTTTAACCCAATGGTAGAAGTGAATAAAAAAATTGTCGCCAAGTGCGTCTGTCATGTATACAATATCTATGGCCACGTCAATGGCATTTGAAATTAGAAATTGCAGAGCAGGTAAAACATGAAACTAAGTCAAATGTGGAAGGGATAAAAGGGAAAAAGAAAAGGAAACAACATACAAGTTGAATAGCATAAGTGCCTCTGCTAAATCTAGGAATGTACTTTTATAAACACCTCTTTTTATTGAGTTACTGCATCTTGAGCCTTGGATTGGACTATTAAAATGACAACAGTGAAAGCTAACTCTTGACAAGCAACAAACAAAAACAGGATGTATATGATGCTCCAAATGTAAACATCTTCGGAAAACGCTGAAAAGCATTTTGGAAGATGCAAAAGATACAGCCCTATTAGTTGAACCTTGAAAAAGATACAGCCCTGTAACCTGATTAATATGCATGAATGGTGGCACTCCTGGTAGTTGAACCTTGAAAAAGATACAGCCCTGTTACCTGATTTGCTCTAATAATTTTCAGTAATATCAACAAGAGAAATACAAAGACAATAATAAAGCCACCCTCTACGATTTGGAGCTAAAAGATAATAAAAAATAGCATTTACAGATGCATGTTATTGAAGGCATGAAGCATTACTTAAAACCGTACAGACATCTAAAGGAGATCAAGTAAAAACATAATCAATGACCTTAAAGAAAGGAACTTCCATGATAGCCATCAGAAAATTCCAAGTAAAAAGAAATATCGAAAACATAACTAAATAAAGCAATATCATTGTTAACACTGAGAGTGGATATTCATTTCTAAGTCTGGTTGTGATGGTGGTTCTGTGACTCTGTACACAAACGCAATAGAGATTAGCCTCAATAGACTAACCCTAGAATTGCATACAAAGCACAAACGCAAAGATCACCACAAACGAGTCAGAAATAGAGTCGGTTTGAGGATGTTAATATTCGCATAGGGACTCAAACTTACAGATCTGAACGAAAGCAATCAATCGATCAAATCCAGAGAAGAGTGTTCGATCGCGATAAATAAATTAAAAATCAATCAATCGAGATTTGCCTAAAAATCGATCAATAGAACAAAAATCGATCGTGATCAATAGACATAAATTAGTATATATATCAAACAGATTTGAGATCGTAGATCTAAGTTTGTATATAAACAAAATCAAAAAATTAGAGGACTCACAAAATTAATCTTCAAATCGGACTGATCGAGAGCTTTGAGCCAAGATGGAGAGAACCAGATCGTGAATCGGAGCCTACGAAGCTCGATCTAGTGACCTTTCACCATAAGAAAGAGTGATGAAGAGATAGAAAACCTAGATCCATCAATTGCTGCGTGAAATAGAATAGAAGAATGAAAAACGCGTGGGTCGGAAAATATGCTCGTACACCAAAGCATGAGTGTTTTTTAAAATTAGTTATTTACAAAAATATTTTGAAAACCTATAAAACGACGTTTTTTAAAAAAACGCCATAACAAACACGTGGTTGTACCCTAATTTTCTTGTAGTGCTAGGGCAAATATAAGGAAGGAAAACTGGTAAAAGATGAATAAATTGGTTATTTGCGACGGCTAATCAAGTGGTCGCAAATTATATAGTAGCAAAAGGTCATTTTTCTAGTAGTGCTGATAAGAAATAATTGAGATAAATATTAAGAAAAATCACCGATATAAATGTATATCAGAGAGAGAACTTACCGCCAGCTAATTTTCTTGCTGATGTTATTGGTTGGAGTATGATGAACATCAACATTATGAACCAGAAGAAGAAGAAGATGCTATAAAATTTTGAAGAAGAGGCTTTGCTCAACATTTTGAGAGAGAGAGAGAGAGAGAGAGGAATTGGAGAGAAAAAAAGCACCCAATGATAATGGGTGTAAAGTGAACTTTATATAGAATCATTTACTATACATACTAAAGAAATAGATATAAATACGTATATATCTATTTTTACAAGTAGGAGAACTACAAGACGAAGACTTGGAGAAGTCTCAAGAATTTGACAAATTCTGTAACGTGAAAAATACTTACAGGACGTTTACAGGAAAGAAAAGTCCATTTAAAACCAAAAAGGGAAGAAAAAATATGTATATATATATAATCATAAAAAAAAAAAACCTCATAATTTAATTCTTATAACAAAATAAATTTTTAATTTTATCAATTTAAATCTTAATTTTTTAATTAATTTTCAATTTAAGTTATTTCCATATTTCTATTGAGTAAAATAGACTATATATATATATATTTTAATCATTAAGCTCAATATTGTGCAAGATTCGATTTTGTATACAAGACATACTGCATAGGACCTACCTCTACTAAAAAAAGGCATAGGGTAATCTTATAAGGTTTGTTATGAAAAGTTAGTTAAAAGTTAATTTTTTTAAAAAAAATTTTAAAGAAACTTTTTATAAAAAAAAAAGAAATGAATAATATGATACAAAATAAATTAAAAGTTAAAAAAATAACTTTTAACTAAGTCGCCAGAATAGGCCTAAATATCTATCGAAGTTTATTATACTCCAAATCAATTTATGCATGCATCATAGAGTCTATTGACCCAAGAATTAAAAGTTATGGAAACCAAAGTACCGTAGAAGTTGGGTCAAGGTGATATGATATGACCAAGTGAATATTCTCAAATTATTAATCTATCAAAGTTTATTATACTCCAAATCAATTTATGCAAGCATCATAGAGTCTATTGACCCAAGAATTAAAAGTTATGAAAAATGACTTAATCCCCGGGCACCCCCACGACCCCCTCTTTCTCTGATTGGTCAATTTTTTTTTTTTTTCCTTTTCCTCCAATCACTAGCTCTCATGTGTGTGTGGGTTGTAATTGGAAGGGGTCTCAATCACTTCCCAAAAGTTATGGAAACCAAAGCACCGTAGAAGTTGGGTCAAGGTGATATGATATGACCATGTCAATATTCTCAAATTATTAGGCGATCTTTACATGGGAAATTTTACTTCCTTTCTTAAAATATTAATTTTTTATTATCTCAATTCTTTTTAAAAAATCAAAAATTAAAATAATATAAATTTTTTATTTTGTCATCCTCTTAAATTCATTAACAATACCAAAAATATAAGAAAAATTTAGATTTTGGTGTCTAAGGTCCCTCAACCTTATTTTAGGTTGTAAAATACCTAATTTATACTTCTTTATAACATACGTTTGTTTGGATTTTGGCAAACTAAATATTCTATTGCTGTTTTGTAAAAGATTTTATGGGAGTGGACTTCACAGGGGAGATTTCGTAGGAATTTTGTAAGTGTTGCAGTGGACTTGAGGATGGAGATTGCTATGATCATGTAGGTGTTGCAGTAGTGTTGATTGTTTTTGTTTTAATTTTCAGTGAAGTTGAACCAGGTATGTTTTCGATAGAGATTCCATATGGATTTCGATTTTTGATTTGATTTGTATGTAAGGATTCCGATTTCATATTAGTTTTTCGAGTGTATTCTGAATTAGGTTTTTTTTTTCAATTTTGATCAATTTAAGAGAGAGGCCAGCTCAGTGAAGTTATTTATGATTTTTGGAGTTGATTTTTCATTCTGTATTATTGATCAATCTTAGAGAGAGGCCAACTTGATAGAGTTGATTTTGATTTTTGGGATTCATTTTTCATTCTCTGTTTTTTTATCAATTTCAAAGAGAGTCAACAATAGAGTTGATTTTGATTTTTAGAGTTCATTTTTCGTTCTCTGTTTTTCATCAACATGCTTATCAATGATAAGTTTTGTTCTCTATTTTTTCAAACCAAAGAAATTTATTTAAACCAGAGATAAGTGTAAATTTCTTATCATTTTTTGTTCTCTATTTTTTCTGCACTTTTGTTGGTAGTCCACAGAAAATTGTAAGTTTATTATTATAATCCAACGAAAATCACAGAGAAAATTATAACTTCATATGGATATATTATTATAAGTTTCTAATACAATTAAAATCACAGAGAACAATATAAGTTTGTAGTTCAGTGAAAACCACAGAGAAAATTTTAAGTTTGTAGTTCATTGAAAATCACATAAAAAAATATAATTTGTTATGGACATGTTATTATAAGTTTGTTATTTTTTATTTTTAATCTTCTCAATTGAATGTTTTGTGAGCATAATAGATCTTCTCTATGAGTTTCTCTGAGTTTGTGTGAAATAGTTAGCATTTTTGTCTTTTGATGTTAATGTGTTTTTATTTTTGTGATCTTGAAAGTGAACATAAGTTCTTAAATTTCTCTAGACTCTTATTTGTAATTCAGAGAAAATTATAAGTTTGTTATTATATATATATATGGATTGGGGATTTAATTGAATATTTTGTGATTAAATTTGAATGTTTCATTTCTCAGCAAAAGTTATTTTTCGTGTTTTTTCCTTCAGTTTAGATGGACAGTGTAGTGTTATTGCTGTGCAAATATGGGAATGATACTATTGGGATTAATGTTTCATAGGAATTGAATTTTGAGGAATTGGTTGGCATTTTGTGTAAAACATGGGAGAATTTGAAACCTGAGACAATCTATATTTCATATTCTATTGTATGCTATCCGAATTGTATGGTTTGAAATAAGATTGATTTTTTGAATATATTGAGAGTTGTTTGTGCACGTGATGTTGATATAGTTGATGTTTCAGTTGTTAGATGTAGTACTTCTGATCAAGATGATGAAGTGGGGTCTAATTGAGTAGATGTTGTGCATGGCAAATATGATAGGCTTGTGGATATTGAAAGAAATTTACTCTCTAAGTTTTGTTCTCACCAATAGAAGGTGTTATTGTCAGCTGGTTAGCGAAATAATATTAGAAGTGTTGGACAAAAGTTTGAGGGTTGTGTGGTTGAGTTCCATACTGTTTTGTGCAAGTAAGCTATTGAGGTTGGTTTTCAGTTTACGTATGTTAAAAATGACAAGCTGAGGGTTACGACAGAATATGCATATAAGGAATTAAGGAGATGTATGTGACGTGTACATGCTTCAGTTGAAAAACAAATGGGTTCTTTTACATAAGAACTTTGAACAATGAATATACGTGTGGTGTAGCGATTCATACTAGTAAACATGGTAGGATGACTTCCAACTTAGTTTCTGGGCTGATACTTAAAGAGATAAGTGCGAAGCCTTTAACTCTTCCAATGGATGTTGTCAAAGAAATGAAAGACAAGTATGGGGTCTCAATCAGTTATAACTATGGTTGGTTGGGGGTTGAAAAAGCAAAAGATAGTACATATGGGGATTCTTGTTTGATATTCGATCAATTACGGTGGTATTTTGATGAGACATAGAAGAACAATCTAAGTAGTCGTTTTGAGTTAGATTTTGAAAATAACAACCTTTTCAAAAGAGTGTTTGTGGCTTTTCATGCATGCATTGCTAGTTTCAAATATTGTGGGTCATTGTTGTTTCTTGATGGAACATTTTTGAAGGGACGACACAAAGGAGCTATGCTTACTACGATGGGAAAAGATGGGAATGAAGGTAATTTTAAATATATTTAATTTTCTCTAAGTATGTGAATTTTCTATATATGTTAGAATTTAGTGAATTTTCTATTTTTTGTGGTTATGTTTTGTGAATTTTCTTTAACACTTTGAATTTTCTCTAGGGTGGCCACTGTGTGAATTTTCTCTAGAGGTAACCACTGTGTTAATTTTCTCTGGATTTGGTCATTGTGTGAATTTTCTCTGGATGTGGGCACTGTGTGAATTTTCTCTAGATGTTGGCACTATGCGAATTTTCTCTAGATGTTGCCACTATGTGAATTTTCTCTAGATATTGCCACTGTGTGAATTTTCTCTGGATGTTGGCACTATGTGAATTTCCTCTGGATTTGGTCACTATGTGAATTTTCTCTGGATGTTGCCACTATGTGAATTTTCTCTAGATTTTGACCATTGTGTAAAGTTTCTTTGGATTTTGGCAGTGTGAAATTTCTCTGATTGTTTATTGTTTCAATTTTCTCTATATGTGTATATCTAATATGATTTTCTTATTTATTTTGTAGGGTTTTTTTCTATAGCTTTTGTCATTGTTGATGCTGAGAATAAAGACAATTGGAGTTGGTTCCTTGAACATTTACGTGAATTATTGGGATCGGAGAGGGTAATAAGTTTCATATCAGATCAACATTGTGATATTGTGGAAGGAATTGCTAGGTTTTTCCCTAATTGCTATCACGAATTTTGTCTTGAACATCTAAAGAGAAATTTGAGGGATAGATTATCATGTAGAAACACAAATTTGGTCAGGGAGACGATCGTGTCTAAGTTTTCAGAATGTGCATACGCGCCAACAAATGCATCATTCCATTTCAAGTTAAATGAATTAAAAAAATGAGGGAGGAGACATTGTGAGTGTTTTCTTGAGAAGTTTACCATATAAAAATTGGAGTGATACATATTTCGAAGGGAAACCTTATAACAAAATGTATTCAAATGTTGCTGAGTCATTCAATTTATGGATACGAGAAGCCCGGCACTTGCCAATAACAAATTTGGTGGACATGATACGGTTGCAAATCATGAATATGAGGTCTAATAAGAGGCCGCTTTCTAGTAAATAGAATAAAGTTCTATGTCCTCGTATGGATAGTGTGTTGGAGAAGGCTTTCATGGATGGGAGGGCATGGAATGTGAGTTTATCATTTGATAATGTGTTTGAAGTGCATTGTTTTCCTTCGGTTATGGTTGATCTTGGGTTGAGAACTTGTTCATGTCGAAAATGGAAAACATGTTGTTGCTGCAATTTTTAGGAATGGAAATAATTTGAATTCATTTGTTGAACCATTTTTTCATGCTGATATGTATCGTCAAGCATACTCATTTTTGATTGGCCCAGTTCCAACTGTTGAAAAACCTATGTGTAGCATTGATGAAGCCATGATTTTACCTCCATTGAGTAAGAGACCAGCCAAAAGGGCAAAGAAGAACAGAATTGCTTTTACTGGAGAGTTTCAAAAGGTGATGAAATGTAGTCGATGTAAGAGTATTGATCGCCATAATAAGAGGACATGCAAGGAACCTTTATTAAATAGTTGAGAATAATAGATTTTATTGATTAAATAATACGTTTGAGCATATTAGAGGAAATTATGTTGCATTTTTCGATGTTGGCTAACAGAGAGAAATTTGTATGGATATGGATATTATTACAAAAATAATATGTCTGTTGTGTGTTGTGTTTAGTATTTTGTCTGAAATTTTTTCTGTAATTTCTGGATCAATGCACTTGTGTTTTTGAAACATACTTTGGGCAGTGTGTTTATAATACTAGTCAAATTAATCCAGAGCAATTTGCCAGTAATAGAGAAAATTACTTTGTATATTGTGTTTTTTGAAATTTACTTTTGGACAATGTGTATATAATACCAATCAAATTCATCTAGAGAAATTTTCTAATAGCAGAGAAAATTACTTTGTGTATCGTTTTTTTTTTAAACATACTTTGGGAATGTCTTTATAATACCAGTTAAATTCAACTAGAGAAATTTACAAATAGCAGAGAAAATTACTGTGTGATGTTTTTTGGAACATACTTTGGGCAGCGTGTTTATAATACTAGTCAAATTCACCTAGAGAAATTTGTCAATAACAGCGAAAATTACTCCCTGCATTGTGTTTCTTGAAACAAGCAAGATCATGATGCATAAAGATCAAGCATGCAGTAACTGAGAGAAGTAATTATTGGTGACAGTACTGAGTTTGAAATGACTGTTGTTTACACCACAATGGGATGTCATATTGTGGAAGCCGAATAAAAATGGATGCAGATAGGTCGAATACACATTGAGACAATCGGTACATATTATACGCCCCTATCTCGTATGTTCTGGATGCCGAATATCCTAGTCAGCCACAAAGCCAATTGAACGAGGAGTCGATTGGGAGTTAGAATACGATGAAAGAAGGGACGAATGAGCAATAATATGACGGGTTAGCAGTGGGCCCCATCCTAAGGACTAGAAGTGTATATAAATAGAAGAGCAACGACTAGAGGGAGGTATGTGAGAATTAGTATGCTTAACTTAAGATACAAGTAATCAAGAGAGTATATACTGACTTATCCGTCAAAGTGCTAATTCCGGCACCCCCGACCGGAGTGTTTGTCCCTTTTCAGGTTATTACGCGTCCCATTGGATCTAAAGAGTATTTCCAAACCACTTCCCCACAATGTGCACCGTCTATGGGAATACTCAACTACATCCATGGCGGGCATAACGGAAGATCCTCCGATAGTCGCTGACGAAACCACACTAAGAGATGACCTCACTCCAACAAACATGCTGGGACTGGAGAATATCACTGCAAGACGTGCCTTGAACTTTGACTCAATCACCCATACCTCACCCTCGACTTTAGCACATGAGACAATACAAGCAATAATGGAACAAGCAAAGCAAAACGAACAGAGGTTGGAAAACATGATCGCTGAGAACGAGCGTCTCCGGCAGGATTTGGCCTTAGAAGTGGCAAAGTCCAAACAAGCTGAATGCCAAGATCCGGGACGACCTCTAAGGGAAGATGGTCGACGACTTCGAGCTCGAAAACGAGATAGTGACAGCGACTCTGACTCATTATCCCTAGAACCCAAAAAGCAGGGACAAGTCGAAACCACCAGTTCCTCCGAAGAGAGCCCACGTGCACACCATAAGCGATGATGAAATGGTTCAGATGAAGAGGACCAACATGACCCCTTTGTGCGACGGATCGCAAAGGCAGTACTACCCAAAAAGTTCAAGGCTCCATCATTCACCATATATCATAGAAAATTGGATCCCACTAACCACATCCGTCATTATAAGCAAGCCATGACGCTGCATGCAGATGACGAGGCTCTTATGTACCGAATATTTCCGAGCAGCTTGGGACCATTGGCCGTCAGATGGTATTCCAAGTTGGAACTGACATCAATTAAGAGCTTCCATCAATTGCAGAAATCCTTCAGGTTAAGATTCATCACCAATGAGGTCTAGCCAAAGCAAGCCGATTCACTCTGGGCAATGCAGATTCAACTAGGGGAAACCTTACGAGCATATTTGGTGCGCTATTGGGAATGCTTTAATCTTGTGGATGACGCCTGCAACGACTCCATGGCCATCACCGCCTTTAAAATGGAGTTGCATCCTAATAGTGCCCTCCACAGTTCCTTGACTAGAAGGCCCCCCAAAGCAGTATGGTCGTTGATGAAGAAAGTCGAGGAATACTGCAAAGTGGAAGATGACGATCTACGGGTTAAAGCCGAGGAACAAGGCCAACAAGACGGCCCCTTCTGAGATTGTTCAGTCGATAAACTCTATACCACCACGGAGCCCTGAACCACGGAGTCGGGCTAAACAAGACAAAAGACGAGATTCACACCGAATGAATGACCAATGTTCCCACTGAGCTAGTGAACAACTTCAAGTAAATAGCAGGCGCACAAGGCGCATGGACAAGAAATATACGGAGTTGTCAGAGCCGATCAGCACGGTTATGACCAAAGTCCAACACCTTTCATTCTTCAAATGGCCATCCAAAATGGTGGGACTTCCTGACACGAGGAGACAAGATTAGCGGTGTGAATATCACAAGGACCACGGCCATGATACCGAGAGTTGTTATGCATTGAAAAATCACCTTGAGGAATTGGTACAGAATGGTCGACTTAAGCAATACGTCGGAAAAGGCAACTCGACCAAAACGGTAGCTTTGCGGCAGGATTCACCTCCACTCGACGTAATCCACATGATATACAGCCTGCCAACAACGTCCACGGTACATATAACTCGGTCACCTCGTGACCCCCGAAAGCAAATCACACCAACGAAACGGCATCGTGAAACTCCGAGTATTACCTTCGACGATTCTGATTTGATCGGCGTATCGCTCTCCCACATTGACCTGTTGGTCGTCGAACTTCGTATAAGCCGATTTACCGTCAAACGCGTACTCATTAACCAGGGGAGTACTTTAGAAGTTATGTACTATGAGACCTTCATCAAACTCGGGTTCACTGAATCAGATCTATCTCCAACCCATTGCCCGTTATTCAGCTTCAACGCCAACCCAAAATATCCGTTGGGCAAGATCACGCTACCAGTTCGAGCGAGCTCCCGATCAATGGAAGTGGAATTTTTGGCTGTCAAGCTTTCTTCGCCGTATAATCTGATCATGGGATGAACTCGGCTGCATACTATGCGAGTCATGCCGAGCACCTACCATCAGCTACTGTGCTTTCCAACTGAACTCGGCATCAAACAAATCCGTGGCTCTCAAAAATAGACACAAGCCTGTTATCTTCTTGCCACAAAGGCACCACGGGAGCTGGAAGTAAATTCTATTGAGGTGCCAGATCGAGAAAGCCTCGACGATGTTGGGCGGCTCCCAAGCGAAAAGGCAACTGAGATCCTGGATCGAGTAAAAATTAACAGAAATCCTAACAGGTTCTTCACGATGGACACTTCCCTAAACAAAGTTGATAGGCAGCAGTTGATTTCCTTCCTACTCGGCAACCTTGACGTATTTACATGGACACCACATGAGATGCCCGGGGTGGATCCATCTATTTCTCAGCATCGTTTAAACTTTGACCTCAAATGTAAGTCGATTATTCAGAAGAGTCGGCGGTCAGCCGCAGAACGCACTGCTGCCGTTATTCAAAAGGTTGACCGGCTTCTTGATACCGAGGCAATCCAAGAAGTGACCATCCTACACGGCTCTCAAATACTGTGGTTGTAAAGAAGAAAAATGGGACTTGGCGTGTTTGTGTGGACTTCAGAGACCTCAACAAAGCTTGTCCCAAGGATTGCTTTCCCCTTCCCAGAATAGACCAACTCGTAGATGCCACGTCATATCACCAACGTATGAGCTACCACCAAATTGCTACGCATCCAGAGGACCAGGACAACACTGCATTCCTCACCCCAAGAGGAACGTATTGCTATAAAATTATGCCTTTTGGGCTGAAGAATGCAGGGGCAACTCACCCCAGGCAATGGCACCCAATTTGATTGTGGAGTTTTCCGAGAACTATGCAGCGAGTATGGTATTCGGCCCTATTTCTCCACCCCAGCTTATCCACAAAGTAACGGCCAAGCTGAAGCCTCCAACAAAGTCATTCTGGACGGCATCAAGAAGAGGCTGGGGAAAGCTAAAGGCAGATGGGTCGAAGAATTACCAAGTGTATTATAGGCTCATCGCACTACTCAAGACAGTCCACTGGAGAAACGTTGTTCGCCTTGTGCTTCGGAAATGAAGCCATCATCCCCTTGGAAATCGGCCTCCCAACCTTGAAATCGAAAGTTTTTTATATGGGCCGAAACAACATGATGTTGGCCTTGGATTTAACTCTGATTGAAGAACGAAGAGACCGTGTCCTTGCATCCATGGCACGGTACCAACAGCAGCTCGCCAAGTCGTATAATCAACGCGTTCAGCTGCGCCACTATGTTCCGGGCGAATTGGTCCTGAAAAAAATGCTTCCAGCTTCTAGGAATCCAGCTGATGGAAAATTGGGTCCTAACTAAGACAGCCCCTATCAGATTGATTCAATCGCGGGAACAGGGGCATATCGACTCAAAGATATGCCTAGAAGAAGCCTGCTATGCCCTTGGAATTCCTTGTATTTGCATAAATTCTATCATTAAACCCGACCTGTGGGGCAAGATATTTGTTTTGAATGACTCACCATGTACACATTTCATTTTTGTAATGCAAAGTCTCTTATTTCCTCACTGTGAAATTCAACTCGTTACAACTCTTAAGCCTCCGGATTTGGAGCGCCCTTTGTGGATATCACGATTAACCAAGACAGAAGAAGCCTCCAAATTCGGAGCCCCATCAGCGCAAGACGCTTTTGGGCCGATTAAGCCTTCGGATTCGGAGCGCCTTTCGTGGATATCACGATTGGCCAAGACAGAAGAAGCCTCAGAATTCAGAGCCCCATCCGTGCAGGTCATGTTTGGGCTGATTAAGCCTCCGGATTCAGAGCGCCCTTCATGGATATCACGATTGGCCAAGATAAGTCTCTGAATTCGGAGCCCCATTAGCTCAAGACGCTTTTGGGCCGATTAAGCCTCTGGATTCAGAGCGCCCTTCGTGGATATCACGATTGGCCAAGACAGAAGAAGCCTCCGAATTCGGAGCCCCATCCATGCAGGTCACGTTTAGGCCGATTAAGCCTTCGAATTCGGAGTGCCCTTCGTGGATATCACGATTGGCCAAGATAAGTCTCCAAATTCGGAGACCCATCAGTGCAAGACGCTTTTGGGCCGATTATGCCTTCGGATTTGGAGCGCCCTTCATGGATATCACGATTGGCCAAGATAGAAGAAGCCTCTGAATTCGGAGCCCTATCCGTGCAGGTCACGTTTGGGCCGATTAAGCCTTCGAATTTGGAGCGCCCTTCGTGGATATCACGATTGGCCAAGATAAGCCTCCAAATTCGGAGCCCCATCAGCGCAAGACGCTTTTGGGCCGATTAAGCCTCCAAATTCGGAGCGCCCACCGTGGATATCACATTGGCCAAGACAGAAGAAGCCTCCGAATTCGGAGCCCTATCCGTGCAGGTCAAGTTTGGGCCGATTAAGCCTCTGGATTCGAAGCGCCCTTCATGAATATCATGATTGGCCATGATAAGTCTTCGAATTTAGAGCCCCGTCAGCGCAAGACGCTTTTAGGCCGATTAAGCCTCCGGATTCGGAGCGCCCTTCGTGGATATCACGATTGGCCAAGACAGAAGAAGCCTCCGAATTCGGAACCCCATCCGTGCAGGTCACGTTTGGACCGATTAAGCCTCCGGATTCGGAGCGCCCTTCGTGGATATCACGATTGGCCAAGACAAGTCTTCGAATTCAGAGCCCTATTAGCGTAAGATGCTTTTGGGCTGATTAAGCCTCTGAATTCGGAGCGCCCTTCGTGGATATCACGATTGGCCAAGACAGAAAAAGCCTCCGAATTCGGAGCCCTATCCGTACAGGTCACGTTTGGGTCGATTAAGCCTCCGGATTCAGAGCGCCCTTCGTGGATATCACGATTGGCCAAGATAAGTCTCCGAATTCGGAGCCCTATCAGCGCAAGACGCTTTTGGGCCGATTATGCCTTCGGATTTGGAGCGCCCTTCGTGGATATCACGATTGGCTAAGACAGAAAAAGCCTCCGAATTCGGAGCCCCATCAGCGCAAGACGCTTTTGGGCCAATTAAGCCTCCGAATTCGAAGCCCCATCCATGCAGGTCACGTTTGGGCCGAATAAGACTCTGAATTCGGAGCGCCCTTTGTGGATACCACGATTGGCCAAGATAAAAAAGCCTCCGAATTCGGAACCCCATCCGTGCAGGTCGCATTTTGGCCGAATAAGTTTCGCGGATTTCACGTTTGGGCCGAGTTATCATTCCGATTCGGCACGTGAGTCATTAGTTATGGTTAAGCAGAAACGCATTTGGTGGAAAAAAGAAAAAGATCGATAATACGTCTAAACATTAACTGAAATAACACGCCAACATGTCAAATAATATGCTTTATTAAATTAATAATACATAATTCGCTCGTCAGAGCATTACTATATGTTTTATTCTATTTGGGTTCCCCTTCGTCATCGCTCTTCTTAACTTCAAAGGCCTCAAAGGGAAAATGATGATTCTGATACAATGGCGACGCCGAATCAACACCTTTTACCCGGAGAGCCTCTGTCACCTGGAGAGCTTTGATCCATCCGTGCTTAAACCCACGGTTTTCACATCAGCAGACCTCCTCGCCGAGCTTTTCCTTAGTCTTCTCTATCCTCACTTTTCGGCCATCATGGAAGCCTTTTTCATAAGCCCTGCCCTTCGTGGCCTCTATCGCAAACATGCTCGTCGTATCACGATCGGCAATTGCATGACTGATAAGCAGTTGGGTTACCCTTTCTTTCACAATCGGGTTAGCTTGTCCGGTTGGTTGTGTTTGAATAGCTTTGACCTTCCTCAACTCATGCTCAGCCGCTTCTGCACGAGCTTCCAAATTTCGAATGCGTTCATCCTTCTTCTCTATTTCACGTCGCACGGCACGAAGGCGCATGCCGATTTCATAGGCGGTGTATAGCCCTTTCACCGCTCCATGAACGCCCTCTCGAAACACCTCGAAGTCAGGTCGACCAACCATCGACTGCTGGACTTTGGGCGAAAAAATCTGTCGTGCAAATTCAACTGCCACGTTCGGGTCACAGATGATGGAATCCGCTTCTGTCGTCGGTTTGTTCCTGACGAAAACTAAAAAGCTCAATGGGCGTGGTGGCCCACTGGCCTCACTTCGCGAACGAGGGGAGCTCCCACGTTGGTGCTTCTCCTTCCTCAATGACCTGCTTTGTCGACGTGGAGAGTGGCGCCTCTCATGTTCTGTAGATGCCCTATCTCCTGTACAGGGAGGCTCGCCACCTCGATTCATTGTTGAGTCCAGCTCAACCAATGTCCTTCCCTCTCCTCTATTGTTGAAGAACAGTCTATTTGACATTTGCACTTGTATAACCTTCCTTAACGGACTAGACTGAGTTGTTGCGACTAAACACATTAGTAGGACCTACCTGCACGAAACACTCGCTCCATTTATCCCTTGCGGGGGCAGCACCCTCAAGACGATGTCATTAATGCTAAACTTCAAAAGCCTCACGCCACGCGCTAACTAGCCGAATTTCAATTATGCCCCAACAACTCACTGAACTGCTATTTACAGTCTGCCTGGGTTCATTAACTTGCTGGGGCAAGGGCAGATTAATCAATCCATTCGGCATAACTATAAAAGCCTAGCCGAATTTCAATTGTGCCCCAGCAAATCACTGAATTGCCGTTTACAGTCTGCCTGGGTTCATTAACTTGCTAAGGCAAGGGCAGATTAATCAATCCATTCGGCATAACTATAAGAGCCTAGCCGAATTTCAATTATGCCCCAGCAAATCACTGAACTGCCGTTTACAGTCTGCCTGGGTTCATTAACTTGCTGGGGCAAAGGCAGATTAATCAATCCATTCGACATAACTATAAGAGCCTAGCCGAATTTCAGTTGTGCCCCAGCAAATCACTGAACTGTCATTTACAGTCTACCTGGGTTCATTAACTTGTTGGGGCAAGGGCAAATTAATTAATCCATTCAGCATCAAAGTTCAGCAAATTTCAATTGTGCCCCAACGAAACACTAAACTGCCGGTTTCAAACTGCCTTGGTTCATTAGTATATTCGGCTAACATATTCGGCTAAGCCGCAGCACTTTACAGTTATTTCTAATTCGGCAGCTTGTTTCATCCATTTCATGATTTTACATCTTGGCTGCTAACAAGCACACTCATTGGGCACAAAAGGCAAAAATAATTTCCATTCATAAGCTACGCACAAATAGCAAAAATAATTTTCATTCGTAAATTGAGCACAAACAAGATTCATTTTACAAATGAAAACTACCCTATATCAGCTTCTCACAAGAACAAACAATCAACAACAAAAACCTAATACATACAGCAAAATCTACATACACTTAAAACCCAAAGCAAAATGGCTAACATTCAACTGTCTTCGGTATCTTCTAGGTCAGACTCCAGGGGCTCAACGTCTACCTGCTCATACGGAATCAGCTCTTCCGATGTCGCGTTAACGGTAGCTAAGGCCTTGAGCCAGCTGTGTTTGAACCCCCTATTCTCAAATTTCGGCACTTCTTCGACGTAGTCCGCCAAGGCCGCATTCTTGCCAGCCTGGAACGACTCAGAAAGTGCAGACTCGGCATTCGCCTTCGCCCGCCTAGACTCCTCCAAGTCGGCTTCCAGCTTTGCAATCATTTCGTTAGCCAGTCTGAGCGCCTCTTCATTCGCTTTCGCCTTTTCTTTAGCGGCCACTTTCAGCGCGACAGCAGTCCTGGCCTCATTTGCTTCTGCATCAGCCCTAACTCTCTCTTCCGCCGCTTTCGTGGCCTCAGACTCGGCTCGGAGAAAGGCCTCAGCTACTCTCCCCTTCTCCTTCTCCAATTCAGCTGTGAAAAAGCCGATCTATTCGATTGAATTGTGTTGGTGACGTCCAATCTCGACTATTCTCCCCGCCGCCTGCAAAAGAAAGGACCCGTAAGCTAACATAGAAACTCCTGATTAGCCTTGCAAAACTGTAAAGGATTACGTACCAATATCACCGATTGAGCAGCTAACGGGATAGCTAGCAGATCGGCTTCTGCCCTAAAAGCAGCTTTGTCAGCCGGTAAAGCGATGGAAGAAGCCAGGCTCAGGGCCACAGCCGGGTCCCTCATAGCCGATGAATCGGAACTAATCGGCATGTTTCTTATCCTTGGTTGCACTGTAAACGGCGCAGCCAAGTCCGACTCTTTCCAGCGTGGCCGTTTGTCCACTGGATCTTCCGAATAAACTGTGTCGTGATAGGCTGGGCACTTTTCACCCCTGTACTCCGCCACTTGAGCCTCCTATTGATCGACAACAATTTCCGTATCGGCCATTTCATTCTGAACCACCTCTTCATCTGGAACGGGTGGAGTTTCTACCCTGGCGTCCGGTGGAGAGGGTGGAGGTTGGTTTCGCTATATAGCGACCCCGGTCTTTTTCTCATTTGATCATTGTATCCGGACTTACGTTCCGTGGATTCCGCTATTATATTTGTTGTTGTTGTCCTTTAATTCCTTATCCTTGGGTTATAGGATGTGTTTAGCAGGTTGGTTGCAGATTGGTTGGGTTTAGAAGCCAAGTCTGCATGTTTAGTTTTTGGCTTGGTCACTCGAGCGAGCTTCTCTTCGCTCGAGCGAGGCCTTTGCTTTTGGTCCGTCGCTCGAGCGAGCCTTTCTTGGCTCGAGCGAGGATTGCGTCCAGTGCTAGACCTGAGAACAGTGTTTGTTGGCTCGAGCGAGCTTTCCTCCGCTCGAGCGAGGTGGTTTGTCTTTGGCTCGAGCGAGCTTCTCTTAGCTCGAGCGAGGTCTGTTTCTTGTGTCTGGTCGCTCGAGCGACCAGGTCTTCGCTCGAGCGAGCCTGTCCAGTATTTAAACGCAGCAGCGGGATTTTTAGGGCAGTTTTTCATTCTTTTGATCCCAAACCCTAAAGTCCGACTTTTCTTCTTCTCTAAACACCTTTTCTCCTAGGTTTGAGCTAGTTAGGGTGTGTTTCTACCCTAGTTCTTTTACAAATAAGATAGAGGGGAGTGAGGGCTTTCATTTAATCTGAGCAGTTATTGATTTGGAGCATTTTGGAGTTTCGAGCATCTTCTTCATCTTCTCCTTTTGGGTTCTTTCTTCGAGGTAGGGATTTCCTACTCCATTTATACGCTTTAATCCTAAGTGTTGGTATTTTGGTAGGTGGGGGGTAGTTTGGAAATTTTGGTATGTGGGGGGTAGTTTGGTAATTTTGGAAGAAACCTTAGGGTTTTGGTTTAGATTAATTTGTATAATTAATTTAAAGGAATAACATGGGATTTGGGTTAATTCATGGAATTGGGAATGTTAAATTTATATTCATTGATGTATTTCTTGTCTAGAAATAACTGTTTTGGGCTATCGGTGGAGGATAGCCATTGATTGTTGTAGACCTTGCATGCGGCTTAGGTATAACTGGAATTGGGTCAATTGTTTGACCGTTGAGTTAATACAGAACATTTGTGTATTAATTATGTGTTGTATATGGCAATTGTGTGTTTCATCGCATATGCATTTGGTTTTGGAGGAGATAGGGGATGAACTCCACGGTTTAGGGGAAGATAGGGGATGGACCTCTAAACCGGATTTATTGGGAGGAGATAGGGGATGGACTCCAGTAGCATCACTCTTATGTGTGCTTATCGATTAATAGATATGTGTCTATTTATTGTTGATATGATACATCACTAAAATGTGTATCAGTTGGGAAGTAGGGAAGTGAATTGATTATGGTTGATACAATACCAACATGTGTATTTATTATGATTAGGTCTAACTTGAATTGTTATTCCTGTTGAATTGGAAGTAATGGAAATAAAAGATGAAACCCTGTTGAGTTATTTGGCCAGGTTCTGAGCCATAAGTGGAAAGTAAAATGTGCCATAGACTATGTGTCATAGGCAGTGTAGACATTCGTGTCATGAATATTGTCATTTGATTATAGTGTGTTAACCATGTATCAGATGCTAATACTTTAGTTAATTCTTATGATTGGTTTAGTATTTCTCTATTGGGCTGTGGCTCACCCTTTATGGGAACTTTTTTTTTCAGGTTCAAGTGGTTCACTCCCTCCAAGGACTTAGCTTGTGAGGATTGGGCTTGAAGATTTGTTTGTTTATTTTTATTTGTTTTATTTGAATAATGTAATCTTTCAAGCCTAGGGCTTTATCTGTTTCTGAGTTAGAACTCACTGAATTGTGTCCAAGTGTTGGCTTGGCAAGATGTAAGCCTTTAGGGCATTTATTATGGTATTTCATTTCATAAGACTCGGATGATTGATGTAATAAAATGCTTTCTTTTAATAATGCATGTTTTGTTTTATATTTAATGAGTTGGATTTTGAGGGCATTACACGCTAGACTTCAGCCCTTCTTCGAGCGGCCATCATCTCGTCATTTCTTCGTTTGGCCATTTAGGTGAGCGACTCGCCGGCCATGTCGTCAAGGTAAGAGCAAGGTAAGTCCCCTAAGTTTGTAAAAATGTCTTCGAGAAAGTCCCATTGGCCTAAGGCGGGCAGAGGGTCAGACGAATTCAATTTGGCTTCCTTAAAAGCCGAATTAAGTGCTTCTTCTACCTCGGCTTCCGACTAGTTCAGGTTCTCGACGACCGAATTGGCTACTGGCTCTTCCTCTTGTTCCGATTCAGAGGCTTCTAAACCAACCTCCTTTATGTTCTTGAAACTGGGGAAGATAAAGGTGGTAAGATGATCTTCACCACTCGGAATTAGAATGTGTTCCGCTGCCGAAAACGTAGAGTAAGACGGCGCGTATCGCAAAAGACTATGGGCCGCCCTCCCTTGTTTCTATAAGTTTGGACAGCCAACGAATTGCAGGGCGACTTTGATGTCTGCAAGAACAGCGTTACCAGACGAAATCAACACTTTCTTCAAATTACTACCTGCAGAAACAAAATGGTAAATACATGAGAGGAAAGCCGAATACAAACAAGATAGTCGGAGAAACTAGAATGAGCTATACGGCCACCTAGTTCGCCTTTACGCCTTGGCATGGGATCTAGATGATCTTCACCCTCGCTGAATTTCCAGTTGCCTTGGACAACGACCATCATGTCGTCAACATGCTTGCCAGAGTTGGCAAGCATAGTCACTAGGTGATGTTCGGTATCTTTGGCCTTGAGAAAATAGCGTACCAGCCGGCCAGTAAACTTGGCCAAGGCATAACAATGCCGAATGGGAGGTATGCCTAAGTTAATCCTAAGACAGTGATTCAATTCTGTGACCCCCATTATGATGCGGAAAAAATTCACATTAGGTTAGGAAGGAATTAGACCCCAGTGTTGAAGGACAGCTCTTAAAAATGGGTGAAGAAGAAAACGGACTCCGCCCTCAGCAATCGATAGGGGAGGAAAGATGATTGTACTTTCATCGGCCCTCTCCATATCGGTGGTGCTGTCTGCCACAAGTGACAGATGGACGTCGTCGGGGATGGAATAATGGCTTCAGAAGCTGAAAATTCGATCTACAGAAAGGAGCTCTCTCAAATTTTTTGCTATCACGACCAGCCTAGGGATTATGCAAAATTGAAAGTAAATACGGAAATGGCGTTGGGAGAGAAGAAAAAGAAGACTTACAAGAAGCAGAAGGTATAATGAGAGACAGGAGGAAGTTGCAGAGGTCGCAAAGCGAAGGAGTTGAACTAGAAGGCAAGCCAAAAACTTTTGAGTATTCAGAGTATACATTCGAAGAGACAAAGTTTTAAATCACATTAAATGGAGGACGCGTACGAAAAGGCGGGAATTTGTAATGATGACCAAAGAACGTGTGCGTTCTGACACACGTTGGAATGAGGTTAACCGCCAAATTTTTGACTTTTCATGTTCAAAACCAAACACGCCGACTAACTAGTGCTAGTTGGGTGTTTGGGAGGCAATTGTGGGAGCCAAATAAAAATGGACGCAGATAGGTCAAATACACATTTAGACAATCGATGCATATTATACGCCCCCGTCTCGTATGTTCTGGATGCCGAATATCCTAGTTGGCCACAAAGCCAATTGAACGAGGAGACGATTGGGAGTTGGAATACAACGAAAGAAGGGCCGAATGAGCAATCATATGACGGGTTAGCAGTGGGCCCCATCCTGAGGATTAGGAGTGTATATAAATAGAAGAGCAATGACCAAAGAGAGGTATGTGAGAATTAGTATGCTTAACTTAAGATACAAGCAATCAAAAGAGTATATACTGACTTATTCGTCGGAGTGCTAATTCCGGCACCCCCGACCGGAGTGTTTGTCATTTTTCAGGTTATTAGCTAAAGATCTCGAGCGTCCCATTGGATCTAAAGAGTATTTCCAAACCACTTCCCCACACATATATACCAAATAGTCCAACCATAATCTCCTAAATGAATATTTTTATCTATGCCATTGCCGACCAAATTGATTCATGGTCAATCAAAATATGCCACATTATCATGTTCCCAGTTCCAAATAATTACACCCTCCCCAAATTATAAAATTATGAATTCATTTGTGCACAATCACATGCTATAACAACTTGTCAGCTAAGGAAGGGATCATAAATTGTTAGAAAGTGCAATTTTGCTAAATAGCAGAGAAAATTACTCTGTGCCAATAGTAGAGAAAATTTTGTACTAACACAGTGCATTACACTGTACCAACACAGTGCATTACAAGTTACATGATCATATAGGCACCCTCTTTGCATGATACCTAATAAATTTCTTTGTGAAATTCTAGTAACTTCTAACTAGAGAAATTGCTTTAGATATATAATTTATCAGGTATCATGCAAAGAGGGTTAGATATATAATTTTCTCTGTGCATTGTGTTGACAATCACCACTTAGCATACATTATGAAAATAAATATATATTTACATATATATCAAAAAAAGATACATACATATATGTCAAATATCATCATTCCTTCAATATATGAAAAAAAATATTGACGGGTTATTCCTAATTACATTGTGTGCATTGTCTTCCTTTCACTAGTGTGCTTTCACTGTTATACTTTTGGTACTTATTTTGGTAGTATTTGAATTGGTTCTGTCCATGATCGGCCGACATCGGTCGCAAATCTCTCAATGATTTATGTCCTCATCAACCTTACGTCTTGTGTTGAAAATGTTGAGTTGATAGGCTCATGGTTGATATATTGTCTCATTATGTAACACGCAAAGAAGCCACAATCCACACTGCATACAAATTATAGGTATAGTTAGTTTTGAAAAACATTTAAATTATTTCCCAAAAAAACTATTGTTTTGGTACGGAAGGAGTATAATACACTAATATACTATTAAAGAATGATTTTGAAAATCAAATTTTTGAAGTGCAATAATTATACTACTAAAAGCAAAATTAAATTTTTCAGAAAAACTATCGTTTTGAAACAGAAAGAGTATAATACACTCTATTTTTGGAAACTTATTATATGTTCTAATTATGACATTGATATTAAATTATGACTTATTATAATATTAATTAAGACTTATTTATTTTAATTTAATTACCACCTTCCTTCTTTGTTAAGACGAAGTTTTGAATTTCTAAAGTTCTTTTTTATTTTGGTCCATAAAAGAAATAAATTTTCTCACTTTGCTTCTCAAATCGAAAGGCAAACCCAAACCCAATTTAATCCCCACTATGCCATAACTCATTCCCAAATCCATCCAACCTCAAAATAAACTTTCATAACAAATGAAAATGAAAAATTCCCATGGATATGTGTCATTAGCTAAAAAAAAAGGTTACAAATTAAAGTTCGAGGGTTAGAGGAGGAGATAATGTGATGAGCTTGCGCCACTGTTACATAACGAAAAAGCAGCTAATGATTGCTAGATTATATTGCGATAAAATTAAACATTTCGCTCTTCGTTGAATCCAGTAAGTCGTTGTTCTTCAAGAACCAAGAACCGAACCCGAAAGCATTGCAAATACTTATCATCTATATATGTACAAGAACTACTGGTCGTCACTACAACAGGAAGCGAAACCATGCAAGCGTCTGTCAACTTCTCCAGACAACCATGTTACTAGCGGCCTGTCCCGAGGTTGACACAGTAAGGCCTCCATTGTACATCCGCTGGATCTCTTCCCTGTACTCTGTCAATGACTTGTCAGGTTACACCGGAGTGAGCTCCACCACATCCCTCATTTTTATTTTGCAGGTAGGATCGCTCACTGGCTTGTGATTCAACCTCGGCCTCAATTCTTCCTTCACAGGAAACCCATAAGAGGTCCATCTAAAGCTTTCTTGACCAGCTCTTTCCATCAAATCCAGGATGGTTGAGTTTGCCGGGAACTCCTGCACTGACATCTACAAAACCAAAACACCAAAATCATATGTTTACTCACCAAAGAAAGTCACAATGCGTTTCTGCCAAGAGAATTAGCTACTTGCGCTGTGTTTGTTTTGTTAGAAAATAATTTCCTAATGGAACTTTTCTATGAAAAGCATTTTTGACCTTGATACAAATGTGTTAGTGGTGATGTTGGTGTGGTGGTGGAAATGGTGGCTGTGGGATGGTGGGGCGGTGGCGATGGTGGTGAAGGTGGTGGCCATGGTTGGAGGGTGGTGTTGATACTGGTGGTACAGTGGTAGTAGTGGTGGTGTGATGGTTGGAGGTGCTGATGGTGGTGGTGGTTGTAGGGTAGGAGGTGGTGATGGTGGTGGTTGAATGGTGGCGATGGTAAGAGTGCAATCCAAAAAAATGTTTTCCACCTTTAAAAGTGAAGAATATATTCCGTCCTTGTTTTCCACTGACTACGGAATACGGAAAACATTCTACTGTTAGACTTCATTTTCTATCATACCAAATGCTAAAAAATGAAAACAACATTTTTCAAAAAAACGTTTTCCATCAAAACAAATGGAGCGTTAATGATCAAACAGAGCAGTAAAATGTTCTACAAGGAAACAAACTGCCAAGTTTGAAATGTCTGTATGATACTATAGCATCACTATAAGCATGTCCGTAAAAACCAAGCCAAATTAACCCCAAAACTAGTTCGATTAAAGTAAAGAACAAAACTAAAAACAAACCTTGTCATTTTCCATCACGATGACAAAGAGAGGTCCATCAGAGACACAATTGTTTTTATAGGAATATGGGCAATCTTCAGAATAAGAAGGGAATGTGCAGGGAGGTCGTTTGATGGGAGTCTGTGTAGCAAATTGTTGATCGATCCTTGGTCATCGTCTCACACATCTCACACTGCCACGTGACAACCCAACGGGCCCACTCAACCATTTGAAGCACAAAGGAAGCGTGTTTACAATCACCTTCCTTGTATCTCCAATGGGCTGCAAATCCAAACTCTGCTCTTAAATGCATGTCTTTCGTTTGAATCTGAACTTCAAGCGCAACCATGCCTTCACCCATCACTACAGTGTGTAGAGATTGATATCTACAAATTAAGATCAAATTTAGAAGCAAAATAATCACATACGCATTTACGCATGTTCTCTGAGATATATATATAACATACCCATTAAACTTGGGTTGATTTATGTAGTCCTTGAACTTTCCGGGTACTTCGGACCACAACTGGTGAAAAACTCTCAATGCCTTGTAACAATCTTCTTCTTTCTCAACAATCAATCGTAGACCGTGAATATCATGAATTTCATCCATGGTCAGTTTCTTTCTGCACAAGAGCAAATGCTATTATCTCCTCAATCAATTTAACTAATTTAGAAAATGCCACGACAAAAGGATTAATGATATGCACCAAAATTTCCAAAATTCACCACAAAATCAACACAACCATAATGAGGTAATAATGCCACTTTTGTTAACTATAGCAGTGGTTGTTGTTGTTTCTTCTTCTTCTTCTTCTTCTTCTTCTTCTTCTATTATTATTATTATTATTATTATTATTATTATTATCAGATCCCAGCCTCATTGAATTATTATTATCAGATCCCAGCCTCATTGAATTATTTTGGCAGTCAGACAACTGAAAGCAACCACTTATGTCTGTCACAGTATTCACTCAATAGAGAGCCCCACTAAATGTTTTTCAGCCACTTTCTTTGAAGATGTGCGTGCATTTGTGCTTGGAGAGAGAGAGAGAGAGAGAGAGAGTACTTCAACATTTTGACATAGATGCTATACAAGCTTTTGTGCCTCCCTGAAAGATCATGGTAAGAAATGGCTGCATCCTCGAGAACTTGCTCTAGTTTCTCTACAGCTGAAGCAACCATTGCCTCGTCAAAGGACTTCACAAGTTTGGAGAAGATTTCTTTGTGCTCATCTGGGTAGAGATATTTGAAGCATAGGTTTTCAAGTTTCTCTTTCCAACTAGAGATCCCTAACCGATTGGCCAAAGGAGCAAAGATTTCCAATGTTTCTTTAGCAAATCTTTGTTGCTTGACCAAAGGTAATGCATCTAGTATCATCATATTATGCAATCAATCAGCCAGCTTTATAAGGACAGCCCTGGCATCTGCCATTGCAAGGAACATGGTGTGCAGGCGATCTGCCTCAATGGTTTTGCTTGCTGTATTGTTGTCATGCGCAAGCTTGCTCAATTGACTTAGCTTAGATACCTACCAAGATGCAATATATAATATTAGGAGCTTGAAAGGATGAAGTAATTTCACCAAAACTGTTGACAAAACATTGCCACCAAATTTACTTTTATGCAGCACTGTTAAATAATACAGGTAAAAGATTAAAATTCACCTTAACCAGATTGTTGCAAATGTGAATGTATGAATCCCTATATCTTGAACAGAAGGTTGAATGGTGAACAAGGTGTGCCTCTAATAGTTTCCACATAAACAAAGAGAAACAATCTACATGCTCATCTTAGTAAGGACCGGTATGTGGAAAATTTACGAATAGAAAAAGAAATAGAGTTACAATCAAAGCACGGAAGTAAAAGGATTATCCAAAATTCCTGTAAATGTGAATCACTGCACACATAAGGAAACCATTTGTTATACTGTTTCGTCTGGGAAGCAGTAGTGGGATAGCCCTTTTTGCTTATATTAAGTTATTATGCACATAAGGAATTATTAAGTTTCAAACAACGAAGCTTTCATTCACTTGCATAAGAAGACTGCTAAGAATGAACTATTTAAAGGATCACAGTCGCTTGATATGTAGCCATTAACACATGATGCCCTGATACAAGGCTTTGATTCACCAAAAGGAGAAAGAAATAAGTTCATCACTTCTGTATTCTCGAGCACATGTGCACTATGTTAGAAACAGAAAAATATAGACCACGATACTAAAGCACAACTGAATCGTGTGAGTTGATTAGCTAAGAAGAAACACAGGAATTACTTGTGTAATCACACAAGTAGCAAATGCCAGAAAAATGTGGGGAATTGCATATCATTTGTAACTTCTGCCAAAATGTTAAAGAACTGTTGTCTATTTGCCATTAAAATTAAATTGAAAGTCAATATATTTTCCATTATTGAAACCCATATTTTGTTCACAACCCAGCCTACAGCACCCTGTGACAAAACAATGACAGTGAAATGGCTCGAGTGAGTCAACCTAGTAAAAGCTAGGACTAGACCCACATACCAAAAAAATTTGAAACGTCCACGTCCTCATTTAAAACTGTGATAAGTGTCACATCCAATTCTCTGAATAATCCATGCCAGTTGATTTCTAGTTCATTTATAGCATCATGTCCATTAATGGCTGAAAGCAACATGATTTACAAAGAATAATGCTAAATGCAAACAGTAGATCATAGTATTGGCCAGAGTTTTAAAAGGCTTTCTTGAGGCTCACCTCGATGCTCGCCTCGCCTTGGGGCTAAGGTAAAACGCATCAAGACTTTAATTTTTAGGCATTACTCCCCAAAGGCTTGCGTATCATAGTTTGAGACATGCTCCTTAGGTGCGCTTTTTACGCCTTTTGCGCATAAGCATGTGAGGAGTATGCACATGCAAAAGTTGCCTTGGCATTTGTTAAACTTAGTCTATTAGATTGTTAAACATAAAAAATTAAAAAGAACTCATTTTTACAACTATATTCTATAGGAAAAATTAAGTAAATGATCAATCAAGAAAAACATAGTTAATGGTCAAGTGAAAAGCTCAATCACTGAAGTTAAGAATATCGATTTCTCTTTCAGTGAAGGAAAACTTCCTTCTATGTAGTAAAATGTTCAACGCATTAAAGTGAAAAGTATTTACACATTTATATTTAATTTTGTTTTTATTTTTTTAACTATTTAAAAATATTTAATTTATTCAGTAAATATTAAAATTTGAAATTTGAAATGCTTACGCCTCAACGCCCTGAGGCTTACGCCTCGCCTCATGAGGGGTAAAACGCCTCAAGGTACGCATTCGCCTTTAAAAACTTTGGTATTGGCTGAAAATGTGCAGTTTCATTAACAGTAATTTAATACACTACACAATCGAAATTTCCAATATTCAATAACAAATCATTTATCGAAGTGATGTCTCATACCCCTTCAACCAAATCAGCAACCCCAGCCCAAATGTATGGAAAATGCAGTCATAACTCAGAAGAATTCTCAATCCAAAGACCAAAATTCCAAACTACCAATTCAAAATTCCCTACAAAAATTCAATCCAAAATAGATTTTGAAATACAATTACCTGCCCTCTATGAGCTTTCTCAGCTTCATAGAAAGCCTTGACAAGAAAATCTTCCCGGAAAATCCCATGTCTCGATTGTGCACCCAAAAGCAAATCTTTAGCGTAAGGTTCACAACTTAACTCCACAAAATTATCATCCATAGTAAACGGAAGTTCATCAATCAGTACAGACGAAGAATCAATCTCAATAGATCCGCAAAAACTCGGCAAATCATAGTCCACACAAGACCCTAAAGCATGATGACCAAACCCGTTAGCCCCAGCTCGAATCGAACCCGAAAGACTCACATCTCCAGCACTCATTTCCAACGCAATTCTCATCGGTGGACTTCTCGAAGAACCAGGGCCTTGTAACACCGATACAGGGCTCTGATCCCTCTTCAAAGAAGAACAAAACGACGAGAAGCGAAACGAACTAGTCAATTCGTCTCCTTTACCGTGCCACAACGATCCAAACTCTTCGCCTCCATTGGAATAGCTCGAACACGAAGCGTGTTTCGCCGAAAGTAGGCAAGAGAGGCCACCGATTATCGTCGATGAGGAGGAATCGAAATCGAACGAGGAGTAAGGATTGATCTGGCAAGGGTGTGGAGTGGAGCACACACTACTCCGTGGACTCGCATACAGTGCGATTGTTGGAACTGCCATGGTTGAGCTAGATTAGCTTACCTGAATTTTCAGAAAATTGGTGAGATAGATATGTTCAGGTTTCAGAATATGTGGTTTGGTTGAATTGAATTGAATTGATGGGGAATAACCAAAAAAAAAAATGGGGAATAACAAAAAAATAAAAATAAAAATAATTGGTGTTTGAAATTCAGTGGCTCGAATGGCTTGAAATTATCAAAACGATATGGTTTTGACAATTTCAAACCATTTAAGCCATTGATTTTGTAACTCTCAAATATTTTTTCAAAAAAAATAGTGGTCATGTATTTGTTGAACTTTTTTGTCATGATATCAAAAATTTTGGTCTAATGCTTGCTTTTCGAAGATTACCTAGTAGACTCTCACTCTTACCCATCTACATTGTTGAAAATTTTCCTTTGGTGTTATATTGTTACTTTGCCACATGCCTTCTAAATTTCAATATGTTTGATCGCCCTGTAGTGATGGAAGGATAAATTATTTGTGTAAGGAATAGCACTTGATAGAAAATAGTTATCTTGATCATATATGTGTTATTACTATAGTTGAATGTAAAGTCATGATATCAGAAGTTTTGAATTATTAGCCATGCATCTATGAAAAATATGAATTTTTTTTTTCTCAAAATTGAACGAAAAAAAAAAGTGAAAATTGGAGATGCTCTTATATAGTGACAAAATATAAAAAAATTATTTTGATAATATAATATAAAATAATTTCTTTTCTTTTCTCTTATAAAATCTAACCAAATAAGAATGAGAGAAATTACAATCATTTCTTTTTTTTTATTTATTACTTATCTAACAAGAATGAGAGAAATTACAATTATTTCTTTTCTTTTCTTTTTTTTATAATTTAAGTAATTATTTCTTTTCTTTTCTCTCCTAAATTTCCAAACATAATGTAAATTATGAATTATGTATGTACAGAATAAATCATGAATTGGTAAACCCTTAAAAAGAAGGAATGTGAGGGAAAGGAAGTGGAAAAAGTGTGAGAATTTGGAATCAGAAACAGTTATTATATACAAATTCTACTACATTTCACCACTTATAATGGTAGTATGTATCACATGGATATATCTTATTTACATACCAAAAAAATAAAAAATAAAAAATAAATAAATCATTTCTAATATATAACCCTTTCAAAGGATGCACCACATATCTATGATTATGTCATTTTTTTTTTATTTAAGATTATTTTTCTTTTTTAATTATTATATTATTTTAATTATAATTTATAAATTTTTTAATTATACCTCATATTGTGTTTGATTATAAATTCTTTAATTATACCTCAAGTTTGATTATAAATTGTAAGGTATATCACATATTATGTTGGTTAATTTTATTTATTGTGTAAGTGATTTTCTGATCACACTGCCCTCCTTAGTGATTCAGCTGTAGAACACAGACAGAATAGATGGCACCCTGTTGTCCTGCACAGAAAGAAAAGGCTCCGGCGGTAGTTCTTCCACCCGGGGGCACTCCGACGATCAAGTCAGTATATCTCTCAAAGATAATCAAGTATTCAGCTCACAAGCTTGAGCATAAAAAGCATACCTTAGACCTATGGGGGTGCCTCTCTTTTATAGCCAATACAATCCTAGTCCCAATAGGAGCCTAACTCCAATGGACTCAGGATTACTGCTAATCTGGAACTCCCAGTGGGATTAGGATAAACCCTCTAAGAGTTTCATCTTTACCCAAACTGAAGTCTTCTCTCAATCTAGGACTCTTGTCCTTTATCCGCTTATCTCGGATTCCAATATCTTCGGAGATAACCTCGGCAACTCCGAGATCACCTCAGCGTAACTACTACGACACGTGGCACCTCGGCTGACACGTTGGCGTCACCTTGCCACATGTTGGTACTCAGAAAATATATCCCCACAACTGCCTCCTAAGTTCTATTACCTTAGCATTCTGAGGTGATGGAACCTATATTATTCCTCTTTCCAGTACTTCGGCACAAGAACTTTTCAGCCGAGGTCGTTCATCTCAGGCCGACATGTCTTCTTTCAAGAACAAGATTTCAAATGAACTCTCCTACGCGCATGAGCTGTCATGCATCACTTCTCAACCGTTCCACTTACGCGTTATATCTTCATTGGCCCGTGTCTGCGACGCGCCTGAAAACTGTTTTAACTGCGTGCGCCGTCTGACGTGTGCGTTGCTCCTGGCGCAATAAATGCCCTGTTTTGCCGCCGTTTCAAGTTTTTTGATAAAACTTTTCTTTCTTTCTTCCTTTCTTTACTTTTGCACTCGATTTACTTACTCTTTCTCTCTCTAAACTTTCTCAAATCCGCCATTGCTCTAGCTCTAAGCTCTGCGACCGTCTTCATTCTTCCATTCCAGCGAAGCTTTCACCGTTCCGTCGTGTCTACATCCGTCGTCTGACCTCGGCGATCTTCATACTGGCTCCAGTTATCTTGGTAAGCCTCTATTCCTTTCATTCTTAATTCCTCTATGTCGTTTGCTCTCTTGCTGCCATTACTGCTTTGTTCAAACCTTTGATTTACTGAACTATTCATCTAGATGCGTCTATTCCATGATTTCGCTTATGTTTTGAACACTTGCACTATTTCACCACTTTTTTGCCACTGTTCTTGAGCTTGTATTTCTTGTATTCTTTATGCTTTTGAGAACCCCGCCTCTGTTCTTTATTCTGAAACTTCATTCTTATTTCTGTATTTTTTCCAGATCTGTGTCTTCAATCGTTGCTTTCGTAGATTTAGGTTTGGGATTTGTCTGT
This sequence comes from Camellia oleifera, assembly GCA_022316695.1. Lineage (NCBI taxonomy): Eukaryota > Viridiplantae > Streptophyta > Magnoliopsida > Ericales > Theaceae > Camellia > Camellia oleifera. The sequence goes on along the minus strand of CM039316.1, from coordinate 27,626,388 downwards.
AGAACCTACCAATTCTTAGGAAAAACTGAAACAATCGTAACCAGTGTTTACCTAGGTTTTTGCTGAGGTTCCTATAACCCTTTAAGAACATCTTTTCTTTGTAACCAAATTCCTTTATGCCGAATTCATGGGTATGTGGAGACATAGGGTAGATACCCCTACCAAACTCGAACACTTTAGGGAAGAGTTCGCCATTCCTGCCGACGTCCATCTGAGGCTGGCTGGGGATGACGACTTTATCATGCCCACAGATAATACAATGCCCTTCCCTATTGTTGCTTTTACTGAATGTGGACTCCGGCTTCCACTTGATCCCCTTTTTCGTGAAGTTCTCCACTATTACAAGTTGAACCCCATGCAACTTACCATCAACTCCTACCGAGTGATCAATGGTATCATAGCCTTAGCTAGGCAGGAAAACGTTAGGATTACCCTTGTCGACATTCAATTTTTTTATACCATGTGTGCCCTTAACCTCAAAGAAAAAGGCTACGTTTATTACCTCAAGCCGAGGTCCACCGAATTTAAAATCGTAGCCGGCCTCCTAAACTCCAACAAGGGGGCTGGAGATGATTACGTTATTGCTTCGAAAAATTGGGAGTTTGGCGCAGACGAGGATGCTCATCTGTACCCTCTTCCTCGATCAGTTAAGGAGAGCAAAGGTAAGAGCCCAGTGTCAATACTTAGTTGTTTCTTTCCAAGTGTTTCAATATTTTATCTGTTTCTAATGTCTGTTTTCTTCTTGCAGATGTTCGCAAGCCACCGAAAAATTTTCGCCAATCTTACATTCCCAGCAAGGATCTGAAAAAGCTCCTGGACTTGCTAGTTTCATAAAAGAAAAGCTCCTCTTCTTCTTAACTTTATCCCTACATACAAATCAATTTTGCCCGACGTCCCTAGAAGAAAGAAGAAAAGCCTGTCTCCACCTTCTGCCACAACTCTAACCGCTTCTACATCCCGAACAAATCAAGGATCAACATCGGATCCAGCCGATCAACCATCAACTTCAGCTCCATACTTGATCCCCATACCTGAACGAAAACGTCGGCAAAGACTTGTCAAAACTGCCGAGATGGGTCGCCCAAAGCCTGATGCCACAGATCTCTTAGCCGACCTCCCTACCGATGTTGATGCTGCCCCGACTCAATCCATGCCTCCACCAAAGCCAAAAAGAACCAAGAAGGCCTAGCCAAAGGCCAAAGTAACTCAGGTTGAATCTAAAGGATACTTTGTCTATTTCTAAGCTGGCTGAGAGTGAGAAGTCTTAACCCTCTGCTGGGAAGAGGCGTTCTGAAGCCCAGCCATCAGAGTCCCAGAAATCAAAAAAGCCAAGGTCTTTCTCTACAACGACTTCGAAATCCAAAGTACCAAATGTCCCCTGGATGCTTGAGATTACCCTGGAGAATAAGCCTGTTTTGGCAAGTGATAGCGCCGATGACATCAATGTCGGCGTTGCACTCAGTACAGCCCTTCTTCTCCCAGGCGATCTGGAAAAGAACGCCAAAATGAGTGAGTACGAAAATTACGCTTTCATGCTTCAACGTTGTGTTCAAGTAAGTGTCTTCACTTGGTAACCTGTTTTTTTCTCATCTTTTCATACTTGTAAAATTTTGTAATAACTTTTTGCTTTACACTCTTTTCAGGCTGTTCAGCATACCCATTCCTTCTTCATGCAATCTTTTGAGAATAGGGAAAAGTTGACTAACATGAAGAAGGAGTATTCTGCCCTCCAAAAGATCAACAAGAGTCTTCAAGCAAAAATGAAGAATTTGGAGAATCAGGCTGAGGCCGCCACGAAGGCCCAACAGATAGCAGAAGAAAAAACTGAATCTGCTGAGGCTATTAGGAAGGTCGCTGAAGCCAAGAAAAAATAGGTCGAGGGTAAAAAGGCCCAGGTCGAAAAGGAGCTCCAGGAGGCCCTGGCTACCAAAGATGCTGAGATCAAGGATGCTGACGAAAAGGCATACGCACAGGGTATGGCTGACGTCACAAAGGAATACAAACTTTAAGTCAGGCAAGCATGCAACAGGGGCTTCTCCCTAGGTTGGATGTCCCTGGCAAAAAAGCTTAATATCCCTGATGATTCACCACTACGCAAAACTGATGCTATTCCTCTTCCATTTCCTCCACCTCCACCTCCAACTCAAGCCGAAGACGAATCAGAGTCTGAATTCGAGGATAAGGATAAGGATGATGATGAGGCTCTAGTAAGGAAGACTAAAAATGCCACTGAGACCAAGTCCCCTCCTCAGGATAATCAAGTCCTAGACTTGACTCATGAGGAGGAAGATGAGGAGGTTGTCAAGGAGGCCACTCCTGAACAAGCATCATCTGACGTTCCTCCAACCGATAAAAGTCTTCACCAAACACTTGCCGAAATCGATGCCGAGATTGTGGCAGAAAAGGCTGCCGAAGTAGTTCTTCAGGAATCTGCCGAGGTAGTTCTCCAAGAATCTGCCGAGGTCCAGACTCAAATTGCGCCTGAAGTTGAAGAATCACAACCTTGATGTCTTTTGTACTTTTTTGTTTTCTGGATAATATAAGTTTCTTATATGGCCGATGTGCCTCCAGTTTATGTTGAATGTTTTAATATAACTTTCTTTGAATGTCTGCACTCTTTTGCCTTTTCTTTGACTGCCTCTATATGATTCTATACTTAGAATATTTTGCATGCCTTTCAAACTTTGCCTTCTTTGTGCAATTTTCTCGGGGTTACATACTTCGGGTATAATAACTACAAACTTTACTTCGACAAGGTACTGACCTGCAAACTGTTTCATAAATTTCAACAAGTGTAAAACATATACTATAAACTTTTCTCAAGTTATAACAAGTGCTAAACAATGATCTACTTATAAATTGCTACAAGTTTCAACAAATGTTTAAACAATATACTTAGCTTTTACTTCAACCTGTAAATTGCTGCAAGTTTCAACAGATGATTATATGTCGACTTAACGTCATCTTGTAAATTGCTACAAATTTCAACAAGTGTTAAGCATCTTCTTTTGGTTTAACCAACCTATAGATTGCTACAAGTATTTAACACAATAACCTCGGCTTCATTTCGACTTGTAAATTGCTACAAATCTCAACAAGTGAAGGGAAACAGTAATCTCGGCTTAACTCCAACTTGTAAATTGCTACAAATTTTAACAAGTGAAAATAAGGAACCATCTCAATTTAACTTCAACTTGTAAATTGCTACAAATTTCAACAAGTGAAGATAAGGAACCATCTCAACTTAACTTCAACTTGTAAATTGTTACAAATTTCAACAAGTGAAGATAAGGAACCATCTTAACTTCAACTTGTAAATTGCTACAAATTTCAACAAGTGAAGATAAGGAACCATCTCAGCTTAACTTCAACTTGTAAATTGCTACAAATTTTAACAAGTGAAGATAATGAATAATCTCGGCTTAACTTCAACTTATAAATTGCTACAAATTTCAACAAGTGTTAAGCATATTCTTCTTCTTTTTGCCCCCAATGTGAACCTGAGTTCCACTTGGGTTCTCATTATTCATGTCTCTCAGAAATAACATTGTGTATCTTTATCAATCATATGTGTTTGAAGAATTCTGAAAAGATTTTATTGATGACATCGGCCAAAAATAATGCATATCTAATGATAGAAAAATTTCAAATTACAAATGTTCCAAGGTCTGGGTAATGCTTTGCCCTCATTATCTTCAAGCCGATAAGCTCCATTGCCTAACACCGAAGTAATTCTGTAGGGTCCTTCCCAATTTAGGCCAAGCTTTCCCTCTCTGGGATCTTTCTTGTTGCCGACGACTTTTCTCAAGACTAGGTCGCTGACTTGAAAATCTCTTGGATTGACCTTCTTGTTGTAAGCTCTGGCAAGCTGTTGCTGGTATACTGCGAGCTGAATTGTAGCTTTCTCTCTTCATTCTTCTAAAAGATTCAGATCTCGGGCTAAGAGTATATTATTAGTCCCATTCTCAACTCCCTGTGTTCGGATCCCTAGGATGCCGACTTCCAGTGGAATGACTGCTTCTGTGCCATAGGCCATGGCAAAGGGGGATTCCCTTGTTGATCTTCTCGGCGTAGTCCGATATGCCCAAAGTACGTTGGGCAATTCGTCTACCCACTTTCCTTTTGCTGCCTGCAGCCTCTTTTTTATTCCATCCAAAATTACTTTGTTGGATGCTTCTTCTTGTCCATTACTTTGGGGAAAACTTGGTGTTGAAAAGTAATTCTTGATCTTGAATTTCGCATAAAAGTTCTTAATGAGTTTGCTATCAAACTGCGTTCTGTTGTCGGCAACTATGGCTCTTGGAATGCCAAATCTGGTGATGATGTTTTTCCATATGAAGTTCTTGATGTCCACATCTCGGATTTTGGCAAGAGGTTCTACCTCTATCCATTTCGTGAAGTAATCCGTCGCTACCAACAAGTATTTTCTCTGCCCAGTTGCCTGGGGAAGTTGCCCAACAAGATCCATGCCCCACTGGGCAAACGACCAAGGGCTGGATACTGGGTTCAGGTCAGCAACTGGCTGATGTATCAAAGGTGCAAACCTTTGGCATTGTTCACACTTCTTCACGTAGGCTTCAGCATCCTTTTGCATGTAGGGCCACCAATACCCCTGGGTAATGGCCCGGTGAGCTAGTGATCTGCCCCCAGCGTGGCTTCCACAAACTCGTTCATGAATTTCATATAAAAAATCTTCAACCTGCAAAGAGTGTACGCACCTTAAAAGGGGTCCAGTGAAGGACCTTCTGTAGAGATGTCCGTCCGCAGTCAGACTGAATCTTGCCGACTTCAATCTGACTTTGTGTGCCTCCTTACGGTCTTCTGGCAGCTTTCCTTCTTTCAGGAATGCAACAATTGAATCCATCCAGCTTGGCCCCATGTCCACACACATTGCTTCCTACTCTGTGTTCTGTGGCTCTATGCTCGGGCCCGACATATAGTCTATCATAATTGTTCTTGTCTTTCCGGTCTGTATCGAACTTGCCAGGTTGGCCAACGCGTCGGCGTGGCTGTTATCATCTCGGCTTACTTGGAGTAGTCGGCAGTTCTGAAATAAGTTTGCCAATCTGATGACCTCTTTTGCATATGCCGACATCCTTTCGTCTCTGGCTGCAAATTCTCCTGTTGACTGGTTAACAATAAGCTGTGAATCACAAAAAACTATTACCTCATCTACTTCTGCTGCTGCTGCCAGTTTTAGCCCTGCAATTAATGCCTCGTATTCTGCTTCATTGTTTAAGGCCTTGAACCCCAAACGGATGGACTGTTCTATTATTTCTCCATCTAGAGATATCAGTAGTACTCCTGCCCCCGCTCCTTGTCGGTTTGAACTTCCATCGACAAACAGTCTGAAGGAGTTGCCGATGTAGATGCTGCAGGGTATGAGTTTTTCCTTCCTTTGCTCTCTTGCCTTAGGCTAGGATTCTCCTTATTTGCTGGGACAATGTTTATCTAGGCTTAACGGAGCCCGATGTTCGATGGATTCAGGCGTGAATTCTACCACGAAGTCGGCCAAAACTTGACCCTTGATTGCTGTTCTGGGCCTGAACTCCAGGTCATATTGGCCCAAGGCCACTGCCCATCTTGCAATTCTTCCTGTTAAGTCTCCTTGTTGTAATAAGGACTTTAGTGGGTGCTCTGTTAGTACCACAATCTTGTGCGCCTGAAAGTAATGGTTCAACTTTTTTGAGGCTATCACTAAGGCCAGCATTAATTTCTCTAGTGGTAGGTACCTTGTTTCTGCGTCGGCCAAGGTTTTACTTACATAGTAAACAGCCTTCTGTTCTCCTTGTTCTTCTCAGATTAGTACTGCACTTACTGTATGTTCTGACACAGCTAAGTACAAGAACAGCTCTTCTCCAAGTTCAGGTGTTGGGAGGACTGGAGCCGTGGTCAGATACTTCTTTAGGTCGGCCAAAGCGGCCTCACATTCTTCAGTCCATAGGAAGTCTGTGGTCTTTTTCACCAGGTTGAAGAAGGGTTTACATTTGTCTGAGCTTCGGCTTATGAACTTGTTTAGGGCTGCGGCCCTTCCAGTAAGCATTTGTACCTGTTTTGCTGATGTTGGGCTTTGTAGATCCAGGATGGCCTTGTTTTGATCTGGGCTGGCCTCTATACCCTTTCTTGTTACCAGGTACCCCAGAAACCTTCCAGATCCAACTTCAAACGCGCACTTTGATGCATTGAGTCGGAGCCGATATGTTTTGAGGATCTCAAATACCTCTTTTAGGTCGGCAAGATGACTCCTGGGCTCCTTGGTCTTTACGACCATGTCATCGATGTAGACTTCTACTGTTTGGCCGATCAAGTGCTTGAACATTTTGGTTACCAGCCTTTGGTAGGTTGCTCCTGCATTTTTCAACCCAAAAGGCATCACTCTGTAACAGTACAGGCCTTTTAGGGTGATGAACGCTATCTTCTCTTCGTCTGGGGGGTACATGGCTATCTGGTGGTACCCCCTATAAGCATCCAGGAAGCTCATCCTTCCATGTCCAGATGTGGCATCCACCAGCTGGTCAATTTTGGGCAAAAGGAAGCTGTCTTTGGGACAGGCTTTGTTCAGGCTTGTAAAATCTACGCATACCCTCCATTTACCGTTCTTCTTCTTTACTACCACAGTGTTTGATAGCCATGTCGGATAATTGACTTCTCTGATGGCCCTGGCCTCCAGAAGTCTGTCTACTTCCTCCTCCACTGCTTCGACGTGCATCAACGTCGGTCTTCTAGCTCATTGTATTACAGGTTTGGCCGACCTGTCAACGTTCAGTCTGTGATATGTGACCTCGGGGTCAATGCCAAGCATTTCATATGGTGTCCAGGCGAACACCTCTATGTTTGTTCTCAAAAAGGCTTCCAGTTCCTTTTCTTCTTCTTCGGCTAAGCCTGAGCCGTGAAGAAAGAAGCGTTCTTCATCGTCTTCCTAGACGAGGATTTTCTTTAGTGTTTCCTCACTCCTCTCAGCCGGCTCCTTGCCGACATCATCTAGGATCTCCATGTCCTCATCTTCAATCTCTGCCTTCCCTGGTTCTTGTATGTTACAGGTTGTTTTCATTGCTGCCATGGAGCAATTTTTTGCCTGCAGCTGGTCTCCTCTGACTTCTTTAATTCCATGTTCTATTGGGAACCACAATAGTTGATGCAACGTTGAGGGAACTGCCACCATTGCATGCAACCATGGCCTTCCAAGATGATGTTGTATGGTGAAGGTGTGTCAATCACGATGAACTCTGTCCTGATCTTCTTAGTACCGGCTTGTACTTCCAAGTTTGTAGCGCCCAGTGGCCACGTCGGCGTTCCATTGAAGTCGACCATCAGGCCATTCGATTGCTCCATGTCATCTGGGTGAAGGCCCAACTCCTTGTAACATCTAACATACATGATGTCACAAGAGCTGCCTTGATCTATCAGGATGCATTTCACTTGGCACTCCCCAACCTGGAGGGATACTACCAAGGCATCATTATGTAGGTGCTGGACCATTTCTAGGTCGGCTTCGATGAAGGCTATCATCGGGCCTGGATACTCTTCAGGCCAAGGTCTTTTCTGTCCGACCTGGTTCACGTGCTGCAGGTGTTTTACTCTTTGGGTTTCCCCCCGTATGTCGTTTTCGTTCACCTTGGAGTGAATTACGTTAACCACCCTAGGTACCCCTCCATGTGGTTGCTGTGCTGGGGGAGGCGGGGCTGCTGGTGCTTGAGGCAACCTTGCCTGCTCTTCTCTGGTCCTGGCTTTGTCGACAAGATCCCTCAGATGGCCTTGTCTTACTAAGTCCTCTAAGTATACTTTTAGGGCTCTGCAGCCCTGAGTTGGGTGCCCTTCTTCATTGTGGTAAGCACAACGCCTACCAACATTCCTGCCCATGTATTTCCCTTGGGCCTTTGCTGGTGCTCTGAAATAGGGTTGATTTCGGATTTGATCCAGGACTTTGTGGATCAGGATTCGGAACACAGTCGTCACTACCTGTTTGCCCCTCAATTCTATCTCTGCTTTGCTAAATCCGTTGTTACTTCGGCCTCGCTTCGGCGAGTCATTCCCTTTTTCCTGTTTTACCTCATTATTCCCCGATGTATCCTCCTCGGCTCTAGCATACTTCTCGATTCTTGCCATGAGCTCTTCCATGCTCTTCGGCAATGTCTTTGCCAAATATTTCCGTAGTGAACAATCATCTTTTAGGCCATTCTTGAAAGACACAACCGCCACTTCTTGGTTGCATTCGGGTATTCGATTGAACACCTCATAATATCTTTTTGCATAGGCCCTAAGGCCTTCATCCTTGCTAATCTTCAGAGCCATTAATGCGTCCACCCTTAATAGCTGTAGCTTATTTGTCACGAACCTGGCCACAAACATCTCGGCCAGGCTTTCCCAAGTCTTCACACTTCCCTTTGGTAGTTTGTGGAACCAATTTGATGCAATCTCCCCAAAGGATGAGGGGAACACTTTGCAAAGCAACGGCTCGTTTCCACTGTATAGTGCCATTGAGTTCAAGAATAATCCAACGTGGAAGTTAGGATTTGACTTACCATCGTATATTTGAAACCTCGGCATACTAAATCTCTTCGGTGCCTCAAATTTGTTCAGCTCTACCGAGAATGGTGTCCTCGGCTTGGCGGGTGAGGTAACCTCGGCTTCAGCATTATGTTCCTTCCTCTTGAGGTAATTTTGCAGGTCTTCTTTACTCCTCCATGGAGCTCGGCTATCTTTGGACTTCAGTCTTTTTGGCACACTACTTTCGGCCTCGTGGTGGGCCCGTTTTGATCTTTCTCCATGGATTGTGTCAAAGCAGAGCGCTTGTCCCTGGACATGCCGATGTTCTCTGTGTTCTGGGTCCTTCGTGTGATATGTCCTTTGGGACTTCTCTTGTCTCGGCTCCTCTCGTCCGACTTCCCTGGAAGGCGGGTGAGAGTGCCTTCCGCTCCTGGTGTGTTGAGGTATTTTAGGAATTGTTTTCTTTCCTCCCTTCTAGGTATTAACTGCTGGAATCGGCGTGTTCTGCGGCGGTATGGTGGCTGCATGACATTGTTTTGTATCATGAAGTTGACGACCGACTGCAGATCTGCCAACTTGTCTGCCAATTCTTTTACTTCCTCATCCCTCTGTAGGCACCTGTCCCTCCATATCTGGAGGTTATCTTCGTTATAGTATCTGTCTTGGTCTGTCTTCTTTAAAGTGTCACCCTCCTGGCCGACGTCTTCTCCTCCGCGCCCCTGGTCACGGGCTTCTTCGTTGTGGTTGTCTCCTTCAATGTCAAGGTTGATAGGCCTGCCACTCCCAGCGGGAGCGTCGTCCCCAACCTTTTCTTTTTGTACGTTACTGGCCATCTATTTGTCTTTTTTTTCCACAGACGGCGCCAAATTGTGTGAGTGATTTTCTGATCACACTGCCCTCCTTAGTGATTCAGCTGTAGAACACAGGCAGAATAGATGGCACCCTACTGTCCTGCACAGAAAAAAAAGGCTCCGGTGGTGGTTCTTCCACCCGGGGGCACTCTGACGATCAAGTCAGTATATCTCTCAAAGATAATCAAGTATTCAACTCACAAGCTTGAATATAAAAAGCATACCTTAGACCCATGGGACTGCGTCTCTTTTATAGCCAATACAATCCTAGTCCCAATAGGAGCCTAACTCCAATGGACTCAGGATTACTGCTAATCTGGAACTCCCAGTGGGATTAGGATAAACCCTCTAAGAGTTTCATCCTTACTCAAACTGAAGTCTTCTCTCAATTTAGGACTCTTGTCCTTTATCCGCTTATCTCGGATTCCGATATCTTCGGAGATAACCTCGGCAACTCCGAGATCACCTCGGCGTAACTACCACGACACGTGGCACCTCGGCTGCCACGTCGGCATCACCTTGTCACGTGTTGGTACTCAAAAAATATATCACCACATTTATTTTTTAATTACGACTCAAAAAATATAAAGTTGTGTCATTTTCTTATTATAAAGTACATAAGATCCTAATTAAAAAATAAAAAATAAAAATATATATAATACATATTTTTTTAAAAGATGTGTACATAATATTTCCCTTTTTTTCTTTTCTGAGACAGAAGGAAAGAGTCGTTAATTCATCATCAGTGAGCTTCAAAATGCTGGCCCATAAATTTCCAGTGCTGTTGGGCAGCATAGACATAAAAAATTGCTTATAAAAATTGCATGCATATATAAATTGAATACACACAACTTGCATACATACAAAAAATTGCATACACCCAACTTGCATACATATAAAAAATTGCTTATATCGATAATATATTATTTTAGTAATTTTTTAAATTTTTTGTTAAAATATAAGGTAAAAAAAATTAGAGACGAATTATACTAACAGTCTTTATAGTTTGAGACTCGTGTCACTTTGATTCTTGATTTTTCAATTGTGACACATTTGACTCTGAATTTGAATCGTGTTCCAAATATGAACAATTGAAAATATCATTGCTTAATTTCAAGGACAAAGTCATCAATTTAATAAAATATAAACTAATTTGACAAAAATAAATATAAAAAAATAATTTTCAATTTTAAAAATAATTTCTACCTACCAAAGATAAAAATTATATAAAATTGATAAATTTTTTAGACATTTATTTTTTTTACTAAATTAACATGTTCTATATATATATATATATTGTTATTTAATTATGTGAATCCGTGGTCCTAAACCGATTCAATCCGTCTTTAAATAGATTGGCTCCACGATAGAAACGGATTGGATTGGTTCCAATTTTTCAAAAACTGTAGATAATGGATTGGTCCTAATTTTATCCCAATTCAAACCAATCCGGACCATACTCACCTCTAATATAAACTGACCCTAACACCCGGTATCACAAAAAAAAAACAAAAAATTCTAACTAAAATTAATCTTAGATCTTTTATTTTTGTTTTAAAGACATAACATAAAACACTAATTTTGATCTTTCGCTTTGAAAATCGGATTATCCCCGTCGCTAGTTTCTCCTACTCTCTACCAGTTGTGGGAATAAAATTTTGCTCACCATAAGTACTAATACTTGGATTTTATTTATTTATTTTCTTTGCATTGTCTATTGGACCTCATGATCTATAATTTCAAATTAATGCTCTTTTTTTTATTTTTTTATTTTATCTTTACACTAATTTATTGCTTATGATCTCTGGGAAAAGATATGGTAATGGGTTTGTTTTTTTTTTTTTTTTTTAAGAGAAACCAGGATGAGACATGGGTAATTCATTAATTTTTATCACAAACTTAACTGTGGGAACCTTTTTTTTTTTTTTTTTTTTTTGGTGATTTTGCATGTATCAATTAATGTACTAACATATGTTATTATTACTAACCTCACTTATTATACAAATTACAAATACTCAAAACCTTTAAAATTATATCACATTGTCAGTAGTACATTAATTGGTATACCAATTGGTGCATATAGCATTATTTTATTTTTTTTTTCCCCTTTAAGATTACAAGCACAAAAAACAAAAAAACAAAAGAACAAAGAGCAGATGTTTCCCAGTCAAATTGCATGGAGGGAGAGCATTTCACTTAAAAATATGAAGAAAAAAAAAAAGAACTGAAAGATAATTCGTTTGAACAACAGGAAAAGAATTTCGTATCCACAAAACGGGAAAAGATACATTTTGCTATTACATCACATTCCAGTTGTTCTCTCTCTCTTTCTTCATAAGAAATTTAAATTTCAAGAATTATTACTCTATTTTTCGTGATATGTACAACAATGAATGGATTAATAGGCCAAAAAAATAATGGAATTGGGCTATCGGTAAGCTGATCTGAGAAAAAAAAAAAAAAAGACTAAAATGGGCTGACACTATTTGCTAAATTCAACATAAACTCCGGTACAAGTCGTTTTCTTGGAGGTGCAACTGCGTCTTTGGCGAGGGCCTCTGAATCTCCAGCATGAATACGAGCTACTATATCTTCAAACATTTGATCTTTTCCTCCTCTCATTGGATCCTAAATCACATACAGTCCAAACAATACAGGAAAAAAAAATGATAAAGCATTTTCCCAGATAAACAGAAATCACAGAGAAAAAAGCGTATGCGAATTATTTCAAGATAGTAAGTACAATGTAAAAAGAATATGAATAAATAAATAAAAGGAAGTGCTGAAACATGCAATTGATTACCTGCACGAAAATATCTGTGTGAGTCCGTCCATCATACAAAATTGATTCAGCTTTCCCACCAACTCTTTGAAGTGTGCCTGCAAAATTCTTGCTGCACGCAGAAAAATTTATGTAGTTATTTGACAACTGCCTCTTAAAATGAAGCTACAAGTTCATAACTATCCCTGCAATCCAACATGCTGCTAGTTGGTTGGTAAAACTTGAGAAGAAAAAAAATTAACAAAAGATAGTGAATCGACTTCCCTTTTACCAGAATCATAGTAAAATGTCACACAAATCAACATTTGCTGATACATGAGCTAATTATAATTTAAATCAACCGATCTCCACAATATGATCTAATTTTAAGATTTTTGAAATATAAAAATTTCATATGATGCAAAATTGTGTGAAATTTAAAATCACTAGTTAACAACAGGCAATTAAATATTAGGTTGAGCAACCAAAATAATAATAATAATTACATGATTCATGTACAAAATGTTAAGGATGTTTAGACAGATGAGTAGAAAACAATAAGATGATACCAAAATCGTATTGATATGCAGTTTCAAATTCAACAATCTTATGCATGATATGTTCCCTTTCTAAGTGTAAAACTAAGCAAGCATTATCCATTCATTCTCATGTTATTTTTTCATTAGTACCCAAAACATCACAGAGTTCGAGCTTTCAAACTTTAGTTGAGCCTTTATACAGAGTCCAGGGATTCAATTTTATTTAGGGAAAACTTATATTTGATTTCTCATAATGCCAAAACTGATAGCTTCTTGGATTCATATTTATTCGAGTTTAAACCCCCAACCCCCCCCCCCCCCCAAAAAAAATATATATATATATATATTTATATATACAGAGTCATTTGGGATGGGATGCAGACCTGGCATCTGATGGGATGGAATAATCTCCAGTGCCATGAAAAAGGACAACAGGAGGTAGGAGACAGACTGCATTTTTAATGTTGGGGTCCTGTACCATTACTTCAGGAGAAAATCGTCGAATAGATTGTTCCCCCTCCATTATGCTGTTCAGGTAATAGAAATCATGCGGTCACATGAGATGTCAGGCACGATGTAAGTTATTTATTAAAATAGTTTGTCTACCACAAACTCTTCGGAAATGAAGAAGATGTGTACCTCAAAAAGATTGAACGGTACAGACCTCGACTGTGGAAGTGATCTACTAAGTTAACCAGATTGTACCTGTTGACATTTGTCAATCGGTATATTTGTTAAAAAAAATTCTAAGACTTCTGTTGTACAAATCACACACACATGGAAATATATATATATATACATAGATATATCTTCTAACTTGAACCATCTCACCATGTTAATTTCTACCCCAAAAACAAAGGGAAAATGTTCTACTCTAATTTCTTAGAACAAGGCATAAACTTACCCGCCAGATAAACCAAAATAAGCCTTTAACTGGGACACACTCCAGGAAGTACTCTCTATATCACCAGCCTCTTTAATCGCCTGCTCCAAGAGAGAACAAGCAGCAATATGGGCACCAGCTGACTGTCCCATTAAATAAATCCTACAGAAACCATAATAATAATAAAAAATTAAAAATATGGCATGCTTAGCAAAAATGAATTCTCAATATGATTTCATTGGGGTATTAAAACAAGATGACGAAGAAGTTTATGAAGTTACTACCTGTTGGGATCACCTCCATATTCAGCAATATGATTGCACACAAATGAGATACCTTCAGAAGAGTCCTTTATCATATCACTCATAGTCCCCTGGGGGAAATTTCTGCCAGAAGAGTGTTACAGGTAATTAAGTTTTATGTACTTTTGCATGTGTAAAATGCTCATTTACAGGAATACCACATAACTAGAGAAGCAATGCTGAATGAAAACATGCATAGGGATGACATCCATGAAATCATTATGAAATGGGTAAATCAACAACAGAAATCTACCCATGAAATTTATTTGGACTATGAAGATTTATTTAATTCACATCTAGGACAGAAAACAATAGCACAACAGTTCTATGAGCCAAAGCTGGTTATTTAGCTGTGTAAACTATTAACTGTGACGAAATGTGATTACGGTAGAAAATTATTGAAATCAGCTACAAGTGGCTTCTGATGAAAAGAAAAGAACAAAAAAAAATTACATCGTTTTAACTTGTGTTACACAGTTTTTGGAGGGCAGAGATGTCCTGAGCCCATCATTATGTAACGAAAGGGTGATGAAGGTTACGTATTGTTAGCTTAGTGTGTTTCACATGTTGAAGATGTAATAATCCCACTATTTGCAATTGCCATTAAATACAAATGTCAATATGTCACTTTGGAATCTCAAGAATCCATTACTCTAAATAAGTGTTGTATCAATAAATTGAAAAGAAAAGAAAATAATGCTATAAGACACGAATAGACTTATTTGAAATTCCATGTATATTCAAATGAAGTTCAATTCTAAGGAAACACCCACATATCCCAGTAATCATTAAAAAAAATGTGGGCTTCCCTTTGCAATATTAGCAATGCTTTGAACACAAAAACTTCTTTGATGGGTACATACAGTACAAGGTCATATCATAAAAGAATCCTAATGTGCCCATCAGAGAGCTTCATCCAAATGGAGAATTGAAAATGATAGTATGTACTATGAACGCAATAATTTATGCTTGAAGTAAAATCATATCACCTGTAATCTATGCAGGCCACTAGAATGTCTCTTTCTGATAACTGTTTCCCTAAAAGACAACCCCATGCTTTATAACTGCATCAGCAAAAGGCTTCAGAACTTGTTGAGAACAAATAAGCATGCATACAAGAGGCATTGACTTAATTCAAAAACTCTCCAACCAGCTGGTAAACCTATCTTTCTTTCTTTCCATTAACTCTCAACTCAACTCAATCCATGTATTATATGTAAAATCTCTTCATGGAAAAGCTTCAAAATTTTACTTTGATTCCAGTCTGCTTGCTGACTTGCTATTATAAATGTTGTTTTGTCACGTTCCATATGCATGAGATACATTTTCATATTTCATTACAAATAAACATCATTCAAAATTATGTGTAATCTAACATGGGGGCATTAACAGCGTAGGATTCATCCGAGTTGGTAAATGAATATGCTCCTCATATGGGGTTCAAATCTCCTCGAATTAAAGGTTCATTTTGAATTTTGTCTTTTTAACAGCCAATTCATGCATCCAAACACATTGCAATCGCTTACCCAATTATCCAGGCTCCACCTGTTACAAATGCAACAACTGGCTTCGGGCCATCAGTATTTTTAGGTAAATACAGATCCAGCCTGCACAATTACATTTTGATTAGTGATTCATCCCATGAGATTCATGAGAGAGAATGTGCACAAACTGATTCCAATGTTGCATCCAGAAGCACAAGAAATAAATCAAGTAACAAAGCGTTTACCTATTTCTTGGTTGATCACCATAAACTATACCTCTACGGACTTGCCTTGAGAAGAAATAGTAAAACGCAACTACACAAACAAGTGAACTTAGCTATCAATAAATCTGATAAACATGACCTTGAGCACATCTATAAATACAAACAATTCACAAAAGCCAAAACTAGTGGTAGAAGAATACAATATTAAGCTATAGAATGTTGAAGCACGGTAGAGTTTGTGTAACAGATCAGAAGACTTTGCAAACCTTGAATAACACCAGGGAAAATTAGAAAAGCATAACAGCCAATGGCAAGTAATCTTGTGATGCATCTGTAGCCAACCCTGAATAAAAATAAATTATCAGAGACATCTAAACAAAAAAAAGTTGATAATATACTGGAAACAAGTGATATTCCAATTCAAGAATATCATACTAACAATAATGCAAAACAAATTCCTGCAAGTTATTTTCCTTATTTTCTTTCTTGTTCTCCCTTCTTTTCTTTTCTTTTTTTCTTTTCTTTTTTTTAAAAAAAATTTATGTCTACATGTTAGAACATTTTTAGTTACTCTACATTTTAAATGTCACATGTATTATAGCATTCTAATCCATATATATATATATATAAATATAAATAAAATAGCAAAACTGTAATCAAAGAGGAGTGGAATCTTCTTAATGCATCATTGCACATACGTCAAGGTTCTTCTCACATCTATTACTCCCTCTTTGAAAGGCTTTAAGTCATGGATTTTCACCCTTCACATGTCCTATTGGTTACATAATCTCTTGGTCAAATCACTATTATTTATATGTTACTTTTAAGCAGTGTTTGGATCATGGATTTAGGAAGGAATTTGAGAAGGGAAAGAAAAAGTAAAGAGGAAAGTGAATAAAGTATAAGTTTTTCTTTTCTTTTTCACTATTCCCTTCTCTTTTCCTTTCTCTCCACCAATCGTTCATCAAATCCATAATCCAAACACTGCCCTAGTTTTCTCCAAATGCACACGTGATATAAAGTGATTTGTGTTGCAAGTGTTGGGCTATCCACGAATGTGACAAAAGTGGAAACCCCCAAGGTTCAGAGATGTACATATAACTACTTTGTATCTTTCGTTGTCCCTCATTTGTATCCCCTAACTTAACAAAATCACTCCAAAAATCCTAGAACTACTTAGAATAGCATGTATGGATTCTCAAGCAACTATCATAGTGTCAACTTCTTGAATTTATTTTTCATCTAGCTTCACCAACTTGAAACAAGCAACATATACTAAAAAAAATCATCCAAATATGTTCAACTGTCATTTAAAAACCATGACATGACAGATTGTGACTAGAAATTCATTTTCCCCTCCTGTTATAGTTATGCCAATATTTGCACTGTAATTTATGTCTCTGGAAAATCAATACATCTGCCAACTACTTGATACCCCAACATATTTTAATAGTGATAATAACCCCAATGATAGTACACATTTAGGAATTGTAAGTCAATAATAGCATATTCTTGGCTTCTGGAAAATCAATATATTCTTGGCCTTTTGTGCTTACAAGTTACAAGATATTTGTGCCTACCACATTAATGATATGATGTCGAAATTTTTTCATATTCAAGCCATATTACTACCCAATCCAATTTGAAACACCAATATAACACACAAAAAACAAGTAAATAAATAAACTATGCCGTAAACAAGTAGTCAATATGCAACTGTGACAACATTGGGAAAATTACGGTGTGCCCTTTGTCACTTTCCCCTCAATTAAAAATTCCTACATTTTTCTTCTTAATCTTTTGATATATTATAATATCAACCTTCTATTAACATTCTGTTATGAAAATATGACAAAAAATTGGAATGTGAATTATAAATTCCAATTTTACGACCAAAATGTCCATGTAAGAATTGGTTTATATACATATAAATAAGAAATTATTTATGACCAACATGTAAAAACTTTTAGTTGAGCAGAGAAAACGACGACTGTTCACAATTGAGGGTGGTAAAGTGTAATTTGCACTTTTTCATTTCAATACCTTAATCAAAGGGGTTAGACCATCTCCAACGTTGCATCAGATTCAGTATCAAATTTAAATTTGATAAAAAAAAGTCACTTTTTTTGCTCCAATGGTTTCACCAAACTGATATCAAACTAAGAATGGAACAAATTTTTCACCAAACTGAGAATCTGCGTAAGTCTTCACCAATTCACTGTGCTGTAACATTGCAAGTGGGCCCACCGGTCGACCCGCCGAAGGTTCGGCCGGTCGACCCGCCGGCCGACCGGAAACAGGTTCAAACAGTTCAACTAGGTAGGTTCAAACAAGTTCAAAAAGGTAAAAAAAAATATTTTTTAGCCTTACCGTCCCTTCCTTTGATGCACACCGTTAGAGCAAGCCATATTAGATTGAGAAAATGAGCTATTTTTTACTTAGATTTGGTGAAAAAAGTAATGCACTGTTAGAGATGCTCCTACGTACACTGTACCCTTCAATTATCACTAAATATCACTATTACCCTCCTCCATTTTAAAACAGTACATTTAGAACCTTCACCTATCAAAAATTATTTTATTTTTCCCTCTAAGGTGGGTCTTTGTACAGTTTTTGATAATAGAGAGTCTAAATGTAAATTTTTAAATTAAAATAATATTTAATAATAGTTGAAGAGGTAAACTGCAATTAACCCTTAATTAAACTATTAAGATATCAGAAAAAAAAAATAATATGGCATAAATAAATAGATAAAACCTAGAGCACATGTTTGATTAATAGGATTATAGCATATGATTGCGATTATTAGTCCATGGTCTTCCAATCTCATATTCAATTGCAAATTTTATTAAAAAGATCTTCTTTTTTTTTTTTTTTGAATCATACAAATATATTAACAGGATTACATATATGGCAGACGTTCAACCCGACAAAATTGACGAATTTTTAATATTGAGATGAGCTGGGATCATAATTTCAAATATGAAAAAAAAAAGAAAAAACAGACAAAATAAATTGTTATATCACTAATTCTATGCTAATTCATGGAATTATTAATATTTTCGCTATTAATTCTGTTAATCAAACAACGCAGAGAGAAATGAGAATACTTACCCGAGATATCGCAAGAGGTTGAAGCCAAGTCGAGTCATGAGATTGGTCTCCGACGCCGCATCCCCAATGCCCTCACCAAACGACTTGCCACCGCCGCCGGCAAGAGAAGACTCGCCGGGGGTCCGACGCCGTCGTTTCTGGAAGAATTTGGAACCACCAGTGGCAGTGCTTATATAGCTTGAAGCACTAGGAAAAATGGGTTTGACGTCAATTGCCCTCTCTTCCTCAAATTGTGGAGAAATCAGAAGGCGAGTAACCGACACATCTTCCTCCGCCGATCTCAGTAACATCTTCTCCACTGCCATTGTCCCACATGGGTTTGACAGAGGAAGGATCTGCGACTGCATTTTTTGATGAGTGAGAGAGAGAGAGAGAATGAGGATGTGTAGAAATAGCAACAGCTAGCTGGGTCTGTTCTGTTAAAAACGGTAACTTGTGGGGTAAATTACAAATACACCCTGAGATTTACTTAAAATACAAATTGTTTCTTATAGTTTGAAAAATTACAAATACTTCTTTGTCAAAATTTTTTATTTAACCGAATTAATTAAAAAAGTGAAATTTCTAACTGGTCATCTATATAATATTAAAATTATATGAATTATTAATTAAAAATTAAAATTTGACATTATTAAAAATTGTTAATTAATTTGATGATTTATTAATAAAATAACATATTTGTTATGAAATTAATAATATTATGAGACATAATATAATTTTTAAAATTATATAGAATAATTTATAATTTAAATAAACTTCAGAGGTATGTTTGTAATTTACTCTAATTTGTGAGCTTGGTTGGGTTAGCTGTGATAGATGACAAGAGGCAGAAATAGAGGAAGAGTGGAAAATTCAATTTTGAAATGGTTTTTTTTTTTTTTTGGGTTACAGTGAAATATTTTTGAATGGGTTTAAATACATATACAGATAATGATTCTCTGTATTGGAACTCTTTGAAATTGTTTAATTCAATGGTCCATCAGTGTGTTTTTAACCTTATTTTATTTATTTTATTTCGGCTTGACCAGCTGACACGTGTTTTTTTAGTAAAAAAATAGAGTAAACTGCAAGTTTGGATTGAGTGGTTTGAAAAAATGAGATTGGGTCACTTTCGAAGAAAAAGAAGAAATGATTTTTTTTATTTATTTTTTTTATACACAGTAAATCGCAAGTTTGGATTGAATCATTTGAAAAAATTAGATTGGGTCGCTTTCGAAGAAAAACAAGAAGAAATGAATTTTTTTTTTTTTAATTTTTTATATACTTGTTTGAATAAGTAAAGGTGATGAAAATAAAACAAATTAAAATAGACAGAAACATATTTATATCATACTTCTCATTTTGAATCTCTTCAGAAGTACAGAAATTAGAAAAGAAAAGAAACTTAGCAATATTTTTTATAATACCAAAATTGTCTTTTTAGATATAGAAAAAATAAAAATTGAATCTTATAAAATATTATTTTGGTAATATAATATGAAACAATTAAATTTCTTTTCTTTTATATAGTTTAATCATACAAGATAACAGATAAATATTTTTTTTTCCAATATTTTCTCTTCTATTTATCCAAACCAAAAAAAGAAAATTCACAATTTTTTTTCTTCTCTATAATAACTTATGTAATTTTTTTTTTCTCTCTCTTCTAATTTTCCAAACATAGATTACTGTAAGAAAAAATATAGTAAAAGTCTAGGTAACCGAAAAGTTCCCAAAAATTTAACATATATTTTGATTCATAGTGTGCATTTAAACTTTATATTGTAGAATCAAATCATGAGCCCCTCATTTATTTATTGATATATTTGTCCTCTTAATTATAAAATTTGTACAAATATTTTGAAAGGAGTGAAAATTATATATCTTTATAAGTAAGCTATTATTATGGAAGAGTTTATCCGCAGAATGGATAAATAATAATAAGTGATTAGTTTTTTTTTGTTTTTTTTTTTGGCCAAAGGATAGAATATTAGTGTGTTAATAAGTTAGATTATAACAAAAATGTCGAAATCGTTCTATCAACTCAAACATTGTATCTCTGATCTTTTCACAATCTAAAAAATAGGTTTCATTTGGGAAGCAAAAGTTGGGATTTTTTTTGACTATTTTAACCACAAAAAATAAAATAAGTTTTTAATTTAATAAGACAAAACATCATATTCAACATATAATCATTACATTCTTTCTCTCGCAATAAAATTAAAAGTCCTTCCCAAACAAGACTTTTTAATCCCAAACTAAAATAGCTAAAAAAGTTAAAAAATCAATCCACTTCACAAATGAAGACTATATAGATTATTAGACCAACTATCTTCTCTGTAATTGAGATTTTCATATAATTATCTTTATAAGAAGTTTACAAATATAAAATTTGATCAGAGAATCAATCACAATCCTTTCAAATAAAATTTATTTTACATTTTTATAAGGCAGTGGCTTTGGTCCAGTCCAAGATTGGACTGGACCGTGCTGTTAGGTCCGTGAGATTGGACTGGACCGTGCTGTTAGGCCCGTGGGGGCTCATCACGGGTCTCGTTTTGATAATCCGAACCGTTCAATGTGTAGAACTCGTCGAGTACTATATGCTTGTAAAAAATCACATTGATCGAATATTGATAGCTATGTGAACAAAATAGTTTTTTATCAACCGTTAATTTTTTCACCATCTATTTTTTTTTTATACAAAACTGATTTGATCACGTAACTATTGATATCCGATCAACGTGATTTTTTACAGGCATGTAGTATTCGACGATTTCTACACATTGAATAATTCAGATTATCAAAACAAATCCAAAAATTAGGCCTCATGAATCGAACTGAACGAATCCAATCTTGATCTGAACTTGAGACAAGCTGAACCCTTCTTATAAATCTCATAATTATGTGTGAAGGTTGAATAATTTTGTGATTAATTTCTCCATATTAACCTTGCTTGCATTGCCGGGACGGCGGGATAGAGAAACTAATATAGGACCGTTGATTGGGTGGCAGAACAAGGGATGTGTAGGACCGGCCAGGTTGGTGCCACGTGGTTTGTTATGATAAGCTTTACAACTGTCTTTGAGACGTTTGGATTTGTGCTTGTCTTTCTTTCCTTTTTTTTTTATTATTTTTGTTTAGGTAAATTATTGCAAAAATTATAAATAAATAGAACAATTTTAAAATAATTACATTATAGGTAAAAAAATTATTTGTAAGTTTGACACACAAGAAAAACTTATACCAAACATAGAAAATATTTGTACCATACACACAAGGGACTTAGAGGTTATTTGAAAATTGCTAAATTAGTATATTTTTTTTATTTTTTACGAAAAAATATAAAATGTGGGTTGGGATTAAAATAATGTGGTAAAGAGGTGATATGACTAGAATAAAAAGTGTTGGGATCCAAATAAGATGATTGTGTGGCGAATAAAATGTGATATTTTAGCACTTGCGAAACAATATCTTACACTACATAAAATTAAATTATTTTCTCACAATCCAACTAAAATGCAATTTATTCTAAATTATATTAATCTCTTTTGGAACTTGAAAAAAATACAAGTTTTATAATTTTAGCATAATTATATTAACTCCGTTTTTAATATAATTAAATAAATCAAAACTAATACAGATAGTATAAAATTATAAAGATAGAAAAAATAAAATATAAATTTTAATATAAAATATGATAATATTATTTATTTCATTAATATGACTAATAAATTATTGCTAAAAATCAAGATAGATGTTATTAGAATTAAAACGTTAAAAAATATAATATAATTATATTAAGGTCTTGTTTGGGAAGACTAAGGTGGTGTTTGGCAAGAAGGTTTGGGTGGGTTAGGGGCTAAAATAACCACAAAAAACAAAATAGGCTATTTTAGTCACAAAAAACAAAACATCAAATCCAACTCATAATCATTACAATTCTCTCTCACAAAAAAAAGGGTCAAAAAAGCCAAAAAGTGAAAAAGTCCTTCCCAAATCAGGCTAAAATAGCCAAGGCTAAAATAGCCAAAAAGTCAAAAAGCTAACCTACTTCCCAAACGGAGGCTAAATAAGTCTACACTTTTTATCTTTTTTGGGTCACATCGATCAGCATCTCCTCTCTACTTTTTTATATATCTTTTTATAAAAAAATTAAAAAGTACACTTATTTAGAACATGTTAAATAACCCCTAAATTTATAAAAGTTTATTAAATTTTTTTCCAAAGCATACTATTTATTCTTTCTTGTATACTTCACCTTTCGTATGATATCAATGCATGATACTTGTACAACTATCATGTCATTCGTTGACCCGTGGCAATTCAATCCGTAAATGTGGCCACATTTCGCGGATTAAGTTGGATAAAATTATTAATGGAAAGATAATTAGTGAAGATATTATTAATATAAGGATTATTAGTGAGAAAATTAAGGTCAAATTTGGCATCTATTAAATAATACAAAAAGTTAAAAAGTCACTATTCTATTTAAGTCACATCATCTTATTTAAATCACATTACCTCGCTAAGACCATCTCCAACGTTGTATCAGAGTTGGTATCAAATTTAAATTTTGATGAAAAATGCACTATTCACTCCTCCAACGGTTCATCAGAATTGATATCAAATTAATAATTCATCAAACAATTCATCAGATCGAGGACGAAGTAATGTATTCACCAAAACACTGTTGCGGACCGTTGGAGGGGGACCCGGGTCGACCAACCGGTTGCCCACCCGGTTGACCAACCGGTCGCCCGGTAAAAGATTCAAACAGTTCAGGCAAAACAGTTCAAATCGGTATAAAAAAAAAATTTCCTAACCGGTCAACTAGCCGGTCGACCACCCGGTCGTCCCAGAAAAAGTTCAGAAAATTAAAAAAAAAAGTTCAGACAATTCAAAAAAAAAAAAAAATTTCCACTAACCGGTCCACCGGCCGGTCGACCACCCGGTTGTCCCGGATGAAAATTTGATGAAAATGAAGGGTTGGAGCGCTCAGTATCAGATTTGGTGAAAAGTCATTTTTTCGACTCAGATTTGGTGAAAAAAGAAGTGAAGCGTTGGAGATGCTCTAACACATTACATCAAATCCAACCCAAACACAACCCATATAGCCAATAAGTCAAAAAGTACATTTTTTTAGAACATCCCAAACCAACCATAAATGTCTTTATTTTGATGATAATGTGAAAGATGATTAATAATGGAATTATAAAATTATTTTTATATAAAATAAATAAATAATTTTATTTCCATATTTTAAAAAAATCTAAAACAAATAGGTGCACTTGATAAAAAAAATATTTAAAAAAAGGTAAAAAGGTAAATTTTTTTTTATATAAAATAGACTCAATCTACTCACTATTTTTCTAAATTCATCCAAAATTCACCTAAGTTAATTCTCTTACTGAGGGAGATTACTAAACCCTTCACACTAGCAATCTCCTCTTCCAAATCAATACCAAACAAGCTATGGGTAAGACACACAGCCATATCAATCTGGTTTGACCATCCACGCTAGTTAAAAAAAATGGCCTAAAAGTATTTTTATTCAAACCTTTAAAAATTTATATGATAATTTTTTTAATATGTTTTTAACTCTTCTATTTTATTATTCTTATCACGGCTTGCTCCCTGTATCCAAAGATTAAGTATCGTGATGGCCAGTAACTGAATTTATTTCCGGCCAATTCTTGAACAAATTAACAAACACGAGCAAAAAAATATTTAAGTGAGGGTACCAAAATAATCATTGGAGCTTCTATTTTTATTACAAAATTTATTGACTAAAAAAGTCGATATTTACATATAAAAAATATCATAAAAATGCTGTGTATATCTATTCCGCAGCCCCACGTCTAAGACTTTCCAAAAACTATTTCTAAATTACATTGTTTCTTGAAAATTTGTAAACAGCTATAAACACATGGCAGAGTAAGAAACATTATGCCAAGAGTATAAGTGACACAAAATAACCATGGATAGTTATGTAACTAAAATATTTAAGATAACTTAGTCTGAACAAATAATCATTTAAGTAGCAAAACAGAGATTATATAAATAACCATAATCACGGTACAGAACAGAACAGAACAGAATAGAGGTCAAAGGAGTGACAGTCAGAATACAAGTACGAATTAAAGAGGTGACTCGTACGAACTCTAGAGATGGCTCCCACAACAGTGTGGCACTGAGCTCCGCACAGAACAGAGGTTAATAAATCCATGACAATAAAGGGCCACAAAGTGATCAAACAGAAGCCAATGGTTATTTAAGTCTTCCAAGGCGTGAGACTCCCGTAGTCGTACTTACAAAACATAATTATTTATAAGGTCATAGTCAAATATTTTTTAAAATATAAACAAACATATCAATAGATTTCATTTTAAATAAATAGAGTTCAGAAATTAATTCACGTAATTGAAATATTTATAATAACTTATGTAATTTTTTTTCTCTTCTAATTTTCCTAACATAGATTACTGTAAGAAAAAATATAGTAAAAGTCTAGGTAACAGAAAAGTTCCCAAAAATTTAACATATATTTTGATTCATAGTGTGCATTTAAACTTTATATTGTAGAATCAAATCATGAGCCCCTCATTTCTTTATTGATATATTTGTCCTCTTATAAAGTTCGTACAAATATCTTATTTTTGAAAGGGGTGAAAATTATATATCTTTATAAGTAAGCTATTAATATGGAAGAGTTTATCGGCAGAATGGATAAATAATAATAAGTGATTAGTTTTTTTTGGTTTTTTTTTTGGCCAAACGATAGAATATTAGTGTGTTAATAAGTTAGATTATAACAAAAATATCGCAATCGTTCTATCAACTCAAACAGTGTATCTCTGATCTTTTCACAATCTAAAAAATAGGCTTTGTTTGGGAAGCAAAAGTTGGAGTTTTTTTTAACTATTTTAACCACAAAAAATAAAATAGGCTTTTAACTCAATAAGACAAAACATCATATTCAACTCATAATCATTACATTCTTTCTCTCACAATAAAAAAGTCCTTCCTAGACAAGACTTTTTAGTCCCAGACTAAAATAACTAAAAAAGTCAAAAAACCAATCTACTTCACAAATGAAGACTGTATAGATTATTAGACCAACTATCTTCTCCTTAATGGAGATTTTCATATAATTATCTTTATAAGAAGTTTACAAATATAAAATTTGATCAGAGATTCAATCACAATCTTTTCAAATAAAATTTATTTTACATTTTTATAAATCTCAAAATTCTGTGTGAAGATTGAATAATTTTGTGATTAATTTCTCCATATTAACCTCGCTTGCATTGCCGGGACGGCGGGATAGAGAAACTATATAGGACCGTTGATTGGGTGGCAGAACAAGGGATGTGTAGGACCGGCCAGGTTGGTGCCACATGGTTTGTTATGATAAGCTTTACAACTTTCTTTAAGACGTTTGGATTTGTGCTTGTCTTTCTTTCCCCTTTTTTTTTTTATTATTTTTATTTAGGTAAATTATTGCAAAAATTATAAATAAATAGAACGATTTTAAAATAATTACATTATAGGAAAAAGAATTATTTGTAAGTTTGACACACAAGAAAAACTTATACCAAACATAGAAAATATTTGTACCATACATACAAGAGACTTAGAGGTTATTTGAAAATTATTAGATTAGTATATTTTTTTTTTTTTTTACGAAAAAATATGAAATGTGGGTTGGAATTAAAATAATGTGGTAGAGAGGTGATATGACTAGAATAAAAAGTGATGGGATCCAAATAAGATGATTGTGTGGCGAATAAAATGTGATATTTTAGCACTTGCGAAACAATATCTTACACTACATAAAATTAAATTATTTTCTCACAATCCAACTAAAATGCAATTTATTCTAAATTATATTAATCTCTTTTGGAACTTGAAAAAAATACAAGTTTTATAATTTTAGCATAATTATATTAACTCTGTTTTTAATATAGTTAAATAAATCAAAACTAATAAAGATAGTATAAAATTATAAAGATAAACAAAATAAAATATAAATTTTAATATAAAAATATGATAATATTAATAAACTACTGCTAAAAATCAAGATAGATGTTATACGAATTAAAATGTTAAAAAATATAATACAATTATATTAAATTTATAAAAGTTTATTAGATTTTTTTCCAAAGCATACTATTTATTCTTTCGTGTATACTTCACCTTTCGTATGAATGCATGATACTTGTACAACTCATCATGTCATTCGTTGACCCGTGGCAGTTCAATCCGTAAATGTGGTCACATTTGACGGATTAGATTGGATAAAATTATTAATGAAAAGATAATTAGTAAAGAAATTATTAATGTAGAAATTATTAGTGAGAAGATTAAGTTAAAGTATCTGTTTTTATTTTGATGATAATGTGAAAGATGATTAATAATGGAATTATTAAATTATTTTTATATAAAATAAATAAATAATTTGTTTCTATATTTAAAAAAATCTAAAACAAATATTAAAACAAATAGGTGCACTTGATAAAAAAATATTTAAAAAAAGGTAAAAAGGTAAATTTTTTTTTATATAAAATAGACTCAATTTACTCACTATTTTTCTAATCTCATCCAAAATTCACCTAAGTTAATTCTCTTACTGAGAGAGATTACTAAACCCTCCACACTAGCAATCTCCCCTTCCAAATCAACACCAAACAAGTTGTGGGTGAGGTGCACAGCCATATTAATCTGGTTCGACCATCAACATCAGTAAAAAAAATGGCCTAAACGTATTTTTATTCAAACCTTTAAAAATTGATATGATAATTTTTTTAATATGTTTTTAACTCTTTTATTTTATTATTCTTGTCATGACCCGCTCCCTGTACCTAAGGGTTAAGTATCGTGATGGTCAGTAACTGAACTTACTTCCAGCTAATTCTTGAACAAATTAATAAACGTGAGCATAAAAAAAAATTTAAGTGAGGGTACCAAAAAAATCATTAGAACTTCTATTTTTATTACAAAATTTATTGACCAAAAAGGCTAATATTTACATATAAAAATATCATAAAAGTGCTGTGTATGTTTATTCCGCAGTCCCGCGTCTAAGACTTTCCAAAAACTATTTATAAATTGCATTGTTTTCTAAAAATTTGTAAACAATTATAAGCAAATGGCAGAGTGAGAAATATTATGCCAAGAGTATAATGGACATAAAATAACCATGGATAGTTATGTAACTAAAATATTTAAGATAACTTAGTCTAAACAAATAATCATTTAAGTAGCAAAACTGAGATTATGTAAATAAATAACCATAATCACAGTACAGAACAGAACAGAGTAAAGGTCACAGGAGTGACAGTCAGAACAGAGGTACGGATTCAAGAGGTGGCTTGTACGAACTCTATAGGTGGCTCCCACAACAATGTAGCACTTTAGCGCCGCACAGAACAGAGATCAATAGATCCATGATAATAGAGGGTCACAAAGTGGTCAAACAGAAGCCAATAGTTATTTAAGTCCCCCAAGATGTGGGACTCCCGTACTTACAAAACATAATTATTTACAAAATCATAGTCAAATATTTTTTTAAATATAAACAAACATATCCACAAGTTTCATTTTAAATAAATAGAGATCAGAAATTAATCCACATAATTAAAATATTTATAAAACATAACTTGTATTAATATAAATAATAAAATATAATTTGTATAAAATATATTATGGTAAGTAAAAACATACGTAAAATATATTATGGTAACTCAAGGTATAATATAAGTTATCTTAAAAGTAATACCTTACTCTTTCTTTCCACTATCAAAGACCTTTTCGACTTCTATTATTTTCTTTCCCTCTTTTTCGTTTCCTTTCCTTTCCTTTCTTTCCCTCTTCTTTTCCTTTCTTTCCCACACCACTGATCACCTCCTCCCTTTCTATAGGGAGGTAAGAACGTGGCTCGCGTATCTTCAAAAGAATTGATTCATAAATTATATAGATTTATATTTATTTTTAATAATATTTAAAATAATTACACTTTAACTCAATTTTTAAATATAATTATATAAATAAATTAATCCCTAATTAAATTACACTCTATCATATACGAACAGTAAATTAATTATTTATTTTACTACTACACCTATTATTATTATTATTATTATTTATTCTTACTTTTATATTTATTTATTTACAATCTTTAACTTTAATTTGACTCAACGAGTATATAATTTCATATTTTTGTTAATTTGGCTTCAAAATAATAATTCTAATTAATTCTATATTTGATAATTTAATGCCAAATTAGATTTTGTATTTATTATTTATTTAATAATATATTATCATATATAACCATAATATTACTATAAAATTTAAGGGATAACTTAAATTTTCGGGTTGTTACAATCTTTCTTCATTTTAAAAATTGGGTGAACTACCAATCGGTCATATTTTTAAGACTTATTACCCATTAAGTCCTATTGATAAATTTATTAAGTGATAAAGATAAATTTATCAGTCTTTTATTTTTATGAATAAATTTATATTGATAAATTTATCAGTCTCTTTGTTTTTATGCATAAATTTATAGTGATAAATTTATCAATCTCTTATTTTTATAGTGTTAAATTTATTAGTTAGGACCTGTAGGTAAATAAGTCTAGTTAATAGGACTGATGGGTAAGTACCCCTTAAAAATTTTGTTCTCAAAATTTGTCATAGGTATAAGCTATCCGTTGCACACTCTGATAAATATATATTTGATGACTAAAAAAATATTACCTAAAAAAAAAAAAAAAACTTTACCAAAAATAACTCACTGACTAGTTGTCAAAAATTATTTTGGACCAAAATGAGAAACAATCAATGATTTTAAAAACTTTTCATTGGTTTTATTTCTGAAAATAAAAAAATGAGAACATAATTAAACAAACGACTGAAAATGAAATGACAGAATCACGTACAAGAGTTGAAGGAATTTGAGATGAGCTTCCATTTCTTTTATCTGTGAACTTTCTACTGATGAAAAATAATTTTAAAATTAGTATCTTTAGAATTTGAACCCACTTTTAAAAAAAGGTCGGAAGGATTTTTTTTTTTTTTTAATACTGAACTGGAAATTCTATGTATTTCATTATATTATGATTTTCGTGGGTGCTTGAGCCCAATATCATTTTGTTTCTTTTCCTTCTTTTGTTAAAACAAATATAAATTATATCTAATATCCCTTACAAATTATGCAAAAAAAAAAATTATATATATAAAATCATATAAAATTATAATATAATTAAATCGACTAACAAAATATAATATTTAGGTACTAATTAGCCACTATCCTACTTTTTAAATGTGTGCGTGTCCTATGCTCCAATGATGATTTATTTTATTTTTTTATAAACCATTACTCTGATACCACTTGTCACGACCCGCTCTCCGTATCCAAGAGTTAAGTATCGTGATGGCCAGTAACTGAAGTTACCTCCGGCCAATTCTTGAATAAATTAATAAACGCAAACGAAAAAAATATTTAAGTGAGGGTATCAAAATAATCATTAGAGCTTCTATTTTTATTACAAAATTTATTGACCAAAATGGTCGATATTTACATATAAAAAATATTATAAAAGTGCTGTGTGTGTCTATTTCGCAGCCCCGCGTCTAAAACTTTCCAAAAGCAAGTTCTGAATTGCATTGTTTCATGAATATTTGTAAATAACTATAAGCACATAGCAGAGTAAGAAATATTATACCAAGAATATAAGGGACGCAAAATAACTATAGATAGTTATGTAATTAAAATATTTAAAATAACTTAGTCTGAACAAATAATCATTTAAGTAGTAAAACTGAAATTATGTAAGTAAATAACCATAACCACGGTATAAAACAGAACATAACAGAGGTCATAGATGTGATAGTCAGAACAAAGGTACGGATTCAAGAGGTGGCTCATATGAACTCTAGAGATGGCTCCCACAACAGTGTAACACTTAGCTCCGCACAACACTTTACTCTATACAGAACAAAGGTCAATAGATCCATGACAATAGAGGGCCACAAAATGGTCAAATAAAAGCCAATGGTTATTTAAGTCCCCGAAGGCATGAGACTCCCGTGGTCGTACTTACAAAACATAATTATTTGTAAGTTCATAGTCAAATATTCTTTAAAATATAAACAAACATGTCCATAGATTTCATTTTAAACAAATAGAGTTCATAAATTAATCAAAGTAATTGAAATATTTATAAAACATAACTTGTATTAATATAAATAATAAAATATAACTTGTTATAAAATGGTTTATGGTAAGTCAAAACATATATAAAATATATTATGGTAACTCAATGTATAATATAATTCACCTTAAAAGTAGTACCTTACTATTTCTTTCCACTACCAAAAACCCTTTCGACTTCCATTATTTTCTTTCCAACAATGCTAGGTATTATGAAATTTTTTTTATAAAAATGATCATGAAAGATTTATGACCCTTGGATTACACTTAAAATAAAGCACCACACACTAATTTAGGTAATTTAAAGGTCACAAATCTTTCTTAATCATTTTCATAAAAAAAATTTTATGATCCCTAATTTTTTTTTCTTTTCTTTCCTTCTTCTTCGTTTCCTTTCCTTTTTTTTCTCTTTTCTTTTCCTTTCTTTCCCACGCCACTTATCACCTCCTCCTTATTATAGGGAGGTAAGAATGTGGCCCACGTATCTTCAAATGAACTGATTCATAAATTATATGGATTTATATTTATCTTTAATAATATTTAAGATAATTACATTTTTACCTAATTTTTTAATATAACTATATAAATAAATTAATCCCTAATTAAATTACACTCTATCGTATACCAATAGTAAATTAATTATTTATTTTACTACCACACTCATTATTATTATTATTATCAATATTATTATTTATTTATTCTTACTTTTATATTTATTTATTTACTATTTTTAATTTTAATTTGACCCAACTAGTATTATAATTTCATATTTCTGTTAATTTAGTCCCAAAATAGTAATCCCTAATTAATCTTATATTTGATAATTCAATGCCAAATTAGATTATGTATTTATTATTATTTATTTAGTAATATATTATCACATATAACCATAATACTAGTATAAAATTTAAGGAACAACTTAAATTTTTGGATTGTTACAATTTTATTTAGAGAAATTTAATTTATTAATTATAATGAATTTCTTTTTGAAATGGACTACTCCCTCCGTCCCAAAATATTAGTCTCTTATTCTATTTTTCATTGTCCCAAAATATTAGTCCCTCTTCGAAAATTAAGTACAAAAATAATATAAATTTTCTATTTTGCCTTTCTTTTAAATTAATAAACAATATAAAAGTACAATTATGACATTGATATTTTCAAAAAATGTACTATCAAAAGGGTAATTTTGAAAAATTAACTTTTTTCAAATGTAATAATTATACTATTAAAAAAAGTTAAATTCCCCAAAATAGACTATTATTTTGGGAGAGAGGCAGTATTCAAATTATGAAAAGAAAAAAAATTAGCATCTGCATCATTCGGCATCCAATTAAAAAACCAATTTTTTTGATTTTTTTTTTTTTTTTGTCCGTAGTGATTTTTGTTTTTTTTCCTTCAAATTTATATTAATTTGTGGTCCATCTACTATAAAAGAATTTAAAAATAAAATTCAAAAAACTTCCCTAAAGACCAAAAAACTAAAATAAAATAAAATAAAAAATGTCTTTTTAAATTTTTTTTTTCATCTTTAGTGAATTTTTTTTTTCAAATTATATATATATTTTTATTATACTTTTCTAGTTCGTCTAGTCGAGTAAAATTTAAAAATCTAATTTTTTTATTATTATTATTTTAAAATTGCACTAAAGGCTAAAAAAGATCAACAAAAAGTCATTAAAAAACCCCATCTCAAACACCTTACTTAAAACTAAAATCTATGCCAACTTCAAATAAGATTTAAGCATATGAGATTAAGCATCTTTGCAAGCCAATTTTGTACGATATGTTTGATATAGAGTTTTGGATGAAGATGCCCTTAAGGCTCATTTGACAGCAATTTATAGATTAGTTTCTAAGTTAATAAATAAATCAAGGCGAAGATAAATCATATTATTTCACACACTTATGTTTTGTTTAACTTTTGATGTTATTTGGTAATCTTGATTGTTTTCAGGGTTTTCATACATTTTTTTAAACTAAAATAAGCCAACCTTTTAGTGAAAAAATTTACTTATTTTAAAAAAATAAGTTTTTTTTTTTTTTTTTACATTTTTGATATGTCATAAGTGACAAAAATAGCTTTAATTTATTTAGTCTAAAGATCTAAATAAATACTTTCTTATAAAAATAAAAATAAAAATTTGATGTCATAAATGATAATTTTTTTTATTATAATTCTTTTAAGTGAAATGGCTAAATAAAATGACTAATAATAATAAGTGCAGCCTTTAGAGAAATGGAATATTTAAGCCTCTTTTTTGGCATCCAACGGACGATGTCACCTTCAAAATCAACCCAAACACGGCTTATAAAATGTTTTGTTTTTTGAGTTTTTCAAGATGTGGTAAATGACTATATAATTTTTTAATTTATTTAATTAAAAAAACTAAATAAAATGGCTTATAATAAGTGGAGCTATTAGAAAAATGGAATGTTTAATCCTATTTGATGGTATCCGACATGAATGCTGCTAAATGCTCCTTATTTTTTCTTAAGATATATCTTTCACGTTGGACTTTCATTATCAAAATTATTCTCACTTTGTTTGTTATTGTACCTCACCATAATTTTATTAGAAAGGATAAATTATCAATCGATCTTAATAGTTAGATTTAATTCTCATCAAATGTTATTGAAAATAAATTATAGTAAAATCATCGCTAAATATTTTTTTGTGACAATTTTTTGCATATATCATTAAAAATTGACAATTAGTGATTTTTTTTTTGTTACGATTTTTATAAATTGCCGCTGAAACTTACAACTAGTGACTTTTTTTATAACAAAATTTTCAAATTGTAACTAAAAGTTAAAAATTAGTAACTTTTTTTAAATTGTTGCTAAAACATATAATTAGTGATATCAAACTGTTACTGAAAATTAACAATTAATGACACTTTTTAATAGTATTTGATGAAAAATATAATTAATTATCATAGAATCTATTAGATAATAAGTCTACATATTAAAATTTACATATAAGTCTCCCTTTTAAAAATATCCTCTGGAGCCCCATTCCTATCCTTCCTCTAACAAACCCCCAACCCCACCTCTAGCAACCCTTTGACAGTCCCCCTTTCCTCCAGCCATCTTACTTCCCTTCAAAGCTGATGATGACAGGAGAGGTTGCCTGTCGGAGTAGAGTTGGAGGTAGAAGTAGGTTAAGGTTAGGATTTGATGGGATAGAGATGAAGACAAAATTAGAATTTTGTATTAAGAGAGAATTGGAATAAAAGAAAAATAAATGAGGCAAGGGTCCTAAAAAGAAGTGTGGGTAGAGTGAGTTTGCCTATGGCTTATTTTCCAATCAACCCCAACCAACTCCCCCCTCCCCCCCAAAAAAAACATATAATTAGTGATATCAAACTGTTACTGAAAATTAACAATTAGTGACACTTTTTAATAGTGTTTGATGAAAAATATAATTAATTATCAAAGAATCTATTAGATAATAAGTCTACCTATTAAAATTTACATATAAGTCTCCCTTTTAAAAATACCCTCTGGAGCCCCATTTCTACATCCTTCCTCTAACAAACCCCCAACCCCACCTCTAGCAACCTTTTGACAACCCCCCTTCCCTCCAGCCATCTTGCTCCCCTTCAAAGCTGATGATGACAGGAGAGGTTGCCTGTTGGAGTAGAGTTGGAGGTAGAAGTAGGTTAAGGTTAGGATTTGATGGGATAGAGATGAAGACAAAATTAGAATTTTGTATTAAGAGAGAATTGGAATAAAAGAAAAATAATTGAGGCAAGGGTCTTAAAAAGAAGTGTGGGTAGAGTGAGTTTGCCTATGGCTTATTTTCCAACCAACCACCCCCCCCCCCCCCCCCCTCTCCCCACCGTGGGTGATTGTAGGAGAAGAAAAAAAAAAAATTACTGGTCAATCAAAAAGAGAGGGGTCAAAGGGGTAGAGGGAAAAGGGTCCAAATCATTTTTCAATAAAGAGTTGATGCGACAGAAATGAACTAATAAATCAATAAACAGTTTATTAGACTTACAGTAATGATAGAGACCCCCTTTGTGGAGGACCCCCACAACCCCCTTTGTGATCCACACCATTCATGATATGGACCCCATACATACATGAGTGGGCTCCACACATCATGAATGGTGTAGATCAGTAAGGGGGTTGTGGGGGTCCTCCTCAAAGGGGGTCTCACTCATTTTTCTTAGACTTATTGCCAGACTCACACTTCGCCTTTAGAATCGACCCAAACATGCATGAGAGAGCGGGCCTTAATGGTACATTGGAGACTGCAGAGGCCTGGTGGTGAGATATTAGGTGGGCTGTTGGCTAAGGCCCAGATGACTATGTGGGCTTTGCTACCACAAAATTCCACTCAAATCAAAATAACAAAGTGGATTGGACAGGTGGATTGCGATCATGGGCCTGGCCCATCTAGATATTCAATTGAATGGACATATATGCCACTCAACCAGGTAAATGTTAAATGTTATATGCAAGTGGACATGTGTGTTTTGGTACGGCAAGTGTCATCAACTCCAAAAATTTAGAAACAGAGAATTCTTGATTTAAAAGATAAGGGAGTTTATGTCCTTAACAATGTTTTTAGTTGCGGGGTTTAGAGAAGAATTTAAAAAGAGAAATGGCACTGAAAAGTAAAATGTAAATAAAATATATATACATTTCACTTAATTTTATACACATTTTCTCTTTTTTTTTTTCAAATCTTTTCTCAAATTCTCCAACCAAACATAATATAAGTGTTCATTTGGGAAGTAGGTTGGTTTTTTGACTTTTTGACTTTTTGGTTATTTTAGCCTGAAGCTAAAAAGTCTCGTTTAGAATAGGTTTTTTGGTTTTTTTAACTTTTATGGAAAAAATAAAATAAAATGATTATGGGTTAAATGTGATATTTTATCCTATTTGACTAAAATAACCTATTTTGTCTTATATAGCTATTTTAGTCCATAGAGCCTAAATCTATTTGTAGTGCTTTAATATTTACTACTTAGAGATTTTTACATAATTTAATAGTTGAGATTGCATTAGAATATGAAGAGAGAAATTTTGAGATTGAGGATCTCCTATATTATAGTAGTTTAAGAAATTATAACTACTTGTGAATTTATTTCATCTATATTTGTTTGAGATTTTTTTTTTGAGAATTTCTTTGTATAAATTATATATTTATAGTATTTAAAATTTAAAATTTAAAATTTATTATGATTGTAATTTCTTAAGCTTTATTATAATATCATATACTACACGTCCAGTAGAAAATACATCTTACCTCATCCACCAGATCAACCCTTGATCTCTCCCCTATTTTTTATTATTTGACCATCTGTTATGTTTCACAACCAAAAATGCTCAAGCAATATCCTTTCTCAATTAAAAGAAATGCTACCTATATGTAATTTGAGCTATGGAAATATTTTTTTTAATTGATTTAATTAAAAGCTAAGTGTTTTTCAAAAAATTAAAATAAAAGCTAAATAAGACAGAGACTTGGACAAGCGCAATGCCTATGAGTTTTGATGCAAAATCTCACCTAGAAAGCAATCTTATTTATTTATTTATTTATTATCATTGGTTATATTTACAACAAATTAAGCACACACTTGAAAATGAAAACAAAATGAGAACACGAGTGTTTTTTATCGTTTCTAATTTAAAATTGTGTTTACATATTTTATTTATTATTAATTTTGTATCTACCTATTTTTTCTCATCTTTTTATTTATTTATTTTTTTAATATGGGTGTTTATTATAAGTCTCCACCACTGATTTTGACCTTATATTTTTTTTATTTGGTGGACAGTTGGACATATATTACATGTAACTATTTCTTTGCAAAAATAGACATACATTAAATTTCTCGCCCTTTATTTCTACATTTTCACCATCGTTTTCAATGTGCCTCTGGTATATATTCAAATATAATATAGTCAAGTATAAATTTGTTGTGTCTTCAATTCAACTTGTTTCCGATTAATTATTATTATGGGATATTCCTAAACTATTTTAACATTTTCGAATATTTTATTATTATTTTCAGAAAACATAAAATAAAAAAATAAAAAATAAAGAAAACAAAAATATAACCAAAGATGTATGGGATCCAACTCGATCAAGTTTCTGCCAAACCAAATCATAAATCCAGACGATTTCGTAGTTGTCATAATGAGTTTTAGGTAGCAAAGATAAACATTGAAAAAGAATGATTTCATGGTGATGATGTGCTTGTCATTGAGGCTGCCGAGCTAAATGGCCTGACTGACACAGCACTCTTACATTTTGGGTAAATTACACTACTGATTTCTTTAATTTAAGCGAAATTTTATATTAGTTTTCACAATTTTAATTTAAATAATTTAATTTTTATATTTTTAATTTTGTTATAATGTGATCTCTTCGTCATGTTTTGTTAATATTTTAAAAGGAATAACATTATATGCAAAACTAGGGCAGTGTTTGGAAAGGTTTTGGAACTTTAATTACACCCTTTGATTTGAGTTGCATGTTTGTTTGCAGTTTTCAAAAATTAATTTCACGTTTACTTTTGAAAACTCGGTCGAAAGCGGAAAAATTTGAACTAACCGTTCGTCCCACCAGACGTTGCACCGGTGGACTAGCTGGTGGACTAGCCGGTTGACCAGAACAGTGAATTTTTATTTTTATTTTTGAAATTGACACATGTTAATTTTTATATATTCAACAAAAAATATTTTTAAATTTTTTATGAGTTTTAATAAAATTTTGAGTTGTGTGTTTGGTTATGGGTTGTAAGTTTTTGTATTAAATATCATATGTTACATCAAAAATTTCCCACCCAATTCAAAATTCTTTTCAAAACTCATTCACCAAACAAATTTTCCACACTCAAATCATAATTCCAAAACTCACAAACTCAAAATACAACTTCTATTATAAAATTATAGTTAGAAAGCTCTATCAAACGCTACCTAGGTGTTCCTGTACATTACGCCAATGGTCATTGTAGTTTGTTTTGAAATTCATTTTGACCCCTCTAGTTTTAGACATTGTCTTTTTTCATTCCAAATTCTAATGGTTAATGATGGATGGACACTAAAACATATATTTAGGAACCAAACTTTTTGTCCTCAAAAGTAAAAATTTTATTGGAAAAAATATTTGGGGTCCAATTTGTGATATTGCGAGAGTCGTTAAAAAGTAGTCTGGAAAAAAAAAATTACATTTAGAGGCAATTTTGAAAATATTGCTCATAAATGCATTTTTAGGGATAAAACAATTTCATGCCACAAAAAATTTAATCCCAAAATGATAGTAATTTATCACTAATTTCATAGCTGAAAATACAACGCTAACATTTTTGATAACTAAAATATTTTGTCCCTAAAAAGTGGTTTGGTCCCTAAAATCTTAATTTGTTGTTGTAGGATCACATTGCAACAAAAATAAAAGTATAAAGTTTAAATTATTCAAATTAAAACTACAGAGACTAGAGTGACACCTCGTTTGAACTACCTGGATTAATAGAATAATTTACTCGATTATCTCACCAAATAAGGTAATAAAGCACAATTGCCATTTTTCCCTCTTAAACTAACATCCACATATTAAGTAGGTATTATAATTGAGCACGAGTACAATTGCGTTTAAGTAACAATAACTGCTTAATATTATTTGATTAAATTGACAACTTCATCAAATCAAATGTGTGGTTACTTTTTGTAAGGATAAGTATAGTACTGCTGATACAAATTCTAAATTGCAGCACTAGAACTAGCATTATGTGAGTCTTCATCATCTCCACTGATATTCTTAGGTTGAGTCTGTATCTTGAAGTCTTGTTGTATGTAATATTTATCCAAATGGAGAAGTATTAGGTTGAAGGGATAGGTTGGTAACTTCTTTTTAAATCCATTTTTGGCTAAAAAATTATATAACAAATCCTAGCTGAATAGTTGAAGTGTTTTGTATTCATTTCAAAACTTGCTTTTTCAATGGATTTTTAAATATAAAAAATAAAATAAATATAGGTGTCAGAAAAATGTAGTAGGTTTTTTTGGATTTTTTAGGCGAAAATCGGATTTTAAGTAGTTGTTGTCAGTTAGCAAAATTTATTTGAACGTTTAACAAAACTAGCTAAACAATTGTCTCAAATCCAACCTCTGTTTGGTTTTGAAACTCAAAAATTTGTTTTTGAGTTTTTTTTCCTTATATATTTTTTTCACTTTTAGTAAAATTTTATCATATTTAATTAATTTTTTCACTTTTAAGATCCATGTAATCTATATGCACTTAAAAAATAAATATTTGTGAATAAATCTATAAAATATATAAAAACTAAATACAAAAAATATATATACAAAAGCTTGGTACAAATAAAATTTTTTTTTTTTGGGCAGATTTCTTCATAAATATTTTAACTTTTAATTGCATTTAGATTAGATTAAAAAAAATTAAAATATTGAAATAATTCATAAAAGACAAAAAACAAAAAATTCGAAAATATTTTTCAAAAACTAAGGTCAAGTTTGGCAACTTAAAAAAAAGTCAAAAAATTATCAAAAAAGTTAAAAAGCTATTACTATTCACAAAAAAAAATATAAAAAAATTAATAAATATAATATTAAATACCAATCACGTCTACAGCCGCCTATGTACAGACCTTGTCGCATAGGAGTGAAGGGAAAAAATAAAAAAATATTACATGTGTATATTGGATGGTAAAGTTGGACTCGTGGAGGCCTATTATGGGGTTTTTTTTTTAATCGGACCCCCACGGGTTCTTTTTTTTTAATCGGAACCGTTCAATGTGTAGAACTCATCGAGTACTACATGGCTATAAAACATCACGTCTATCGGATATCACTAACTATATGATCAAATTAGTTTTGTATAAAAAATGGATGGTGTTATAGTTAACATGTGACAAAAAAAAGTAACGCGATCAGATAGCTATCGATATTCAATGAACATGATTTTTTACAAGAATATAGCATTCAACGAGTTCTACACAATGAACGGTTTCGATTAGAAAAACGGGACCTGTGATGGCCCCCGCGGGCCAAACAACATCGTCCAATCAAAGGCCAAAAAGTAAACAATTTTTTCCCATATGCTTTTCAGCCAAGGCACTAGCCAACCGTACCGATTCATTAATTATCTTCTTCAACACATTTATTTATATAATATTTTAATACACATTTTTTCATAAAAAGTCAAAAAGTTAATTCAAATATCCATATTTTCTTCCTCAACTTTTTAGTCTAAAAAGACAAAAAGTACACTTATTTAGAACACCCCAAACAACCCCTAAACCAAAAGAAGACAAAGAAAAGTTTTTCTAACATTATCTTTCCAACCTTTCCTTAAAAAACAACACTATCTTTCCAAAGTAAAACTGCTTAAGCAAGAAATTTCAAATTTTTAAAGAAATAAATTTTAATAAATTTTCCAACAAGGAATTTTTAATTGAGTTAAATATAATTTGTTTTCTTCATAAAGTTGACACATGAATGACTATTTTAAGCATGATTAGACTCAGTGGCTCATTATCAATGACTTCTTTAAGCCTAAAGTTTGCTCGAACTTTTATGGAAGAAAGAAAAATACGTTGGGATTTTGCTTGAAAGAGACATTGATTAATTAGTAGCCCATTTCTTTGTTTAGGCAAGTTGATTAATTCAACCATGAAGAGAAAATTTCTTTTGAGAAGATAGCACTTGTCCATAATTTCACCTTTTTTTTTTCTCTTAGATAATTTTATACAAGTAGAATTTTTATACAAAACGATGTCTTTCTATTGCCTGTTCTTTTCAAGCTAAAACAATTATCAATTTAGCTCATAATTCAAAAAAGTGTAAATTACACTAACCTCCCCTGAGATTTGAAGAAAACACAATAAATTTCACAATTTTGATATAATTACATTGGGCTCCAATAATTCGCTAGTTATATGAATAGGAAAACGATGTTTATCATCTCTTTGTTCTAAATGTATGTATTTTTTCTTATTTATTCTTGTGTCTTTGCACAATTTATATTAGTTTCAGTCACTTTAATTTTCTTTCTTAGAAATTAGAGTAATTATGCGAAAATTATAGTGCTATTGTATTTTTTTTTTCAAACCTTAGACTAAGTCAGTGTAACTTACCCTTTAAAAAATATCACTACCATATCATCATCATAAATAATTTTTTTTGCATAAATTTTTTTAAAAAAATATTTATTTTACGTCCTTTCCAAGTAATGACCTAATTGCATTCCCATGCACCTTTAAAATGCACTCTAATTATGTATGCATGGGTCAAAAAGGTTTCCTTGAGTGGGACAATTTTTACTGATCTTGCACTAATATTAAAACACATTATTTGTTAAAGAAGTGGATTGAGAAATATGTACTTTCAATTGTTTAGATTTTAATTGTCTGGTTATATAGAAAGTAAAGTCAAAGATTAAAAGTCGATGTGAATTATTGATCAATGAATTTCCTCATCTCTGATTGAAAACTTGACAAGTTCTATATAATACCTTTAAAAAGCTAACAATAATGAAGGCCAATAATATGCATTTTATATGCTTTTAACGCGTTCAAATTGTCATTAGCCCAAGCATGCTCTTCTTATTATTCAAATTCTCTCCATTACAAGTATAATTGAAATAATTGAAAATGAATTAAGTGTATGTGGTTTAAATTTGATATCCAAATTTAATGAATTTTGAAATGTGTTTAAATTAAACTTATTTAACTTTTAAGTTGATCACGAGTTGAACTCGAGTAGGTTAGTTTTTCATAATTTTTATCGACAATGCTACGTAGCTCAAATTTTGTGGCTCAAAAGTGGCTCAAATGGCCAAAACGACGTCGTTTTGAATACAGAACAACATAAAAATGGCCAAAACGACGTCGTTTTGGCCATTTGAGCCACTTTTGAGCCACAAAATTTGAGCTACGAGACATTTTTTCTTGGCTTTTTATCAAACTTTTTGTCTTTTTTAGAAAGTGATTTGAGAAAATGGTTAAAAGTTGCTTTTAGCTTTTTTGGTTAATATTTATTTATGATGTCACATCATAATAAAATGACCAAACAACCCCACCCAATTTAGAAAATTTATATCTTCACCCATGTATAACCCTAAATAATATAAAGGGTATAATTGCAATTTTATATGTAGTTTTTTTAGACTTGTCAAATGACTCCATAGCTTAAAAAACCATATAGCTTTTTTAGCCCCCAAGCAACAAACACAGCTTTTAACCCAACTTACCAAAAAACCACTTAACATTAGTTTGAAAACTTAATGAGTATTAAAATATATTTAAATTTGACTTATTTACGTAACGAGTCAATCTCAAATGAACTTTTGACAAGTTGAACTGCCAAGCTAGAAATAGTTTTTGATTAATTTTACAACCCTAGTTACAGGCAAAAAATGGGAATCCCATCATCACATGATTAATGATTTTGGAAAGTCTAGTTAGTAAATAAATATTTTAAACTCTAAAACAACAAAATCACTACAACAAATAAGAGTTTTAAGAATCAATGTTTTTTGTTCAAAAGTGAAAATTTTGTTATAAAAAATATTTGGAGATCAATTCTTATTGTCACAAGAATAGTTGTTAGAAGGTCGTTAAAAGATTTTTAGTGATAAAATTTAAAAATGTCACTAATAAATATACTTGTCCTATTTTTAGACAAAAATTTTAGTTCCGAAAAGATAGTAATTTATCACTAAATGTTTAATTTCATCATTAAAAATATAATAATGACACTTGTGACCATAAAAATATTTTATTCCTAAAAAATAATTTTATTCCTAAATTTGTATCTCTAAAATATTAATTTATTGTAATGAAAAGTGATATTAAAAGTAATAATGACATAACAATTTACAGACGGGGAATTTTGAATCTTGATGATGTATTTTAACCACATGCATTAAAATTGAAATCTCCAATTCAAACTTGTAATTAAAAAAGATCTTAACCTCTGTTCTCAATGTATTTTTCTTAAAAGTGGTTCTTAGAATTAAAATGGAAGATATGTCTAAAGCCTGGTTTGGGGTGTTTCAAAAAAGTTTAAAAGTCAAAAAAATTACAGAAAAAGTAAAAAAGTTATTACTATTCACAAATTACAAATATTAAAAAATTAATATACATAATATTTTAATCAAACAAACTTTACACTATTTTCGGGGTTGAATTAACCCTTTAGTACCGTGAGAGGAAAAAAAAAAAGAATTACATATATAAAATCACTAAGTTAGACGGAAATGTTAGGCCCATGCTGACCTACCACAGGTCCCGTTTTGATAATTTAAACCATTCAATATATAGAACTCGTCCAGAACTATATGCTTATAAAAAAATCACGTTGATCGGAAATCACTAACTACATGATCAAATAAGTTTTGTATAAAAAATGGATGATATTATAGTTAACAGTTGACAAGAAAAACTAACACAATCATATAGCTATTGATATCCAATCAACGTGATTTTTTACAAGCATATAGTACTCGACGAGTTCTACATATTGACAGTTCCGATTAGCAAAACGGGACTTGTGGTGGGCTCTCACAGGCCGAACAACACCGTCCAATTCAAACCCGAAAAGTAAGCAATCATTTCCCCATCTCATACCAACCCACTAGCCTGCCCAATATGTACAGCCGAATCCACTAACTTTTTCTACACACTTATTCATACAATTTTTTAATACACATTTTTTCGTAAAAAGTCAAAAAATTAACCAAAACATCCATCTTTTTTTCCTTAACTTTTTAGTCCAAAAAGACAAAAAGTGAACTTATTTAGGACACCCCAAACAACCCCTAAATGTAAGTAATAAGAAAGCTCATGACGTACCCAGGGACGGAATCGTGATTTTATCACCAAAAAAGTCAAAGGACGAATAATTTTTTTTACCATATACACAAAAACACATGTATATATAATATCATATATAAGTTGGAAAAATAATTTTTTTTGGTGCAAAATAAAAAGAGACTGCAAGATGAAAAAAAAAGGGAGCTTTTTTGATTTATTCTCTTTGTAAGAGTTTTATTCCATCTAACCCATATTTTTTTTTACTATTCTATTAGGTCCTATTCTGTCACGACCCAAACTCACCTCTAAAGGTTTAGCATCGTAACTGACCAGTAATCCGTGATTACCGAAAGCCTGCTTGACAATAATAACGGTAGTACAGTATAAAAGAGGCTGGCGGAAGCCAAATAGTAATAACAAGGTGTCCAATGAACTGTGAAAACCTGAATGGGAAAAAGCTTTCATGGACTAATCCATATTCACAACCATATATATATATATATACATATACATACATATCAGATACACATGATATGCAGGTTAGGGATCCAATCCCTACACCATAACTGTACAACCAAGTCTTAAACATTCGATACATAACAGAGACAAAAGGGTGAACCTGAGACACCCCAAAAATAGCCTCGGCTCGGGCAGACTCGGAACCTCGAAGTGAGGCACAACGGTTGGTTGGACAAAA
This sequence comes from Camellia oleifera, assembly GCA_022316695.1. NCBI lineage: Eukaryota > Viridiplantae > Streptophyta > Magnoliopsida > Ericales > Theaceae > Camellia > Camellia oleifera. The sequence goes on along the minus strand of CM039316.1, from coordinate 27,582,056 downwards.
CATGAGCTTAACTTGATGCATCGAGCTTCGGTCCGGTGCCTGGCCACCTATATATATATATAAACTGTGAGCTAAAACCCAGTGAATAACAACTGTGTAAAGGGGTTAAGAATGAATGTCCTTTCAGTAATTAAAATAGTCATTTGCATCAGTAGATCAATTATTCAATCAGTGGCTCATATTTCATGCCATATCAGTCATTTAGAAATCATAGCAATCATACGTGGTACATCCAATAGCAGAACAGTACGGTGGGTCTTAATAGACCGAACAGTTAGTTGACGGCCATCGAAACAGTAAACAGTATTGGTTCCAAACATTGGAACTAACAAAGATCTCTGTAACAGTAGCAGTAACAGTAACAGTAACAGTACAATAGCAGTAACAGTAACAGTAACAGTAACAGTAAGTTGTTATGGATGCCACGAGTACAGTTCATAAAATATGACAAACATTCATTCAGTAAACAATGTTACTTCAGAAAGCAGTACAATCAATCGTTTAGAAAATAATTACAATTGAACATATTTTTACAACATTGTTACTTACAGATTACTGGGTTATAGGCAGGCTAATCAGCGTCCTCAGGTGCCAACCCTACACAGTTGCAGAACGAACACATACTAAATTACACATTCGGGATTAATAACTTAGCCCCTATCTTGACTTGGTGTGGTTCTATAACATTATCCTTATTATGATGTCCTAAATATGGCCTAGAAATGCCTAGGATGAAATAAGGATGCAAAAATGTACTTAACAACATTTTTCAAAACTTGCTAAAAACAGGGGTCTAGCTCGAGCATGCCTTTCTACGCTCGAGCGACCTTACCAGATGAGAGAGGTTGCTCGAACGTAGACACCCTCGCTCGAGCGATTTGCAAAAGTGTGAAAAGTACTGGTTGCTCAAATTCTCCACTCGATGCTCGCTCAAGTGTGAGACACAGTTCCTCGCTCGAGCGTAGGTCTCATTGCTCGAGCGTGCGTCTGCACACGCAAAAACCTGAGAGCTTGCAATTTACGCTCGAGCCAGCATTCCTTCGCTCGAGCAGAATTCTGAAAACAAAGGTGGTTGCTCGAGTGTGGAATCTTTCACTTGAGCGTGGAAGCCAAATTCTGGGTTTTCCAGATTTGCTCCCAAAGCTCAAACCAAGAATCAAACATGTCCAAACTCATCCTTTTGGGCCAAATTTCTGGAAAATACTTAGAAACTCATAATATAACATGTTTTGAAGATCATTTTATGAAATCAACGCCCAAAAGTATGACAATTAAACACCAATTTAAATTAAAACTTTATGAACATTACAAGAACATTACATACATGAGTTCTCATAAACTCTAAAGCTCCAAAGCATGATCAAATGCAAGATTGAACTCAAAAACATGATAAATTCTAGAGTACAACCATAATATAGGCATGCATGTAAGAATTCCATGAAAACAACCTCAAAATTCTATGATATGGACATGCATGCATGAATTCACTTAGCTCCCATGAATTTAAGCTCAATTCTCTCATTAATTCACCTATTTAATCCACATGCAAGTCCTAGATGACTCAATTTCAAGATTAAGAGGTTGAGTCCTTACCTAGGCTTCTCAATTAAGCTTTACTTAAGCAAGGTTCTTGAGCAAATGTACAATTCTCCACGGCTCCTTCAAATTCCTCAAAAATTTCAAGCAAAACTCTAATAGAAACCAATTCTTCTTATTCTCCCTCTCTCTCACGTTTTGTGGCAAGAAGATGGAAAGATAGATGATGTCAAACATGTAAGTAATGAGAATCAAAACAATGGCCTTGAAATAATCCACTTAATGGCAATTGTGTAATAAACTCAAGCTAATATAATTTAACTTTATTTATTCTAATTTAATCATTCCAAATTGAATTTTAATTAAACCTACTATAAAATTCTATAAATCCTAATTAGCATATAACACAAGTCGATTTCTAAATCGGTCGCCGATAAGGCTTTCAATCCATAGTTTGAAATAAAAAACATGAACAAATCATTCTGTAACAAATAGATAGAAATACCATTAAAACAACACATTCATATAATCTATTTAGGATTTCATCTTAATCAATTACTTATCATGCTTGAACATAAATTAACGCTAATCAGAGGTGAGGTTTGTCACATATTCTAAGTATGAATATCAAAACACCCTCAATATCTCCTGCCCCCATTAATGTTGATATTTAATGTTGATTGTCATAATGTTTTGGTAGTTCACATGACCATTCCTATTCCCCATATCTTTACTCAAAAAAATGTATTAACTGCTAAGGATAATGCATCAGATAATGAATGCATCAGCCATGAATAAAGCAGTTGCATCATAATTACCGTATATATGGTTGTAGGAGAATATTATATAATAACAAGATGTAGTTAGTTTGTTAGACAGTTAGGATTAGTTAGGTTGTTATTATTAGTATTGAATAAATGTGTATATATACACTTGTACAGAGATGATTTTGTTTCTGATCATTCAATGAAATACATTCTTCATGGTATCAGAGCATTGCCACTCTAACGTCGTGGCAATGGCTTCCTCTTCTCCTTCGTCTATCCCTTTCAATCTTACCATGCTAATCTCAAATATTAATTCTTTCATTACTGTCAAATTGGATAGCACAAATTTTATCATTTGGAAAAATCAAATGCAAAACATTCTTCGTGCAACTGATCTTCTCAAATTTGTTGATGGATCATATCATTGTTCACCAGATTCAATTCGAAGTTCTTTAGGCTTTGAGATTCGTAATCCAGAGGCTATACAATGGAGAGTGATAGATGCACATCTTCTGATTTGTATTACTGCTACACTTTCACCAGCGATCTTTACTACTGTTCTTCATCTTCACACCAGTTTTGAGGTCTGGATGTTTCTTGAAAAACGTTTTACCTCTCTGTCTCGATCTCACATTCATCAACTCAAGAATAAGCTGAATTCGATTTCTAAAAATTCAAATTCCATGAAAGTTTATCTTAGCAATATTAAGATGATTGTTGATCAGTTGAATATTGCTTTTTCTTTTATCGATGATGAAGATATTGTGTTGATTACATTGAATGGATTGCCTACTGAATATGATTCGCTTAAAACAGCTGTTCGTGCTTGATCGGAGAGTATTACAATGGAGGATCTTTCTTCTCTCCTATGCTCCGAGGCTATTCATGTTGAAGGAAAGATCAACCATGCCTCTGATCTGACTGTAGCTTACGCAGTTGTGAAAGATACTAATTCTTCTAAAGGTTTTACTTCTTATCATCATAATCGTGGCTTCTTTCGTGGTGATTCAAGAAAGTCCAAAAATACATATCACGGAAATGCATATTGTGGTTCTCGATCTGGTTCTAATAAATATTCCAGTTCTCGTGGCAGATCTCAATCTCACACCAAGTCTCAGTATGGCATCATTTGCCAAATCTGTGGAATGGTCAATCATACAGCCATGGAGTGTTGGCATCGCCTTGATCCACAGTTTCATGCTCCCTCACAGACTCAGTCACAATCCTCATCTGTTACACCTTAACAAGCATTTGTTGCATCTACACCAGATGTTGTTTCTTCTTCTCAGACTTCTTGTCCTTGGTTCTTGGATTCTGGAGCTTTGGATCATATAACTAATGATCTGCATCGCTTCAATTCTTATCAACCATATGATGGCACTGATCAAGTAACAATTGGAAATGGTACTTCTCTTCCCAGTCATCACACTGGGAAAGGTATCTTGCCCACACCACACCATTCTTTTCGTCTTGATAAAGTTCTTCATGTTCCTTCCATTTCTTCTAGCTTGCTTTCAGTGCATCAATTGGCCAAAGATAATAACTGCAATATTATATTTGATCACTCTTCTTTTGTCATTCAGGACAAGGCCTCTAAAGCTATTCTGCACAAAGGCTTGCATACTAATGGTTTATATCATTTTCCTGTACTGCCTTCATCATCATTACCTCATGCTTTTCATAGCTACACCTCCTCCGATGCTGACACATCTATTGCTCCATCTGTTACTACTTGGCACATGCGTTTAGGCCATTCATCATTTTCAAAATTTCAAGTTTTGAAACCTCATTTGTCTTTGTCTACATCTATTAATAAAGCAAATTTGAATTGTAATGCTTGTTCTGTTTCGAAATGTCATAGACTTCCATTTACACTTTCTAATTCTTCTGTAAATAATCCATTGGCATTAATCCACTTAGATGCTTGGGGACCATTCACTTGTTCTACTTCTACTTACAAATATTATGTGTTGTTTGTGGATGATTTCACTAGATTCACATGGCTTTACCCTTTTTCTTACAAAAGTGAAGTATTTTTCAAATTTATGGAATTCAATGCATTTGTTGAAAAACAATTTGGCTTCCCTCTTAAGATTTTACGATCTGATGGTGGTGGTGAATTTACAAATCATTCTATGAAAATGTTTATGCAAACTCATGGTATTCAACATCAATTCTCCTGTCCTCACACTCCATCTCAAAATGGAGTAGCTAAGCGCAAACACTTGCATATTATTTAAACTACCATCTCTCTTTTGCACCACTCTTCTTTACCCCTTACATATTGGTTTGATGCCGTAGCCACAGCCACCTATCTCATTAATAGGCTTCCTAGCAAAACTCTTTCTAATTTTTCACCTTATGAACTGCTTTATCATCAATCTCCTGACTACACTAACCTTAAAGTCTTTGGCTGCTTGTGTTACCCTTGGCTTCGCCCTTATTCTCCTCACAAATTGGCTCCCAAATCAGCTCCTTGTGTATTTCTGGGGTATCATCCTTCTGTCAAAGGTTATCGTTGCCTTAATCCTCTCATAGGTAAAATCCTCCTTTCCAGACATGTCAGATTTCATGAAACCTTTTTTCCATTTTCCTCTTTTTCTTTACAGTCCTCACAGTCTACTTTGTCTCAGATTCAGACCTTCTTTTGGTCATCTTCTCCTCTGTCTTCACCAAAATCAGTGTCCACTCCTCTGTCCCAACCCCAGACTATTCTCCTTCAGTCCCAACCTGGTCTGTCATAGTCTTCTCCTACTTTCTCTCCACCCCAGCCTGCTTTCCCACATCTTCAGACATCTGTTTCACCTCTATCTCCGTCTGTCTCTCTTACACTGCCTCTGCCAGTGCCTATCGATTCTATCTCTGTTGTTCTACCTCTTCTATCACTTTCTTCCACTAATGTTCACCCTATGACCACTCGATCTAAGTCTCACTCTACTTGCCTTTTAGCCTCTACTCCTCTGTCTCTTGTTAATACTGAACCTCTATCCTATTAACATGCTCTTCTTTCTCCTGTTTGGTTCCAAGCTATGCTTGATGAATACAATGCTCTGCAATAACAAAGAACTTGGTCTCTTGTTCCTCTTTCTCCCTCTAAGCAATCCATTGGTTGCAAATGGGTTTTTAAAACTAAGAAAAATTCTGATGGGACTGTCACCCGACATAAGGCCAGACTTATGGCTAAAGGTTTTCTTCAGCAGCATGGTATTGATTTTCATGACATATTCAGTCATGTGGCCAAGCAGCCTACTATTCGTATCTTGTTATGCTTGGCTTTGCATCATCATTGGCTTATACAGCAATTGGACATTAGTAATGCCTTTCTTCATGGTCATCTTGAGGAAGAAGTCTACATGGATCAACGACCAGGATTTGTTGATCTTTTTAATTGTACCTTAGTATGTAAATGTCACGACCCAAACCCGCCCTTGTAAGTTTAGCATCGTAACCGGCCAATAATCCGTGGATTACCGAAGGCCTCTGAACATATTAACAAATAATAAGGGGCTACGGAAGTAATAATATAAAATAGACAAGGTCCAATGAGCTGTGATAACGTACATGGGACAGAACATTTAAAACTTATATATATACATAAGCTTGCCAGGCAACGGACACCCATATTTACAAAGTATTTACAGAAATGTACTCCCAAGATCTGACTGTACAAAACATATACACTGACTAGCATGAATACAAAAACAGCCATGGCATTAGGCTTCGTTCGGAACCTCCTCGGGAGGCACAATAGTTGGCTGACAAAACAGAATAGAAGGCCGTCAACTCTGGCCCTGGTCATGTGCCGTCTCACCTACATATACAATATAAACTGTGAGCGAAAGCCCAGTGAATAACAATAGAGTAAAGGGTTTCAATGAATGAGTTCGTACAGATTCAGAAAACATAATTCAGATTTATATCAAATTCGTCATTTGTCCAGATCATATGCAGACAGAAATCATAAGTCATGGTTAAGTTTTCGTGATACATCCATTAGCATTAACAGAACAGAACAGAACAGAACGTATACATGTGAGGTTACGAATAACCAGTTCCATGAAGGAACCTCCAGATCCAGGTAACAGAACAGAAGCTGAACCCCCGTGACCGGGCCTCCGGTATGGGTAACAGAGTGCAGATAGAAATAAGTTCTTTAAAGGAACCTCCGATACCGGGTAACAGCTAATAGGTATCACATGATGCTAAGGATGTCACTAATACATATCGGAAATTGAACAATCATTCATTGTACAGAACATATTATTTCGGAAAACATATCTTGTTCTATCACATAGAAAGTATATACAGTTTGAACATAACTTTACTAAGTTATTACTCACAGTAGGCCTTGAAACAGACAGACGGAGCAGATTAGTCAGACAGAACGTGGCACGTGACCTACATAACACATAACAGATACACACTTGAAACACACATTCTAATTGCACAAAACTTACGTCATTAGTTCTTAGTGTGTTTCTAACCTTAAATCCTCACTTTAGAGTCTTAAACATGGCTTAGGAATGCCTAGGATGGAATGAAGATGCAAAAATGCATTGAAAATCATGTCTCAAATTTTGCTGAAGATAAGGTCCACGCTCGAGCGTGGATTTTCTCGCTTGAGCAGACATGCAGGAAATGAATCTCCGCTTGAGCGTAAACTTCCCTGCTCTAGCGGATTACAAACTCATGAAAAAGTGCTGGATGCAAGAAATTCACGCTCGACGGGCGCTCGACCCCCGCTCGAGTGTGTGGCACAGACCCTCGCTCGAGCGTAGATTCCCTCGCTCGAGCGGACTGCAAAACACACAAACTTCTAGGTATACGCATTTCACGCTCGAGCGTGGGTCAATTTTCTAGAAAATCCAGATTGACCTCCAAGCATGAAATTCGACCTTCAACCATCCAAAACTCATTTTTCTAGGCCCAAAATTAAGGAAACACATGAAGAATCATAAAACAACATGTTTAAAGCTTCAATTCAAGAAACCATGGCCCAAGAGTAAACCAATTGTACAAAACTCAACTTGAAACTAGAAATTAATTTCATGCACATGACTTGTATGCAATTCCTTGAACTCAAGTCCTCCAAAACATGACCAAATGCGATGTTAGACTCAAAATCATGATAAACTCATGGACTACAGCTAGAACATGGCCTTGCATGGAAGAATTTCCATGAAAACACTTCAAAATGTTATGGTATAAACATGCATGCATGGATCACTACCTAATTCAACATGTTTAAACCAATTCTTGACTTAGATCACTAATGTCTCATGAACCATGCATGAATTAATCTTGAATTCACAAACTAAAGGATAAATTCCTTACCTAGGTTCCTCAATTTCAAGTCTAGAAGTTCAATTATGCAATGAATTCTTCAAATCTTCTAAGTCCCAATCAAATTTCTAGATAACTCAATCTTGCTTCCAACTCCCAAACTCTCTCTCACGTTTTGGTCTCTAGAGGAAGTGAAGAGTGATGCCAACACATGTAATTGAAGACAAAACAATTGGTTTAGTAAGCCCACTTAATGGCATTTTGGTAATAAAGCCAAACTAATGTAATTTAACCCTTTTAATCCAATTTAATCATACCAAATCAAATATCAATTAAACATACCATAAAATCCCATAAATTCTAATTAACATAAAACACTAATCAATTTCAGAATCGGGCACCGATAAGGCTTTCAATTCGCAGTTCCAAGTCTAAACATGAACATATCAGTTTATGGCAAACAGATAGAAACACAAAATTAATGCAATACATATGCAAATTAATCCCAGATTTCTTCTAAATTACTTTTAGGCATAATTAATCATGGTTTAACATTAATTGGAGGTCGGGTTATTATAGTAAACTTCATAAAGCACTCTATGGTCTCAAGCAAGCTCCTTAGGCCTGGTTTTCGACTTTCTCTGGTTTTCTTCTGTCCCAAGGCTTTCTTCAACGCAAATGTGATTCCTCCTTATTTGTTCATAAAACAGCTTCTTTTATCACCTACCTCCTTATCTATGTTGATGACATCCTTCTCACTGGTACTGATAAAGCTTTCCTTCAAACTTTTTTAACCCATATGCACAAGACCTTTTCCATGAAAGAATTGGGTCATATCTCCTATTTTCTTGGCATTTCAATTTAATCTTCCTCTTATAGTTTCTTTCTTTCTCAAAGCAAATATGCTACTGATATCCTTGACAAGGCTGGTATGAAAGATTGCAAACCATGTGCCACTCCGATCTCTCTGAAACCTCATCTTCTTCCTACTAATTCTCAGCCATTTTCCCAACCTTTTTTGTACCGAAGTATTGTCGGCACCTTTCAATATCTAACCATCACACGCCCTGAGCTTTCTTATGCTGTTAATCAAGCTTGCCAATTCATGCACTCTCCTACTGTTGGCCATTTTTCTGCTGTTAAACGCATTCTTCGATATATCAAGGGGACTTTATTACATGGTTTGCATTTTACACCTAGTGATTTTCAGGTTCAAGCTTACAGTGATTCTAATTGGGCAGGTGATCACTCCGATCGCCGTTCTACTTCTGGGTACTGTATTTACTTGGGTTCGAACCTCATCTCCTAGTCTTCTAAGAAACAATCCACTGCCTTTCACAATTCCACTGAAGCTGAATATCGTTCTTTAGTTCATACAGCAGCCGAATTGACTTGGTTACAGATGTTGCTGCAGATTTTGCTATTCCCCAACCTTCACTTCCTATGCTTTGGTGTGATAATCAGTTTGCCATCTCCTTAGCTGCTAACCCAGTATTTCATAGCCGCTCTAAATACATTGAAGTCGATTATCATTTTGTCCAGGAAAAAGTTGCAGCTCACCAGTTGTTACTTAAGTATGTCTCTACTTCTCATCAGCTTGCTGATGTGTTCACTAAAGCCTTATCCTCTGCTCGGTTTGCTTTTTTGACTTCCAAGCTAAGGGTTGCTTCTCCACCTCTTATTTTGCAGTGGAATGCTAAGGATAATGCATCAGATAATGAATGCATCAGCCATGAATAAAGCAGTTGCATCATAATTATCGTATGTATGGTTGTAGGAGAATATTATATAATAACAAGATGTAGTTAGTTCGTTAGACAGTTAGGATTAGTTAGGTTGTTATTACTAGTATTGAATAAATGTGTATATATATACTTGTACAGAGATGATTTTGTTTCTGATCATTCAATGAAATACATTCTTCATTAACTACATACCATTATTTAATGTTGATATATATATTACACCAAAAAAAAAAAAAAATATGGTTATTCATTGATTATCATTATGTTTTGGTAGTTTTCATGCATCCAAATTTTAACCGTACGTGATGACATGAATGTTCACATTAGAAGTTGTGAATGTGAATGTTCATATCAGATGACATGAATGTGAATGTTCACATCGGATGATGTTGTGATAAAAGTGATGTTAAGGTTCACATCAGCATTGCATCAAATTACACAACCACAAGCTTCAACTTATATTTGAATATAAACATGATTGTATGTGATGACGCGAATGTTCACATTAGATGACGTTGTGATAAATGTGATGTTAAGGTTCACATCAGCATTGCATCAAATTACACAACCACAAACTTCAACTTTCATTTAAATATAAACATGATGTGTGAATATTCACATCAAATGACGTTGTGATAAATGTGATGTTAAGATTCACATCAGCATTGCATCAAATTACACAACCACAAGTCTCAACTTTCATTTGAATATAAACATGACGTGCATATTCATAATAAAAAAGAGGCAATTACATGATGTGTTGTCAATTACATGATGTTGATGGTTAATGTTGATTGTCATCACCAATAGTAATCACAATCACAAAAATGGAGAAAACAACATATTATCACTTCTTAAAAATAAGAATGTTTTCATGTTGTGAGCGTTCACATCACTATATTAGATGAGAGATAATTTTTTGAAAATGTGTTGTGAACGTTCACATTAGATAAGAGAGAATTCGCAGGGCGTTGAAGCCATTAAAGAACTTTTCGGAAAGGTATCCATTTTATAAGATTGTCAAAATTTTTAATAAGTTTGATGAAAATTGGGCTTTTTTCGTTTAGGGTTTAGGGACATTAAATATCAACATTAAAGTTTGATGAAAATGGAGCTTTTTTGGTTTAGGGTTTAGAGACATTAAATATCAACATTAAATATAAAGGCATAAGAGTCTAAGAAAATAGTGTAAATTAAAAAAAAATAACTTTATAGAATAAAAGTACACATACATGAGACTAAGTGGGTTAAAAAATTCCTTCATGAATTTCTTGGATTAGAACACTTTTAAATGGGATTTATCAATAAAATTCTCAAAAAAGAATGAGATATATATTTTTTTGGTGCAAAATAAAAAGAGACTGGATGATGGGAAAAAAATGAGATATATATATATATATATATATTTATATTGGAAGACTATTTTATATATGAAATGAGATATATATTTTTAAAATACTATGACAAATAGTAATTTTTTATTTTATAAAAACAGAAAAATTATGACCTCTCATAATTTTCTGTAAATTCCATCGCTGAACATACATGATAGTGATAATGGTATACGATTGATAGTATTATTGATTTAAGCTCTTCTAGAGATGAATGGGGTTGTATTATGGTTGTGTAATGTGTTCAGTTTGTCGTACGATTCATAATTTTTTAACAAATTAATGTGACAATGAGAAGACGTGTCATGCTGTTTTGATGTCGCATTAGTTTGTAAATAAAATTCATAAAAATTGCTAGTAAGTATAACGTGTTTCCTTGATGCAATTCTTATTACATTTTATAATTTGTCTCTTGGATAAAAAAATGTATATATAATAGTTGAACCATGGAGAGGTGAAGAACAATCATGACAATGATGATAATCATTGTTTAATGGATGCATAGTCTGCATGTCACTATGAAACATAAGAAAAAATGTTTTTATCTATTTAATTATTTTTGGCCATGAGATATCCATCACCCAGCAATAGAACTCTTTACAACTTAGCATTTTATTATGGAGTGGTTTTCCTCCTGGCCAATATCTAGAAAAAAAATTTTATTTATTTTTTATTTTTTTAGCAGCATGTCCAAGATCTAGATTAGAGAATGTTGTTCAAACTCATGAAATTTAATATGAATTTTATTTCAATAATTTAAATCGTTTATTTTGTAAAATTCTTTATACATATCATCTATAAAATAAAAAAAAAACTTAATAAGTTAATCTGATAATCGTATTCTTTTCAATTTGTGGTCTTTGGGATACTTTGGCAACCAAATAAAAAGTTAGCTTTTACCTTTTTACCTATTTTGAATCACATCACCTCTCATATTTTTTACTCACAAAAAGACAAAATAGACTAAAAAAAGTTAAAAAATCAATTTTTTACCAATTTCTTAAAACACCACATTGTCTCCAAAAAAATAGACATCAAATATATTTTTTAAAATAAATTATTCTTTTGTTTTTTTTGGTGACAAACATGATCAATTGAACATGATATAATTATTTGATTGATTTAATTTTTATAATAATAAGATACACAAAAATTATTACAAAATAAATTATTCAAATCATTAAAAAGAGATTTGTGATGTACTTTTTTTTTTTAATCAGAAGAGTAATTTCCATTAAAGTAGCCAAACGACACTTACAAGGATATGAATCCAACCAACAAAATCTTACACCATCAAAGGAAAGATGAAAATTAAAGAAAAAACAAGAGTAAACCTATGAAGAAAACCCAGTTGCCCAACAAGTACTTGTGCTCGTACTGCAAGCAGAGGCTAACAAACGGTCGTAGAGCATGCCGAGGATAGATCATAGATTACAACCACAATGTGAGTAAGCAACACTAAGCACAGATGGATTCCAGAAACAAAATCAAACCAAAATAAAACATAAACAAAAAGAATACCATAACTGAACCGCAAACCGGATCAGTAGTAGATCTGTCCTAGATCTACACCAAACGAGTTGGAGGAGGAGAACCCAGGAAGCTAGATGGAAGAGGCCGTAGATCCGGCGAGAGGTGGAAGATTTGGTGATGACGTGGCGGTGGTAGTGGCACCGGTACCGGTGTGAAGCTAAGAGAAGAGGGACGACGGATTTGGTGAAGGCTTCAGCTGGGGTAAGGCAGAGGGGAAGAGGAAGTGAAGAAAAAACAGACGAAAATCCACCATAAGGGGAAAGAAACCTCACAAGAAGGGAGAAGATGGAAAACAAAGCTTCCAAAGCTTATTGACTAGAGATGGCAGAGGGAACAAAAGAAAGAAGGGGGTAGAGAAGAGGAGAGAGGCAGCCACAGGCTTGAGCCCCTCTCTCCCACCCCAACGGCGGTCAAAAAACGAAAACCCTAAAAGGAAAAAAAGGAGTTAGAGAGAGACGCTCTGTAAAGTTTTTCCTCCAAATAGTTATATAAATTGAAGAGAACGCAACCTTTCTATTATTTTCGTTTTTCTATGCTCGGATTTATTTACGTCAGATATGTACGCAATTTCCCACCAAAATGTTTTGTCACGTCTCAAAATTCGGACAATTAAATATCAAATTAGGGCTAAATCACAATCAATATTCCATCCTCCAAATCCTAGGAGTGAAACAAAAAACTAAACGCCAACCAAACCATCCACCATAATTCCATAACTAACCAATACCTCAACATTTAAGTAACAATACATAGTCAAAATAATTTAAATAATGTACGGTTATAAACCATGTCAAATTATCCCAATACTAAAGTCATAAAAAAAATAATAAATACATAAACTAATCTCAACTCTAAGCTTAAGAAAACAAAAGAAATCCAAGAGATATGTCCAAAAACTATAATTACTCCACGTTACCACCGTAGCCCCAACTAATCCTGCAAAGGAAGCTCGGCTGCACTCAAACAGAACGCACCCGAGTTGCCAAGAGATAAAACGGGTCAATATACAGGTATACTGGTATGAGTACAAGATTTAACACCCACGTGTCCACCAGACACAAACAAAAATACATTTAATTCTTGTTACGGGACAAGACAAGTAGTTCCAACCGCACCGAGACAAATGGGTAGTTTCTCAAGATACAGTGGCATTTAGTTTCTTTCCCGTACACAACGAAATATAAATTGATTATAAAATAAACTAAATAGAAATAAAAATATGGTGGGTTAGCCCTGCATAAAAAGTTAGTAAGACCCACCATCCTGCAAAAGAAAATAAAGTTAGTATAATTTAATCATAAGTAACTTGCTGAAGAACTATATAAAAAAAAAAAATGCACCGTTTCATGCTTAACTAATTCGAATTGATCAAAACTCAAAAAACGAAAGTTGTACAGAATCAAATTTCCTAAAAGGCATTGCAAAGGAATTTAACATAAACTGAACAGGTTGAAAGAAAAACTTGATAGAAAAACCTAGACGAAAATCAATCGAAAAATCTGAAACTGAAAACATACAAAAACTGTCATAATATGATTTTTTTCGAAAAAGTTCAAAACACAAAAAGTGTACAGAATAATGTTTTATTTCAGTTTATGCGAAACCAATAAAAATGAGCTCTTTTCGTGGGTTAAAACAGCCCCTAAAATCTGTATTGCTAAAATGAATCAAACCGACAATAATCAAGATCATCCGATTATAAGTTCTAATCGATTTTTTTAATAAAAAGCTAAAACATAAAAGTTATCTAGAATCACGTATACATACCTCTGCTCAAATTTCATAATTTATCGAGATCGTTTACTATTTTTTTTTATCATGTACAAATCAATACAATTCACACTATACTAATAAACTCATAATTAAATTCTTTGTACCTTAACGCCACCACTTCGGCCCTCTACTTCCGACCTACACATATATCCCATGTGCCTCTCGTATACCTAACACCACTTCGAAGCCAAACTTGCATGGGGATATCGTCCCGAGTTTGACTCACACTCCCCGAATGGTTAGCATATACGTACGCGTGTAAATCAAAGCACTCGTTTACTCGTGAGAACGAGGCAACAATATACATATACACAACATCTCATTCATGAGAATAAACATAACAATGCCAAACCTAAGGCATTCAAATAAATCTCATAATCCTCATTTTGTTTTTTATACACTCTTTCTCACCAACACTCAAATAAAACAACAATCCATGAAATCATGGTGGAGTATAAGAAATTTATCTATGGGTTCCTAATTAATTTTAATTTCATATAACCATGAGTGTGATTACAACCATAAAATAAATTCATATAAAAACCCTAAACATGTCATACACAACTAATCAAAATAATTAAAATTCGTCAATCAACTAATAACTCAAAACCTTACATACACAACTAAACAAAATAATTAAAATCAATCAATCATCTAAAAACCCTAAACCTTACATACACCACTAATCAAAATAATTAAATTCAATCTATCATCTTTATACAAATGTAAAATCGAACTAACATCAAATAAATAAATAAAAATAAAAATAAAAATAAAAATAGAAACAATTAATTAAACATAAATCAAAAAACATAAATTTTATACTCACAACATTATTTTAAAGATCAAAAAAATATTTAAAAAATTAATAGAAAAACAAAACCCTAACCCTAATCGTTCTTTCCTTTTCTCCTCTTCTCGCCCCTTTTCACGCCTCACCCAACACTTTGTTTTGATTTCTCTCTCTCTCTCTCTCTCTCTCTCTCTCTCTCTCGCGGCGCCGAAGCTGCTGTTCTGATTCACTTTTACTTAATTTGATTTATAACCTAAAACACTTGTTATATACCTAATGGTTATTATATTATATAATATAATTATAATTTAAATACAACCTAAATAAATATGATATATATATATATATATATTATGTTATTAAATAACTACAACATATATAAATATATTTTATAAAAACAATACATGTAACACCCTCTTCTTTTTTTTTTCTTTTTCTTTTTTTGTATATATGAATATATAAATATTACTATTCTGATTAATTATATTCAATTAAATACCACATTAAATTAATTAAATAACACATTAATTTAACTTAACAACACATTAAATTCTCATATAATCACGCAATTAATAAAGTCAAAAATAAAATAAGATAAGAATAATTATAATAATATTAAATAATGACTTAAGAAAATTAGGGTCGCGACATGTTTTCTTGTAAAAACTAAACTTATAGAGGGAAAGAAAGTGAGATTAGTACTTTGTTTGGCATCCCTTGAATAAGGGATTGTTTAAAAAGTATTAGATTAGTATATTTTTTAATTTTTTATAAAAAAAAATGTTAAATATGGGTTAGAATTAAAATGATGTGGTAAAGAAGTAATTTAACTCAAATATGATGTAATATGACTCAAATAAGATAATGTGTTAAAATAGCATATGCTATTTTGGCACATGACAAACAACACCTAAATAAATGTACTTATTTAGATCATATTATTTTTTTAAAAAAAAATTTTATATTTTTTTATAAAAAATATATTTATTTTGTGGAGACATATTTTGTGAATGACAGCACATGGCCAAGGTAACGCCGAAGTGTTAACCGAGGTGCCACGTGGCCTGGTCATAATGTCGAGGTGATCTCGGCTAAGTCGAGATTATCTGCTGAGATACCGGAATCCGAGATAAGCAGATAAGGGACAAGAGTCCTAGAGTAGAGGAGGATCTCATTCTGGATAAAAATAAGACTCAAGAAGAGTTTATCTCTATTTAGATGAGAGTCTAGGATAAGCATGGAGCCTGAGTCTATTGAAGTAAGGCTTCTAAAAGGATCAGATCAGTGCTGGTTATAAAAGCATGGCACCCTCGTGGGTCAATAGTATGTTTTTATTTTGAGAAGTTTTTTTATGTGAGCTTAAGCACAATTTGTTATCTTTGAGAGATATTGATTACTAACTTGATCGTTAGAATGCCCCTGGGTGGACAAACCACGGCTAGATTCTCATCTTCTTATTATAGGTTGTTGGGCTTAATTTATTCTGTTGGTGCTCTCCAGCTAAGTTTCCCATTTGGTTGTGTGGTCAAAAATCAACACCCACAATTTGGCGCTATTTGTGGGAACTTAAGGAGAATAGATGGCCAAAAACGGACAAAGAGAAAAGATCAAGGATGATGTTCCAGGCGGGAGTGGTAAACATACCGATCCTAACATCGAGGAAGAAAACCATAATAAAGGAGCACATGATCAGAATCCTAGCAAAAAAGGAGACGCCTCGAAGAAAATAAGCTGAGATGAGTATTACAACGAAAGCGACCTCCAAGTATGGAAGGACAGATGCTTGAGAAAGGACGGCGAAATGAAGAGGATGGCAAATAAGTTGGCAGACCTATAATCAGTCGTTAATTTCATGATGCAGAACAACGTAATGTAACCACCATATCCGTTGCAGGACACGCCGATATCAGTGGCCAAGACTGATGCCCAGAAAGGAGGGCAGAAAGCAATCCTAGTAGTCCCTCAACATGACAAGGAGAAGGAACATCCACATCGGCCTTTACAGGATGTCGGACGAGCAGAGTTAGTGAGAAGTGAGTCTCAGAGGACACCTTATACCAAGGGAACTTATGTCAAAGAACATCGGCACGTCTAGGGGAAGAGACTTTGCTTTGATACAGTGAACGAAGAAAAATCCAAGAGGACACACCACGATGCCGAGAGCAGCACACCAAAAAGGCTGAAGTTTGTTAATAGCCAAGCTCCTAGACGAACAAAGGAGCATTTGAGGGACTACCTCTAGAGGAAGCGACAAAACGCTGAGGTCACATCCCACGTCAAGCCGAGAACGCCGTTCTCAGTGGAGTTGGATAGGTTTGAGGCCCCAAAGAGGTTCCATATGCCAAGGTTCTAGATTTATGACGATAAGTTCGATCCGAACTTTCGTGTTGGCTTATATCTGAATTCAATGGCTTTGTATACTGGAAATGAGCAGTTGCTGTACAAGGTGTTCCCCTCATCCTTTAGGGATATCGCATCGGATTGGTTCCATAAGTTGCCGAAAGGAACTGTAAAGAGTTGGAAAGACTTGGCTGAGATGTTTGTGGCCAAGTTTGTTACGAACAAGTTGCAGCCATTAAGGGTAGACTCCCTGATGGCTCTGAAAATTGGCGAGGGAAAAAACCTCAAGACATATGACAAAAGGTATTATGAGGTGTTCAACCAAATACCAGGATGCAACTAGGAGCTGGCAGTCGTGTCTTTTAAGAATGGCCTGGAGAATGAATGCTCTCTCTGGAAGTCACTGGCGAAAACTCTACCAAAAAGTATGGAGGAGCTTACGGCTCGAATTAAAAAATACGCCAGAGCAGAAGAGGATACACCAGGAACAAAGGCGCTAAAGCAAGAGAAGAGAAATGACTCGCCGAAGCGAGGCTGAGGTAACACTGGTTTTAACAGGAATGAGACAGGGTTGAGGGTTATATAGGCAGTCACCATTGTGTTCCGGATCCCGGTTTACAAAGTTCTAGAAAGAATCAGGAACCGGCTGTATTATAGAGCGCCGGAAAAGGTCCCTGACGAGTTTATAGGAAGGAGCCTTAGGAAGCACTGTGCCTACCATAATGAGAATGGGCACTTGACTCAGGGATACAGGGCTCTAAAGATGCACTTGGAGGATATGGTCAGACAGGGTCATCTACGAGACCTAGTAGATAAGGCCAGAACAAAGAGAAGAGTATACAAGGCTGACCCAGGCACCGGCAACACCACCTTCGCCACTGCCACCACAGCAGGCAGATGGACCCCGGGTTATCAATGTTATTCACTCTAAGGTCAATGAGAATAAGGTGCGTGGGGAGACTCAGAGAGTGAGGCACCTACATCATGTGTATCAGGTCCAGCAGGAGAAGCCTAGGACCAATGGTCTCTTTTACCGAGGCAGACCTGGATATGGTACAGCATCCACACAATGATGCCTTGGTGATAACACTGGAGATTGGGGACTGCCAGGTAAGACACATATTGGTTGATCAAGGCAATTCTTGTGACATCATGTATATTAGATGTTACAAGGAGCTTGGCCTTCACCCAAATGATCTGGAACAATCCAACAGCCCGATAGTGGGATTCAATGGAATGCTGAAGTGGCCTCTAAGAACCACGAATTTGGAAGTACATACAGGCACAAAGAAGGTAAACACAGAGTCTACAATAATTGACACCCCTTCCCCTTACAATGTTATCTTGGGAAGACTGTGGTTGCACGCAATGAGGGATGTTCCTTCAACATTACACTAGCTGTTGCGATTCCCAATAGAGCATGGAATTGAAGAGGTCAGAGGGGGATCAGGTGCAAGCAAAAAATTGTTCCATTGCAGTAATAAAATCCACCTACAACATGCGAGAAGCAGAAATAGTAGAAATTGAATACGAGGATGTGGAGGTCCTAGATGACGTTAGCAAAGAGCCGGTTGACAAGAGTGAAGAAGCCTTGAAGAAGATTTTGGTAAAAGAAGATGATGTAGAACACTTTTTCCTTCTCGGCTCAGGCTTAGCCGAGGAGGAGGAAAAAGAGTTGAAAGCTTTCTTACGAGCGAACATAGAAGTGTTTTCCTAGACGACATACGAGATGCCGGGCATTGACCCCGAGGTCACTTGCCATAGGCTCAATGTAGATAGGTTGGCTAAACCTATCATTTAGTGGGCAAAGAGGCTAACATTGATTCATATGGAGGCAGTAGAAGGGGAAGTGGACAAGCTGTTGGAAGCCAAGGCTATTTCAGAGGTGAACTACCCAACCTGGCTATCCAACACAGTAGTTATGAAAAAAAAGAATGGGAAGGATACCACCAGATAGTAATGTATCCCCCTAACGAGGAGAAGACTGCATTCATCACCCCCAAAGGGTTGTACTGCTACAGAGTGATGCCTTTAGGGTTGAAAAATGCAGAAGTAACCTACTAGAGGTTAATGACCAAGATGTTCATACATCTTATTGCAATGTTTGAAAACCGGACCGGTGAGCGAATCGGAAAAGTGATCGGGTGAACGGGTCATCGGTTCAACCGCCGGGTCGAAGCGATCAAACCGTGACATCATAAATATATTTTAATATATATATATATTAAAAATATAAATATAAAAATGAAAAAAATAATTAAATTTAACAAAATAATAGAATTTTCATATATCACTTACAATGAAATTGTAATTTACAATAATAATGTGGCATACATTTTTTTTATTTGTTGAAGACCTTTCTCTAAACGGGTTGCGCAACACTTTTGACAAGCAAAAATCACTGCACAATCTATACATATATCAAAGTTAGAAAATAAAACATATTATAAATACAATCATAATAATGAAAGTAATAAAAACATTATACTAAAAGCAATTAATATTACCTATTTGCCAAGTAAAAACACAAACATAATCAAATCAAAATACTATTGTTTACTACATCAATTAAGAGTCAAATCTCAAACACAAACATAAACCAAGCATAGAGATAAGATCTATAGTTCCAAATCTTAAAACACACTAATGAGCATCCATCATTCCTTAATGAAAGTAGAAAAATAAATATAAAACAAAAAGTCAAAACCAATCCACTACAAACACATCATGCCATAGAAACATTACTTTTTTGCCTAATTCCTTGGGAAGCCCTCCATTAGCGAGGGGAGCCCTCCATTAGCCAAGTATCGTCATCCTCATTTTGATTGTTGCTTATGCCAAGTTCACTACTTTGAGCATTAAATCTATCATCCATATTGACATCACCAAAGGATCCAAGGTCAATATCATCTCCAACCTCTAAGACCACATCATCCTCGTTATCTTCTATAATAGTTATAACAAAAGTAATAAGTAATCAATTTAATAATAACAAAAACATTGTTATATAATAATGAAATAATTAATTACTAACCATCACGTAGACCATGACATTGCCTCTTATTTTGTGGAGTCGAACTTTCTTCATAAAGCATTTGTTCTAACTCATCAAAATCAAGAAAATGAGGCTCTTCTTCATCTTCAACAATCCAAAACTCGGTTTTGTCAATACTTTCAATGTCAACAGAATCATAGTTCTTCATTTTGTTGAAATGCCTATAATTTTCACTTAAAAGTAAGACTACTTGAATAAATATTCTATTTTTAAATGCATGACAAGGTAAATGGTTCATTTACCTATTCTTCAACTGCAAATTATAATAAATATATACAAGATCATTAAGCCTTTAATGTTCCAATCTATTCCTCTTCTTTGTATGTATACGTTCAAAAACACTCCAATTCCTTTCACATCCAAAAGAGCTACTAGTTTGGCAAAGAATTCGAATTGCCAACTTTTGCAAATTTGGAGCACTATGGCCAAATAACCTCCACCATTCATCTTATTATGAAAAGAAAAGAAGAAATAAATAAATTAGATCTAATGTTACACTCAAAGAATTATTAAGCAATCATAATGAAAAAATCAAATGTAATAAATAATTTTACCTGGTTATGTTGTCTTGGATGTAATAGTAACGAGCTCTATTCCAAAACTTTTTAATTGATCTTGAAATAATCTAGCTTTATCCAAGAGTTTTGTCTTGCTACATATAGCTTTTGTTTCAATCGCATCAAGCACACTTGCCATAACCTCTGGTTTTTTGCAAAATGATGCTTGATCATATTGAAAAGCCGGATTCAACCAATAAGTTGCACCATGGATATTTTTGCGTAATGTCTTATCCCAATGCTCTTTGACAATACTTGTATAAGGCTTGTACAATCTTTTTTTCTTCATAAAAACACTTTTAATTGTTATTCTTGCCCTATACTTGCCCTCATATACATATCCCATTGAAGGCTTTTTATCTCCATCAACAATACGTAACAATCGCATGAATGGCTCAACAATCTTAACAATGATCAAGAAATCATTTGAAAACTTATTGTCTAAAATGATAGCAATAACTTCTTTTGCTTTTTTATCTTTTGCATGCCTTGAATCCACAAAATCCTTGCTTGTCACTAAGGCTTTCAAATCATGCATATGTTTTTGAATACTATGCAATGCAATGAAAGTAATGGTAAAACGGGTTGCTCCTGGGTGCACAATTTTAGTCCATCCCTTCATTTTTCTCAACCAAGCTATCAACCATGGGCGATTGTAAATAAATCTTGTTACACTTGATGCTCTATAGACAAGCTCTTTCACATGTTGCAACTTGGAAGCCACACTTGATGCTCTAAGTTCAAACAATGTGTTGCACAAGGAGACCAATTAATATTCTTGTAAGTTTGACTAACAAGTCTTCCAGCAGCAACATAATTTTCCCCATTATCTGTCACCATGTGCACAATATGACTCACTCTCACATACTCAATAATTTCTTCAAACAATTTAAAAAAAAGAAGAGCATCTTTTATAGCATCAGAGGCATCAACAGATTTAACAAAAGTGATTCCTCCAGGGCAATAGACAAGAAAATTAATGAGGGTTCTATGTCTACCATTAGTCCAACCATCATCCATAATTGTACACCCAGTATCAACCCAAGTATTTTTTATAGAGTCAATAAACAATTGAAGCTCTTTCTTTGAGTCATTCAATAAAGGAACTCGAACTTCATAGTAGGTAGGAACTTTATATCCTGGACCAATGTCGATTGCAACATCAAACATGAGCTAAAAGTATATGGAATTGACAACATTCATTGGAACACACGTATCATACAAAAATTTTGCCACAATCATATGTGCCCTATGTACAGCTTCTTTAGTTGCAAGGGCACTTTTGATAGTTGGTTGAGAACCTAGAGTGGTCCTTGGTGCAAAAAAATTATCTATTTTGCAGGCTCCTTTCCTTTTCCTTTTTGTGTCATTGTTGCTTTACTCTTATTCCTACTACCACCACGTTCATTAATTAAGATGCCCTTATTGCTTTGTGGAATTATTTCTTCAATTTTAGCAGCATCCTCAAATTCGAAAATAGTCCGACCAAAGGAATTAGATTCTTCACTTTGCTTTTTTTCTTAGTAATTGCTTTCAAAGCCTCTTCCATTTGATACCTAACATCACCTGGAACTTTTTTACGTGGCCCAACCTCACCAGACTCTCCTACAAGAAGTTGTTTCATTCTATTAATCTCTTCACCTTTGATAGTTTTCCCACAATACAAACATGTTAAAGTTCTCTTCTCATCTGGAGCTCGCCCTTCAGTGACATGGTCCCATGCTTGATTAGATTTACCTCTTGTTGATGATGGGGTATTAGAGTGTGCTGTTGAATTATGGCCATATGAATCCATTTTACCTAAACAACACTATATAATATATTTATCATGTATATAATAGCTATGAAAAAAAAAATTAACAAACAAACATTTAAATAATTACAATATGGAAGTTTATATAGACCATTAACAAACATTAACAAACCATAACGATTATATTATAGACCATTAAAAAAAAAAAACCATAAAAGCTACAGTAAACAAAACATGGGTGACTTAGCCAAAAAACAGGGATCAAAAGCTATAACATAGGGGCCAAAAGCTATAAAAATAAAAAAATATAATAAAAAGATGAGACTTGATTATAATAAAAAACAAACAAACAAACAAACAAACAAACTGTTAGATCATTGCAAATGGGGAACTACTCAATTTTAAGGGATCCATTATGTCATGGGATGACTCAAGCTTTGATACAAACAGAATTTAACAAATACAACAATTACATACGTAACAGTTTCATACACAAATACACAGTGGTTTCATTTCATGCATATTATATTACACTAGTAATTAAAAATTATGCATATACAACAATCACATACATATATATATATATATATGTAACCAATCCAAGAAAAAAAAAAGGTTTAATTGGAATTTTGGTTCACCAAATCACAGATTTTTGCTCACAAAATCACAGATTTTTGTATGCAGAATCCATTCCCAAATCACAGATTTAATTTGGTTCAATCCAAAAAAAAAGAAATTAGTTCACCAAATCACAGATTTTTGCTCACCGGATTTGTGTCCTCCGTTCACTGTCGAAATTCTGTGGGAACATCAGCCGAATTTCTGCTCATCGGATTTGCTGCTGGGACAATAGAGAAAGTAAGAGTTTGAGTTTGAGTTTGAGTTTGAGTTTGAGTTTGAGGCAATAGGACACCTAGAGAGGGAGACGAAAGCTTTTGTTGTTTAGCCATAAGATTTGTGATTTTTTTAGGGTATATATATATATACAGAAGAACCAGTTGAGTCCCCAAAACCGTTCCAGGTCGTCGATTCTTCTAGTTCAATTGCCGGTTCGTGTAGTTTTCCAATTTTACCCCAATTTTTCTATTGCTCCGGTTTTAAAGGGTTGTCCGGACTGAAACAAGGCCCGGTTCCCAATCCAACTGGTCCGACTGGCTGATCCGATCCGGGTTTCACAACATTGTCTGATTGGCAAGACAGTAGAAGTGTACATTGATGACATGGTCATGAAGACCAAAGAGCTTGGAAATCATCTGGCCGACTTGAAGATAGTTTTTGATATCTTAAGAACATATCGTCTCTGAATCAATGCTTTGAAATATGTATTTGGAGCTGGGTCTGATAAGTTCCTGGGATACTTGGTCACTAAAAGGGGTATTGAGGCAAGCCCAGATCAAATCAATGCCATTCTTGACTTAAAGAGCCCGATGTCAGCCAAGCAGGTCCAGATTTTGACAGATAGGGAAGCAGCCCTGAACAGGTTTATTAGCCAAAGTTCAGATAAGGGTGAACCATTTTTAGTTTGTTAAAGAAGGCCATAGATTTTTTGTGGATAGAAGAGTGTGAAGTCGTCTTGGCTGACTTGAAAAAATACCTGACAACCGCTCTAGTTCTATTAACTCCAATACCTGGAGAAGAATTGTTCCTATACTTGGTAATCTCAGAACACGCAGTGAGCACGGTAGTAATCCGAGAAGAGGATGGAGAACAAAAGGCGGTATACTATGTAAGTAAAACCCTAGCAACTGTAGAAATCAGGTATTTGCCCCTGGAGAAATTGACATTAGCCCTGGTGATGGCTTCTAAAAAGTTCAATCACTGCTTCCAAGCCCATAAGATTATGGTGCTAACAGAGCATCCTCTAAAGTCCTTGTTACCGCATGGAGATCTGACAGAAAGCGTAGCCAGATGGCAGTAGTTCTGGGCCAATATGACTTAGAGTTTAGGTCTAGAACAGCAATCAAGGGTTAGGTTTTGGCCGACTTTGTGGCCAAGTTCACGCCTGGTGCCATCCCACGTCAAGTTCCGGCGAGCTGCGGCTTAGGGTGTCCAGAAAACCAAAGGAAACCCAGCTAGGACCAAAGAACTCTACGTCGACAAAGCCAGAAAGGGCAGAAGAAAAGCCAAAACCATGTGACATTTACATCAGTGATTCCTTCTGCCTGTTTGTTGATGGAAGCTCAAACTGTCAAGGAGCGGAGGTAGGAGTAGTGTTAGTATCGCCAGATGGGCGAATGATAGAGCAGTCTATTAGTTTGGGATTCAAGGCCTCAAATAATGAAGCAGAGTATGAGGCACTGATTGCAAGGTTGAAGTTGGCAGCAGCAATGGAGGCCGATGAGGTGGTAGTCTTCTGTGATTTCCAACTTATTGCGAATCAAGCAATAAGCGAGTGTGCAGCCCGAGATGAACGAATGATAGCCTATGTTAAAAAGGTTGTTAGATTGCTTTCCTTGTTCCAAGATTGTCAGCTACAGCAAGTTAGCCGAGATGACAATAGTCACGCCAACGCCTTGGCAAACCTGGCTAGTGCAATTAAGTTGGAGAAGCCAAGGACAATCATGATTGATTACTTGACAAGACCAAGTGTAGAACCTCTAATAACAAAATATGAGGCAATATGTATGGAGATGGGTCCAAGTTGGATGAATGCAATAATGATGTTTCTCAAAGATGGCAGGTTGCCAGTAGATAAAAAAGAGGCACAGAAGACTAGGTTGAAGTCGACAAGGTTCTGCTTGTCAGTAGAAGGCCATCTTTACAGAAGATCCTTCATTGGACCTCTACTGCGGTGTGTGCACCCCTCTCAGGTAAAGAAATTTTTATATGAGATCTATGAAGGAGTTTGTGGAAGCCATACAGAGAGCAGGTCACTTGCCCATAGAGCCATATCTCAGGGATACTGGTGGGCCATGTATACAGAAAGATGCGGAAACATATGTCAGGAAGTGTGAGAAGTGTCAAAGGTTTGCACCCTTGATACATCAGCTAATAGCAGATTTAAACCTAGTATCTAATTCCTGGCCGTTTACCTAGTGGGGCATGGATCTTGTTGCGTAATTGCCCCAAGCAACTGGGCAGAGGAAGTTCCTACTGGTGACAACTAATTGCTTTACAAAGTGGGTAGAGGTAGAACCCTTGGCCAAAATCCAAGATATTGATGTGAAGAACTTCATTTGGAAGAACATCATTACCAAGTTTGGGATTCCGAGAGCCATTATAGTAAACAATGGCACCCAGTTTGACAGTAAGCTAATCAAGGGCTTCTGTACAAAGTATAAGATTAAAAACTACTACTCTACTCCTAGTTTTCCCCAGAGTAATGGTCAGGCAGAAGCATTCAACAAGACCATCCTGGACGGAATCAAGAAGAGGCTGAAAGCAGCTAAGGGAAAGTGGATGGAAGAATTGCCCAATGTGCTATGGGCACATCGTACTACACTAAGAAGATCAACTGGGGAGTCTCCTTTTGTCATGGCTTATGGCACAAAAGCAGTTATGCTGCTAGAAGTCGACATCCCTAAGATTAGAACCTAAGGAGTGGAGAATAGAACCAATGAGGTGTTCTTAGCCCAAGATCTAGATCTATTGGAAGAAAAAGAGAAAGAGAGAGAGAGAGAGAGAGAGAGAGAGAGAGAGAGTAGCAATTTGGTTGGGGGCGTACCAGCAGCAGCTTGCTAGGGCATATAACAAGAAGGTCAACCCAAGGGAGTTCAAGGTTGGGAACTTGGTCCTAAGGAAAGTGGTCGGTAGTAAGAAGGACCTAAGAGAGGGAAAGCTTGGCCCAAACTAGGAAGGGCCCTATAGAATCATCTCGGTTGTCGGCAATGGGGCATATCGGCTTGAAGACACTAATGGCAAAGAGTTGTCAAGACCTTGGAACACTTGCAATCTAAAGTTTTTTTACCATTAGCTTTTGTTCTTTTGAGATTTATGTAATTAGCCGAAGTTTTAATAAGTGCTAGTTTGATTTTTATAAATTTGAAATGTGTACGATAGGACTGAAATAGTCTTATGGCGATGTTTCTAATTGAAACATGACGAGTAATTTAGACTTATCGTATGATAGAGTTAAATTATACTTGTCATATGATAGAGTTGATCTAAGTTTGCGATATTTCCGATTGAAACATGGCAAATAACTTAGACTTATCATATGGTAGAGTTAAATTATACTTTTCATATGATAGAGTTGAACTAAGTTTATGATGTTTTCCGATTGAAACATGACGAATAACTTAGACTTATCATATAGTAGAGTTGAATTATACTTTCCAAATGATAGAGTTGAACTAAGTTGGCAATATTTCTGAATGAAACATGACGGATAACTTAGATTTATCATATGGTAGAGTTGAACTAAGTTTGATTAACAGGAAAAAAAAAAAAAAAATCGAGGTATAAAAATCTCGGCTAACCTTTGTTTGAATCAAACTTCAGCAAATATTGGAGTTGCAAGCTTAACGTGAACGTAAATGGTACTTAGGTTCACATTAGGGGGCATGATGCAAGAATGAGGAACAGGCTTGACACTTGTTGAAAATTTTCAAAAATTTATAAGTTGGAGGCAGTCGAGTTAAACAGATAAAGGGATACCTGAGGTTAGTTGAGATAGCCAACCACGTTGTGAAACTTGGAAGGGTGGAGACTTGGCAAAAGAAAGCAAGTACGAGTAAGGCAGCAACACTTGTTTTAAGAATTATTATAAAGGGCCCGTTGGCTGATATCACAGTAAAAAATGAATCCAAGGCGAGCTGGTCCGAGGGTAACCAACTAAGGAAGGATCCGAGGTTATCTTTGTCCAAGGTATTCTAAACTGAGGTGATCACTCAAAGAAAGTTATGAAAATTGCAAAATATTCTAAGTATAGAAGCGTATAAGATAGTAAAAACAGATAAAGCTTAAAAACAGAAGCATCGAACACTTAGAAAAAAATTGTTTAGAAACAAAAAGGCACTTCGGCCTGGAAAAAAGGAAATTTGTTCAAGCTGCAAGGAAGGGGACCCATCGGCCAAATTGAAACTAACATTTCAAAAAATTACAAATTCCTAAAAAAAGAAAATGTTCAAGTAAAAGTAAGGAAAAGAGCCCAAACATTGGCATTAGTGACGGACTGCTCAACCTTGGCTGTAGGCGTTGTATCAGCCTTGGTTGGCAAAGTCCCTTCTTTATCAGCCGCTATCCCGACGTCATTTCAAGAAGGGTCTGGTCCCAAACTCTTCTCAGCTAACGAAATCTCGACCTCTGATATGGCACCTCTCAGTAGTAATACTTTTAGGAACTTCATCCCCTCTTCATCCTGAGTCAAGTCCAAGACTTGCTCATTTAAAGTTAGGGACTTGGCCCCAATAGTAGCAACATCTTCAAACTTGTCAGCCTCGGCATCTTCTTCTATCTCGGCCTTGTCCCCAAAGTGGCTTAGAGTAGGAGGGAATGGTAGGAACAGTCAATTGGCGTCATAGAGAGACGAATCCTTGAGAACAGCCAACTCTTTCAACACAACCATCCAACCAAGGGTGTAACACTTGTTGCATGCCTGGTTGACTGTTCTTGTAGCATCATGGACGTCGGCTATCCTTTCGGCATAGGCCTTCTCATCAGCCGCTTTAATTTCCGCCGCCTTTATGGCAACTGTTGTTTGGAGCTCGATCTGGGCCTAGGCCTCTTTTTCCTCGACTTGAGCAACCTCGGCAATGTTTTCAGTGGTCTCAGTACGGTCCTCGACTTTTTTCAGGACCGATGAACAGCATTTGCCTAATCCAGAAGACCTTGGATACGAGCCTCGGCTTATTTAGTAAAGAAAGGAGCTTAGCTGACTCCTTGTCTTGTCGATCAACTCCTTCTTGAATATCTCAATCTTAACTGTAAATGAGAGACCCTGCTGGATGGCTTAAAAAAAACCAAAAATTTTGGTTAAGGTCAAACAAAAACTCAAAATAGAAATTTGGCGAAAAAAGACAAAGCGTATAAACTTAGCAAAACACAATGTTGCATCATCAGAGCATAGTTCTCATATTCTGTTAACTCGGCCATACGGTTGATGTCGGCCGATAGAAGGACGGCGGTAGAAAGGGCAGCACCGACTTCCACAGAGTCAAGCACACTATCCCTAGCTAGCAAAGGTCGGTTTCCAATCATGACTGTTGGGGTTCAAGACTCATCGGCGCGGAAAGAACCAGATGGAGTAGCACCATCAAACCTCAGCTTCTTTGATGGTTATTGGTCAAATGCTTCAAACTCGACGGGCCTTTTCTCGGCCGCAGAAGCAGTATTCTCAATTTCGGCCAATTTGGAAATTGGCACTCTATCCTCGGACTCGACTTCGGTGGCTTTGGCCTTGGCCTTTTTCAACCTTTTGACTTTGGGCTTCGACTAGGACTAAAAAGAGGAGGAAGAATGAACTAACACCACCCCAGGGATATCGGCAAACAGGTCATCGGGAACGATTTTAGCACGCCCCATCTTATCGGCAATAACGACAACGGTGACTCTGGGGCCCAAGTTAATAGCTGGCAGGGCAATAGAAGGATTGGATGGGTCAATCGCCAAGATATCGGAGCCTCGACACCTTTTACTTCAAGTTTTTCTGGCTGGAGCGTTAGGCGGATCTCAGCGTTAGTGCTGGCGTTGGGATGGTGGAATAAGTTGAGCTAGAACAGACGTGGATGGTTGATCCACTAGATCTGATGAGGAGGCCTGATCTGGCTTGGGAGATGAGGCAACTGGAGGAGTTGTGGCAAGTAGAGAAGACTTGCTCCTTTGAGGGACGTTGGGATGTAGTTGAGGAGTAGCGGAGCCTTACAGACTTCAATAGGTAAGTTGAGAAGGCGAACCAAGTCCTTGCTTGGCATGAAGTTCTGGCAAAAATTATTTTCTGGCTAAGGAAGAGTTGTAGAGCAAAAAGAGAGCGTTAGAGACAGATAAATAACAAACTGGCTAATTAAAGTAATAGAGAGAGGGACTTTTGGAAGGGAACTAAGTCCTTACCCTTGTCATCTTTAAAAACTTCTCGGATCAATGGGAAAAGGTGGAGCTCATCGTTTGGCGCGAACTCCCAATTGCCGAGACAATCAGGTAGTCGTTTGTCACGCCCTTATTTGAATCTGGAATGTTAGCTATCAATTTGTACTGTGTGGATCTCGGCTTAAGGTAATACGTATAGCCGGAGTTGATTTTGAGGCCATACATAGTGTAGCAGTATTGGATGTCGGGCAGGGTGATTCTGGCATTCCGCCGACAAGCTAGTTCAGAAATACCATTGATGATCCTAAAGAAATTGACAGCTGGTTGCATAGGGTTGAGTTTGTAATAGTGGAGGACTTCTCTAAAGAGGATGTCTAGGGGAAACCTAACTCCACCCTTAACGATGGAAACTACTAGGAATGGCATGTAATCCTAGCCAGGCATAATTAAGTCCTCTTCTTCAGCCAACCGAAGTTGAACGTCTATCGGAATGGAGAACTCTTACCTAAAGTATCCTAATTTGGCCGGGGTGTCTACTCTCCACCTAAACATGCCTATTATCTCGGATAAAGAAGGTTCAGTAAATAGAGTTTTGGTAAGAAGCTTGGTAAAGGTTTTTGAAGACCTCGGCTAAACCCTAAACAGACACTGGGGCTAGGGTTTTAGAAGATCAGGAGAATTTGTTTCAGTTTTTCCTAAGTATGTAGGTTCTAAAGCAAATCCCAAACCTAGAACTACAGAAACAAGAATCAAAGGCCAAAGATCTGAAAACAAGCAAGAAAAACGAGGAAGAAACATGATTCAAAATCAAGATAAATCACCCAACATAGATAGAGAGGGAAACACAGATGTGGCAAGAAGAATGCCAAATATTCAAGAACACAAGTATGATCAGTGCAAAGGTGAGCACTCAAGAAATAGGGGAACAAGAAACCGGATTTTCATGCACAAAACAGTCGAACATGTGAAACATTGTGTGCAAATGTACAATAACGACACTATTGAACAATCCAGAAATATAATTCAGAGCATGAAAAGAACAGTAGAAAGAACAGAGTACAACTAGAATATAAATGCAAGTTCCACAGCAACAGATCAAGATGAAACACAAAGCCAAGAATAATGGAAGGTAAAAGGTCAAAAGAAGAAATTAAGGATTTACCAAATATGGCCGACAAAACGAACGCCGGAATAAGGCTTGCTTAAAACAGACAGTGGAAATGGACAACGGAAAAGCTTGCTGGAGGAGGTGATTGTAGCCGTTATAGAGAACTCGAGAGCACGACAATGGAGGTTTGGGAATGTTTAGAGAGAGTAAGTCTGAAGCAGAAATAAGATACGAGAATGAGAAGTGAAGAGAAAGAGAGAGAGAGAGAGAGAGAGAGAGAGAGAGAGAGTTTTTTCAAAAACACGAAAAGGCGAAAAAAATGTTTTGATGGTGCCTTAGACGATGTGTCTGTCAAGCAGCATGGACTGAATCGACATGACTTCATGGTGCGTGTCAAGTACGACTTAATGAAAATGGAACACGTGTATGAAATGGTTGGGAAGGCCATACGTGAAAGCTCATGCACAGTTAGAACTCTTGAAATTTTTGAAATAATGATACCATAATCTTGGCTAGAGGAGGGATCTCAGTTGAGATATTTAAAGAACTTGACTCTTGGTTCTTGATCCTTGATAAAGATGGA